>KZ061960.1:112248-142625 GCA_002091835.1 Anopheles maculatus
CGGAAGAGTGACCAAACAAAATAATGCAGTATTTAGCAACACAAAGGATGAGCCTGTTTGAGATACAACAACCAGCACAAGCATCAACGAAGATTTGGAGGGTGTGGAAAACGAAAGACGAAGACACAGGAAGATAGAGCTTGATTTCGTCGGCGTATATGCAATTCGTATGCAATCAAGAGAAGAGAGAGGTAGACACGACTTGAGATTTTTTGGCGATCTTCACGTTGTAATGTTAAAAAGACGTCTGCGTCGGCGATCATTTGACCTCCATACACAGAGCAGTTAAAAGTCCACTTGCAATTTTGCGTCCCACAATCAGTATTGCTTCCAACAGATATGTGATCGTAATCCATAAACTACCATGTATCATTAATAGATCCGTTTAGTTTATCACTTACTTAAACCAATTAAAACCTATTTTACACGATGGAAAATATGATGAAATAATTAGTATATCATGAAGCTTAAATATTAAAACTAATCGAATGTTATTTATTTATATTCTTCCAGGAATTGATAATGTGTATGCTTATAAATATGAGTTCAAATTAAATTCATGAGATTAAACTATAATCGCGTCTCGCCGCATACCATCGCTTTTAATAATAATAATAATAATGTGATTAAACACGAGGGTAATGTAAAAAAAATCAGTATCCAATATCGCAATCAATTTTTAAATTATAATACAGCCGAAATAAATTGTCACGATTTTATGAGGTTTAGTTGATATTCACATGTACCCTACACATCCGGTGCTCCTCGTTAGCCTGCATTCTACTAATCAGCCCGAGGGTAAGGATGTAAGTGCGCTCGCTAATATAGTAATGCTGAGGCGTCAGTACCGATCCGCACTTTACATATCACCCGTTGCCATCGGAGGCATTACTCCTCGCGCCGGATATCCATCAGCACGAGCCATCGGTGCTGGGGGCGGGGCAGTAAACTGAAATCCCACCCCGGCACCATACGGTCCGCCTAATGCCATTGCAGGATGCGCATAAGCGATTGCGCTGGGCATTGTGGGGGTTGCAGTCAACCCGATGGCAGCACCAGCCGGCGCTCGTGAACGATCCGTGTCGGAACGACGTGGGACGGAATTTGGCGCACTGTATCCGCTTCCTGCGTAGGCTCCATGTGATTGGCTGCCGTAATGTCCACCGTAAGTACGATCGTCAACTCCGTACGGAGCAGCCGAGCTGGCAGTGGCATAACCATTCATGGGCATACCATTAGGTGCGGCACGAGATCCGCCACCCGGGTTATAGCCGCTCACGGGACGATGATCACGATCATTTCGGTTGAACTCATCGCGACGAGAATAGTTGGTACTGTGGCGATCATCATTTCCATTTCGATAACCTCCCGGCCTAGAATCACCGAACCGACTGTCACCACCTCCCATTCTTCCGTTGCGTGGTCCGCCCATGCCACGGTCGCGGCCACCACTCATGTTGCCACGCATGCGTCCACCTCCTCCACGATAACGACCGCTACCACGAGCATATTCCTGCAGCTCCGGATTGATATACTGGAAACCGATGAAAAAACATTGTATTAGCACAGCGATGGAGGCCATTTCTTTAAATCTCCCTACCTGGTTGGCATCCTGCAGTACAGTGATAAGATCAGGTGCTTTAGACGAATTGGCCGGGGTAAAGAATGTATACGATGTTCCCTTGTTAGTTGAGCGTCCCGTTCTGCCAATACGATGCACATAATCTTCGGTGTTGTTCGGAAAATCAAAATTGATAACGAACTTTACATCGTCCACGTCTTCAAAAGGGCAGAAGAATATAGAACAAACAGGTCATATTACAATTTGCATTCTACTGATACGCTCATTGCAAAGATACCCAATGGAATTGATACCAATCAGCCAAACCATGCCACGTATCTCATTATCCCGGTACAGATAGCAGTGTAAAACCAACATAAAACTATGCAAAACTTACACAACATAAAACAGTTACAAAATTCGGTCAGTCATTGCAATTGGAGGGTGCCCCGGAGGGTTCAACACAACATTTGTTGCAGGTTTTCAAGCCTATAGCAAGCCTTACGCTGTGCATTACAGCTCGTGCAGGGAAGAGAATAGAACGAATTCGCCACTGTGTTGAAAGTATGGCAACTGTTACATTTTAGCTGCATCCATCTTAGGCGTCACACAAAGAAGCGTCTGGAACAAAGGTACTCGCGTATTTCATTGACATACGCACTGAAAGGATTTTGTGGGAGAACCTTTCAGCATTAGCTTTCGTGCTTTAGAAAGTAATTAACTATCTACGCCGGAAATTTGGATAATTTTAAAAAATTTCAAACAAGATTATGTCCAAAGGCTTCATCAAAACGAAAACAATTTACAATTTTTTTACAATTTTTCACCTGCAGTTCAACCTAAAACTCAAATTATTTGCAGCACTGTGTATAGTACATCTTAGAGTACACATAAAAAGCCGCAAACATTCAAATACGACTTGAGGAAATATTTCAAAATGCACCAATACAGATCCTTCCTGTTCCAACGAATGCATACTTATAGAAACAACTAAACTAATGCGCGAACAGTTCCTTGAAGCAATATGACACCCAAATGTATGTCTGCTTATTTTTCATACATTACGCCCAGCCAGCCAGCCATCACTGACAACCCAAACGCCTATAAATTTGCAGCACTATCTGATTAGAAGCTTTTGCTGTAAGAATTTCAAATACTTAAGCCGTCTACGAGCCGCTTTCAATATTGCGAACGAACATGAACGTGTGCACTAACGAATTAGGGATGTACAAAACAGTACTATGAAACGTTACACCTAACAACAAACATTCCTGGCCTTTTTAACAATACGGTCAACTGTAGGAAGAGTTGTGCTACGGAGGAGATGGCCACTTACCTATGTACATTATCGACTATCCGGGCTGTCATCCTAAACGTGCCATCTCCACATCCATCCCACGCTGATCTCGTCAACGCCGCTTGACCGTATCGATAGGCCCTAACGCGTGTCCCCATCATGGCAAGTAACATGATGCAGACACTTCTGTTTCTACGTGCACGACGCCAATTGACTCCGTTGGCGATCCTCTGGAGCCGATTGACGATGCGGCGATGTCATCGAGCTATAGGACGACGAGATCGCTTTTTTTTTGTAGACGATCGGATGATTCTACCAGAACTGAACCGCGCGGGGTCAAATTTGAATAGTGCTAATAATGAAAGACCTAATGTTTTTTTTTGCTAGGAACTGGCGCGCATTACATTCACGAAACGCATCTCAACTAAGGTCGCAATGATGACACACCATTGGGATGGGGGGGACGAATTCGCTAGATTCCCTTCGAGATCCATCAACAACAGATCGGTATCCGGGATCTCTCGAGCCCAGCATTCTGCAATGCTGCACTGCGCTGCGCTTTAGCGAATCCAGAGTGATCCTCGTTACGATGAGCCAGGCGAAAGACGCATCTGTGCGATTACTTACAACCGACCGTGAACAAAGGACCACTCTAGCTGAGGCCTCTGTACACGACGTTTTGGTATCATTACTGAACGGTAGTTCGTACGCCAGCCACGATCTCGCACGTTCCGTCGGCTGGGATGGAATACGCATCTAACGTGAGCCCGATACAAGTGAATGCTCGACGAACGGAACCCTACTTTTTAAACGAACGGAAACACATCGCATCGACAATCATCTGTAAACCGTGCTCCGCCAGCTGATGCTTTCTGGAAAAAGAAACAAGAATAAACGGAATGTTTTCTAGCGTATTTACGATTGTCTAATGCGAAAGGTAAATGCTGTGCTTCCGTCCATGTGGTTGCAACCTTGCCCGGTCGCAGTAACGCCCCACCTAGCCATGGATTCCGTACGTCGAGAGCATATGGGGAACGGGCGCTTTGAGACTGCGTCACGTCACGGTGCCGAGAGTTCGTCGAGAAAGTTTTTAAACACTGGAATGTTCCGAACCACCAGAGCGAGAGCTTCACCGTATCGCATGTCTCAGACCAAATGCGTGCGTGAGAAACGAAGATGAAACTGTCATTAATGCAAGTTCGTTCTCGCGCTGCAACAACGACTGACCTTATTACTGATTACAACACATCACGTATCAAACTAAAAATCAAAACGCACAGGACATTCATTCCGTAATCGCCTGAGCTACGATAGCTACCCAAACACAAGAGCAACCAAAGGGAAAACATAACAATCTGTACAAATACGACAGTTACATCGCAGCCGAAGAGACTGCTAGCGAATCCTACTGTGTACCCAGTATTTCTCACCTAAGCCGCGAGAGGCCACATCAGTGGCTACCAGGATGCCATTGGTCGAGCGGCGGAATGTGTTCAGTACGTAGTCGCGATCCTTTTGCGACTTGTCGCCATGAATCCCGTCCGCCCGCCAACCCTGCCGACGGATCACGTTCACTATCTTGTCCACCTTGCGCTTCGTTTCGACGAAGATGATCGTTTTGCCATCGTTCTGCGACGAAATTTGCTCCAACAGCTTAAACAGCCGGTTTTCCTTCTCGTACTCCTCGCAGCAGTCTATTATTTGCAGAATGTTTTCGTTGGCGGCCAGGTTCAGCGACCCAATGTTGATCTGAATGTAGTCGCGCAAAAACTCTTCGGCCAGCTTGCGGATCTCTTTCGGCCATGTGGCAGACCACATCAGCACCTGACGGTCGGGACGGATCTGCGAAATAATCTTACGAATTTGCGGTTCGAAGCCCATGTCCAGCATACGGTCGGCTTCGTCCAGCACGAGATACGTGCAGCGACGCAGGTTGGTGGTTTCGCGTTCTAGAAAATCAATCAACCGGCCCGGTGTAGCAATCACAATCTCCACCCCACGGCGAAGATCGCTTTCCTGAGGATATTTAGAGGCACCGCCAAACACGCACGTATTGTAGATACCCATGCGCCGTCCAAAATCGTCGCAAACCTGCTTAATCTGTTGTGCCAACTCACGCGTTGGCGCCAGCACGAGCGCAATCGGTCCATCGCCCCGTGCAATTCGTGGCTGGTTGCTGATGTGCACCAGGGCGGGCAAAATGTAAGCTAGCGTTTTGCCACTGCCCGTCTTCGCAATACCGACCATATCGCGCCCACTCATCGCAATCGACCATCCGACCGCCTGAATGAAGGTCGGCTCCTTAAAAGCCTGCCGTTGAAACTCGTCCAGCATGTACTGTGGAAAGCCGCTCTCGTGAAAGTGTAGAATCGGGGCAGGCACATTCTTTCCGTACACGGTAATCTCGTTCTTGTCCAGGTACTGGTTCACCTCCGCCCGCGAACGGTTCAAAACGCTGCTAGCGGGTTGGAAGAAATTTTTCTGAAATGCTTCCAACGTTACCTGATCCCAACGGATGCTACGCAAATTTTCTCCATTTCGCTCCATGCGATCGAACCGCTTCTCCACACGGCCTCCATTGCGATCGTTTCGACGCATCAAGCTGGACGATGTACTTGCTCCAAAACTGCGGCCAATTCTTTCAGCGCTACGGCTGTCGCGACCTCCACGACGAATCCTGCAGGGAAAGTTGTGGGAAAACTATCACAAACATTGGTTTACCACGATCGATTTACGCACAACGGCACGGAAACCTACATGTTTAACGCTAAATTTCAACGCAAAACCACTGAATGATTACGAAATTGTTAAATCAAAGCACAGCTGGCTATTCGGGGCAAGATGGCGTACAATGTTGAAAATCTTTTGTTTTGTCCACAACTCGATGACGTTTGAACATCACCAATCTGACGCTTCGACGATGACAACACACCAACACATACGTGCAGTGTTTTGTGCATTGCATTTGCGCGGGTTTCTCACGAGCAACCTCAGTATGGCAGAAGCAAACAGTGGAGAAAGCGCATCCACATCAAATATTTCGTTCTGTGAATATTATAAGCCTTTGCTGGTCGAAGAAATTGCACTAGTACAGCATCCGGCATTTATACATTATGGAAAGTGTTCGATCATTGGAATGCTGTCCTGCACAGATCACAGACTAGAGTCGCTGACCGTTCCTGACCTTCCGATGTGAGTTGAAGGAGTAGTTTATTCGCACCACGATCAAACGTAATTGTATTGTTTTATTTATTTACAGAGAAATGCAGCTTCCCGATGGGGCATGTAGCGTTGAGCTGTGTCTCAATAATTACGGTGGAATCATCCCTAAAGGAAGCCACGTTGAGATTACCGGCATCGTGAAACTACGCAGCACATCAACAGAAGTTACGACGGATTCGGGCATGTTGCGAATCAGTTTGGAATGTGATGATGATCAGCTATTCGTACAAAGGTACAAGGAGATGTCAACCGGTTACAGTCCATTCGTTGAAGTAGATCATATACGAACGATAACACATGCTAGGGAACTGATTTCATGCAACCTTAAAGCAAGAAGATTTAGATGGTTAAACGCAATAGATTGGTGAATGTTACCATCCTTACAACTGAATTGGTACAGGGATAATGGATTAATGTATCCGAAAGTCTGCAAACTGTGTTCAGATTATTGGCAGCAAAAAAACGATCACAATTCAGAAGATAAATCAGAATCAGACCCTGATGCTCTCTAAATGGTTGACTGGCCCTGGTTTCGCCTGTTTTCAAACCGTCCAAATTGTCTCGGCGAAAATATGCAACATAAACAAACCTTTCATTGTAGTGGTGAAACATGGTTTAGCACACTGGTTAATCCACAACACATTGTGACCATTGCATATTTTTATTTGCTTCTTTATGAAATCGATGTTCTTCTCCGGTTAGTTACATTTGTTCTGCGTAGTTTATTTTACTATTTTACACACAGTTAACTCAGAATAGTTTTTGTGTGCCGATTTGTTCAACACATTCTTTGCTTGCTAAACATCATTTGCTGTACAGTCTATACCCGAGATACGCGGATAATGGGGACCAGAGAAATCCGCGTATCTCGAGTTTCCGCGTATCTCGAATATTGCTTGACACATAGTTTATAGTTCCCGTTCAGGGATCCAGCATACATACACATGCAACGAATAAATTTGAAAACGGTGTCGCCTCGGTTCTGCGACATTCGACATTGTTGGTCGCTTGGAAAACATCTGCAGTTAAAACGAACGGACACAATACAATGTTGATTTCCTTGAATTATCATCATCATGCGTGGGTTTGACAACGGAAGAACTCAATCAGATATAAATAAACTCATCATTCTGTCAAATTTTAAAATCCGCGTATCTCCGAATCCGCGTAAGTTGAGAACCGCGTATGTCGGGTAAAGACTGTACTTTCAACTGTATTTTTTAAAATCCAATTCATGAAACGTCATCCGGATGGGTTGGCGACATGTAGAGTCAGCGACCGCAGTGCGCAGGCGTATAAAGTGGAGCCGTGAAAGGATGACGTTTGTCGCGAAGTATACACAAAACGAAAAAATCTCATTATCTTGTGATTTTCAGCTTCAAGAAACTCAGTAAAACCAAAGACAATAGGTGGTTAATCGGCGATAAGGCCATACCAATTCATTATTTTGCGTTCGGGGCATAATTCTGTGTCTGCTTCCTCCTCTTCCTGCGTTCAGCTGTAGGATCGATTTGTGATTCTTTGTTGCTCACCCAGACAGGAAGTGGCCGTACCCTAGTAACATGAACAAATCGAGCGAGAAAAGTATACACGAAATGTTGAAAAATACTCCGTCCATGAACGATAGCACCGATGTGGTGCATACCGGGTCCGAGCAGCAAACAATCAAGCACTCGACCACGCTGACCCTGCGAAACGTTAGCAATCACAGCTTAACGTCACCGACGTCCGTCAGCCTGGAGGACGAATCGGCGTACATCAAGAATGGGTCCTCGAAGCTCGATACGTTCCGCAACTGGAGCATCACCACTTACAAATGCACCAAACAGATCATGCTGGAAAAGTTGGGCAAATCGACACGCACGGTCGATCTCGAGCTCGAAGCGCAAATCGATCAGCTGAAGGAAACACAGAAGAAATATCTAAGCATATTACGCTTGTCGCGTGCATTCACGTCCCACTTTTACAACTGCATGCAAACCCAGAGCCTGCTGTCAGAAACGTTTGCCGACCTGGCGCAGAAAAGTCCGGAACTGCAGGAAGAATTTCTGCGAAATGCCGAAACGCAACGGATTCTGACGAAAAATGGCGAGCTGCTGCTGAACGCGCTCAACTTTTTCATATCGTCCATTAATACACTGTGCAATAAAACCATCGATGACACACTACTCACCATTAGGCAGTACGAGTTGGCCCGCGTAGAGTACGATGCTTACCGGGTGGATATGGAGCAGCAGCGAACGGGTGGCAGTGAACCACAGCAGAAATATTCCAACGATGAGGTACAGAAAAAGTACGAAAAATGTAAGGACCAGTACGAGAAGCTACGCTCAGATATCGTAGTAAAGATGCAATTTCTTGAGGAAAATAGGGTAAGTTTGCACAAAAACTATGGTGGTGTACGAGATGTTCTGTAAACCAAAATATTCATACACACTATATGGCTCTTTCCTAGATCAAAGTTATGCACAAACAGTTGCTGCTCTTCCACAATGCTATAGCTGCATATTTTGCTGGTAATGCCAATGGGCTAGAAAAGACGTTACAACAATTCAACATTAGCGTAAGCATTATATTCCAAATTCAATCGTTTTCGTTTTTTGTACTTCTCAAATCCATCTACTCGTTACAGTTGAAGAGCCCGAACTCCGTGACCAGTTCGTGGTTGGAACAATAGGGCGCAATGTCATCGCCCGCAGCACATCGCCAGTAATAGCAGATCGATGGATCATCATTGTCGTTTGAAGTATTTGAACTGAATGTGATCTTCGAGCTATTCGAGTTTATGGAGAGCATGTTTAAGCCGGCTTTTTCAGCTAACATCCGGCGTTGTCGGACGCAGAGGCAAGGCGTACTGCCGACGTTTGAAATTTATTTCCATCAATCGAGATTTCGTTTGTTTAGCGCTTTAGGTTATATTACTTAACAACTTGTGGGATTTCACATTACTTTATAGATAACTTATTTAGGCTTAACAGCACTGCACAATGGTTAATCTTTTAGGTTAGCATCAATGTTCCATCGTCTACAAAATTGGGTTTGCAGGGCAAATGCGATTGTTTCATAGCCTAGTCAATGTACTCGTATACTCTCTTATAGTTTCTCCTTCGTTCGTAAGTTTAATGTAATGTGAAAATTTACTTGCTTACCTGCCCTCTTAGTTTGCCACTGCACATCCTCGAGCCATACTCGTACTGAAATTGTATCTTTTTGTCCAATAACAAAAAGCGGGTAAATCAATGGTTGACGATGCATTTGCTTCACGTACATTGGCCGTGGGATGCGGGGACGCATTAGGGGAGTGTACATTGGTCAAACAGTTGTTGCCAATGGGAAAAAAACTGTAAACACTGGGTGGTTCGAGCTGATAGTAGTCACGGAATTTATAAGCACTAAGAGACCGCACACCAACAACACGTAAATCCTAGAATGTAAATGGTACACAATTCACACACCAAAAGGTACACGTTCAGATAAAACAAAATTACACGATCATGCATGTAAGGGAGGGGTGATTCTCTACACAACATTACAATCTCAGATAGACCACACTCACCAAACAATGAAAGGATAGTGCGTTTGGATCGTCGGGATCATATATAAAACTAGAATAATGCGAAGCTTGCATAACGTGATTGTGTAAATGGTTGAAAAGTATGTTCGGGCGATTCAACGCCAGCGTCAGGTCGGAAAGATATTTTGGTTTTCCATGTAACAGAAAATGTAACGTAAATAATAGCTTCTGAAAAATAATACTTAAACTGAACACAGTATTTATGGCAATTTTTTATATTTATTTTTTCTGATCTTTTTAAAAGAATGACTAACAGTACTAGTGCAACAAACTTCCGGATCACGTTTTTACGTCGAATCCTACCACTTTGTTCGAGACCGGTAGAAATTGCTTCAGCGACGCTGGAAACACTGACAGCAACTTAAAGCGTTCTCCCATTTTTACTGGATTTGTGAGTTCGTCATAGCCTTCAGTTAATAGTTTCCGATACTTGTCGTCCGAAGCTGAAGTTAGTAAGGTCTAAAACGATTGTAATGATTTATGATCTGTGCCAACATTCTAGTCCTTAATAATTTAAATTTCTACCAACCTTTAACCGTGCCGACCCTTCCATCGCTTCCAGGAACGATCCTTGGCTAACGGGCCCAAGCGTTATGGCTTTGTCATCCTGTTCAAGAAAGTGCTTCAAAAATCCGAAATCGACATCAACCGTCAAATCGGCGCTGCCCGGATCTAGCAAAGGATCGTGAAGTTTGTGGCTTTTGAATGACTTCAGGTAGAGAGGAGAAGAAATTTCGTAAGAATAGTTACTGTATTAAGTCACTTTTAAAATTCACACCTACCCTTAGTGTGTCCGTTTTATCGCCTTCGTGTCCATAGTCAATAATCAGACCAAAGCCACCGTGTTCGTCGACGCGTTTTGCTATATTTTGTGCTATTTGTTCCGTTTCGAACGAAACCTCAACGCGTGTTCGATCCTTCAAAAGCAGATCTTTGCTATCAAACCGCTTACCGAACACTACCGAATATGGGGTTGCCTTGTTCGATTGGATGAAGCGAAAACTAGGCTCCTTTTGATCCGCATTGATATCAACCAGAATTTCCTTCCACAAAGCGCCTCCCTCTTTGGGTTCTTTGCAAAACACGTGCACCGGAAGGGCATCGAAAAATTCGTTTGCCAGTATGATGGAAAATCCTTTCGGTACCTCTACGATATCGGTGTACCATCGAAGATTGATGCCGGAACTAGTCGTTCCTTCCTGCACGTATGGTTCAACTTGATCCGCTGCCGTACGATGCACGGTACCGTGACAAAGACGTTCAGCCTGAAGACGTTGTAAATTTGAGCTCATTTCCACTAAATGGGCACTGATGCGATCCTTCGATAGGCCGAACCGTTCGAATACGCGCAAAACATCCTGCATTAGTGTACCTTTGCCGGGGCCCAGTTCGATGAGTTGAATGTGTCCATCATAGTTGAACTTTTGTAATTCATTTATACACCAAACGGCAACAAGCTAAAAGAAAAATCGTGATAAAATTCTGTTTAAACCTTCTGTTTGGTTGGTATTCACATGGACCGCCACCAACACACTTACCTCACCAAAAATCTGTCCAATTTCCGGTGCCGTTATGAAATCTCCAGTTGTTCCGAAAACATTTTCCTTTGTGCTGTAATATCCAGCTGCTGGATTGAGAAGCACTTCCCGCATGTAAGTTGCCACCGTTATAGGGCCCGTGGCACGTATCCGTGCTTGTAGCGCTTGTGCTAACGTTCTTCCATTGCCAACACCGGAAGATTCCTTCGGAAGGTCACGGCGTAAATTTTTAAGCTCGGTCACTGCACGTCTATTAACGGCTTTGTAGCATTGTGAGCGAATAAATACACGATTGGTGCCACCTTTGGACGTAGCACACGTGCCGAGAAATGCTTGTAAACGATATCTGCAGCATCTTCCAAGAGCATTCATTTCGTGCCGGTTTCACTTGTTTACTGCGAGATTGTTATGACATTTGTAGTTGTCAACCGGCTGTGGTGAATGTTGGAAAGAGATTTGTTTGGTTGAATATGTGTGTGAGAGCGATTGAGAGAGTGAGAAGAACACGTGAATTTGAACGAAGACGGTTGGTAAAGAAAATGCACATGGAGGAATTCGATTTCGCGACCAATATTTATTAATTAAAAGCTTTTAAAGTTTACAAAGCGCTTGTTCCATTTGTGTGTTTGTGTTGTAGCATTTCAAATATTAGCGTGTAGTAAACTTTACTTTGAGGTGGTACGGCTTGAAGAACATGCTGTACACCAGCTCAATGATGCTTATCAAAGACACCCCGAAGAACAAACCTCCTATGCCACCTAAAGAAACTGAACAGAACACATTAGCTTTACATTCTATATCGATTCCACGGGAGATATGCTTACCAACAAAATCAAGCTTATTTCTAATAACTCGTCTTTGGTAGCGGAAAATGGGTACATTCAACACTTCCAGAATCACTTTTCCAGCTTCCGAGCTTACATTGGTTGGGTTGTACGTTTCACTAAACGTGAATACATCGAAAAGGTGTTCCAATTAAAGTCTTATAAAAATGCCGTTTAAGTTACTACCATACATACCCAATCACGTGAGTTTCCAGCGATTCGCACGCTTGCATGCATGAAAGATCTTTGTGTACGGTGTGCACGTGTTTAGTTAATTGTTTCACATTTGCTTTAATTTCAATACAAAAAAAATTCTTTAATGTCAGTACAAAATATTTAAATTTACAATTTGTCTTATAAATTCATACCCTTATTAATGCAGAGAAGGCCCTTAAAATCGCAATAAAACTTTTCATCTGAAAATTGAGAACACGAATTTTATAATTTGTTCATTTAGTTGGTACAGTTAAACAGTACATTCTTTGGGTGATGTAGGAATGGTACAATTGCACAACTTCAGTTCTAAATTTATTCGATTGTAAAGAAGGCACTGGGAAAAGCTGTACGCCAGTGCAGGCGAGAGTCTTTCCTCAGGAAATCTACATTTACGCTTATCGAGCGGCTCATCCTTTACCTCGGGTTGATTCACTGTTTCTGTAATCTGTAAATTGTGAGCATGCGGACGTCGAACAAATGAATTAATAACACACTTGCAACAATAATTATCCAACCTGTACCTGCAGCATAAAGTGGGAAACGAAGCCAGATTTTCTCAGCGCAAAGAACGATTCGACAAAGTTAGGATAATCTTCTGGACTGTGTATGTACATCTGTAGACGAAGGTGAAAATAGTATGGTTAGATTCTTGCTACAGCAGTGCATTGTAGCACCTAATCACCATGTAGTTGATTGTGTCGTGGTTTCGATAACGAAACTCCAAACTTCTTTTGCGGGTCCGTACGTTAAATTTCAACGGCAAATGATCAAACGTTTGCGGCGTGCTGGAATAAAATGTTGATGCTTTTGAGTTATCTAGTTTTTTTATTTATAACGTCAGACCAGGCCAGATCAGTTGTGGATCAAGGCTTTAAAACGCTTTCCATGTTTGTTCGTTGAGTACGCTTCATAGGATAGGCCATCTTACTGGTCATTTTACTTTGTACGACTAGCGAGGACTGCTCATTTGTCCGCTAATGGGTCACTACACACTTACTTATCAAATATGCTGTTGGCTGTAAAACAATTTCCCATCTCCGTCAAGGTATAACGAAATATAAGATTACAATCAAATGGTTCACCAACAAACTTTACGTCGAAAAGAACATCTTTGCAATCGGATGGAAGAAACTGAAAATACGCAATTGGAAAAATGTGCAACAATGAATAGACTAGCTTAACCAGAAGTAAAGCAATAATTTACCCTATTTTTCATCACTTTCAAATTAAGATTGCACGTACTGTTTAGCCCTGCACAGATTGCAGTAATATCCTCATCCAGATTACTGTTCGGGCTGACGAACAAGTACGTTTGTGCCATCTTTGGCCACAAGTAATTGGTGCTAGAAATTCGGAACCATATTATATCGGTGAAGTTGCGCTACGATGCTCCAACATACCTTTTCGGTGGCGTAAAGTTAGTGACCGCCCAATGCTCCTTGAGAAAGTTCGAAAGCTGGTTCGTTCGTCCTTTCGCGTAGCAAAGCGATATGGCCGGAAAGGTGCTGTTCCAACGCAGATAGGACGTGTCCGGATTAACGCTGACCGTCTCATCGTAGGTGTCAATCGTATATAGCAGGATAAGAATCATTGAGGCAAACGATGCACACAACACCAGCACCCAAAAACTTCTGCAAAATATCCAAAATAACCAAACAATGCCCGATGTAAGATGGTTGTATTCGGGTTGCCCAACAGTTTGCTACTCTTGCCTTTCGTAGGTGTTACAGCGTGTTCCGAGATACTTTATACCGTTAATTGTGCTGTTATCTACTGCCTTACGCAAACGATAGTTGATTAAAAGTTTGTTCTTTAGCACACCCTCAACTTTGTGCACTTGTTCCGTGCGTAAGGCATAACCGTTTTGTTGCTGTTTTAGTTTGCTGTTAGCGATTGCCCACTTTTCGCGGTTTTGTTCACTTTGAGGAAATATTGGACCATTTCTTAAATATTTGAACATGTTTGAATTATAGTTTACTGATTAGTTGCTAATTTTAAGAACAGTTTCGGACAGTTAACCCAAATGAAATGGATTTGATAGACACAACGCCCATCAAGATACCTTCAGTGCACTAAAATGACTGGAAAACCGTAATCATTTCAGGGTTTCTAATACTTGTGTGAACTCCAAAGAGCTGATCTAATGTATTATTCTTGTTACGATCAAACCATTCATTATAGCAATGTACATTGCTTGCCAACTATTAGCACGGTCATCCAATGTTGCGTGCGACATATCAACACTATTTTCTATTACATGCAGGATGCGGCATGAGTTTGCTTCTCGCCCAGAACACATCGAAGGAAATTGCCAAACGTGTAAGATTATAAATTTGCTATGGTTTATCGTATTAGAAAAATTGGTCACAGTCAGTGATAGACCAAACTCGTTGGAGGCTCTGAAATGTAAGTTGGAGGTATATCGCATATCGAGTCCGTTGACAGGGCCAGAGACAGAGGATGATGAACGACCGTGGGGATAGAGGAGGTTGGTAGTCTGGAACATCATTTGATTACAGAACATATAAATAAAATTACAAACAGCATTCTTTGATAAATTGAAATAAATGATGAATTTGTTCTCCGACGACAAGTTCTTCAGTAACAGTGCTCAGCATTTCAGTTGCCTACCAAACATGCGACTGGAACCATAATTATTAGATTGATGGTGTCAAATAGTGCGCAAGAATAGTATTTATTCCTGTTATCATATCGTCCTTTGCAAACACACTTCTTTACACCCTCCTCCCTTTCCTTCCCAACCCATCACTCCACGCAAGAGCCGATTCGGTGGGGTCTCCTCAACGGACACAGTGTGCCATTTTCATTTACGTTAAGCACATTTTTTATTAATCTATCTGGAGGGGATTTGAGTCTCAAAGACCTCATTTGCTTCTTTCACGATAAGCACTGTCCAATCCGACATTTCTTATATCTACCTTGAGATATATCACATCTCCTGCTTACTAATTCGTAGGGATTCGTTCCGCTACACGAATAAGGCTCCTACCTACCAGACGTCTCATCTCCAGCATCCAAGCGACTACTACGGCCTTAAGTTGTCCCACTTCAACTACTGCAAAGTCTTCCTCGAAGTCCAGATGCCGTTTTCTCTAACGGCAAATTCAATTTCTCACTACTGCTCGCCGCTCTGCCTCATCGTTGAGGATGAAAGCGTGCCCTCCTTGTGGCGTTCCTGCACTCGTTTCACGCTACTCGGACAGTCTCGCGGTTCATTGGACGGACAATTTGTGGCCGGTTTGCACGCACAGCTTGAGCATGTTGCAGCAAAGGGCAATCAGTTAATTGGGCTGCTGAAAAAACTTGCGCGCGACAGGATATTTATTGCTGGACTCCTCGACTATCGAATTGACTCGCCGACACTACTCTCGTGACTAAATCTATACGTCCCCGCGAAATCGATTCGTGCTAGACCACTGCTTGACGTAGAGGAACGCCGTAGCCGTTTTGGCTCCTCTGATCCGTTTCTTGTTATGTGTTGCGAGCAGTGGCGGATCAACCTAGGTGCGAAGGGAGCGGCCGCTCGGGGCCTCGCCGAAGAGGAAAATCCCGCTAGCGTTCTCCCCGGTCCAAATCCACGAAGGCCTCATAGTTGAAGGGGCCTCGCAAGAAGGCCTTTGTGATAAATGTATGTAAACTTATAAATGTATGTATGCTTCAAACGGGCCAGATAAGGCCCATTGAATTTAAATAAACAAATAACAAATAACATCATTCTAGTCAGCCTGCAATGCAGACCATGCGTGCGGTCTCGGTGAACCTACTTCACGCTGCCAGACTCGAGAGAAGATGAGCCAGGAGGTTGTTCGGATTCCGGATCCGTCGCGAAACTTGGGCATTCGAGAAGTGCGAGTCCATCGGGGCTCCAATTCTGGCCCATCGGGGCATCGGGGCAGCTGACTTTTCTTTTTTTTCTGGCTCTATAATGTTGCGGGGCGGTGGTGTATACGATAGCGGCGCCGGTCTTCACACGGCAGGACCGGTGTTCGAATGCCGGCGGACCGCCTCCTCGTACGCAGGATTGACTTTCCAGCTACGGGTATGACTAAGTCACAGAAAGCTAGCAATTGCTAGCAGGCCAAGACCTACAGAGGTTGTAGTGCCAAAGAAGAAGAGATAATCTTGAGAAGTCTCTTCCACCAGTCCGCTCCTATTCTACACAGACAGTCTCGGAAGAATCCATGTCCGGACAGTACCTGTGGCAGGTGGAAATCTATGTCTCCATGTTTCCGTGACGTACATGTTGCGGTGTCAGGAATGTTTTCATTAAAACTGGTATTGCCGTATCGTATATGGAAATTTTGAAAGGCGAAGTAGATGAAAGCCAACTAATCTGCAAATCAAATCGATTTTTCGCAACAGGATGGATCTATTTTACATGTTATATCGGACCAAAGGATAGCTTATGTTGAAGATGTGTGACTTCAGTAATTTTCAGTAGTCCAATAGTGACTCCGGTAGTAACCGTAATCTGGAGACCCTAAAGTGTAATAACAACAAAATCCTTTCTCGTTCTTTACACAAATTTGCATATAATTTTCCTTCAAACAAAACCGAGCTTAGAGTATGATTTCAAAACACTATCAAACATATGTCTAGAAGATCTGGTGGATTACCGATAGGATGGCATTCAACTATCATTTATCTATGCCGAGAAGAGCTTGGAAAAAAATAATTATAAATAAACACCGTTTTCAATCCAAACTTACACCGCCCACCGGTTAGCCTATTAACCCACCCCTTCATGTTAGGGAGACAATTATCCTTGCTGTACACCGACTTGTTCCCCCTACGGGCATGTTAAGCCAGGACGCCTTTTTTATGTACAGAGGCGCAATATCCCGTAGCGCGAGTGTAATCCATTGTAACAAGTACGAGCGCTTAACCGTGCAGAAGGTAATGGTAATGCTAATAGAATTAGAACCAGTTTACCACGCAACATTTCCCTTCTATCTATCCTTCCTTTTAGCATAGCCATGTCTTTAAAAATGGATTATCAATATGCTGCGTGTGTGTGTGTTTTTTTTTCGTATTGTAAAATCAATTTATAATTGTAATTGTAAAAAATAAGCTTCAAATTAATTACTAAAAATCATATCAGTTATCTTGCAGCCTGGTGGAATGTTATTACTATCTTCCTTGAATGATCAAATCAAGGAGAAAATACCAATATACTCGATGCAAACAATTGTCCATGCCCGGAAGCGAACCTGCTCGAACCGCTCGCAGCGAACGAACAAAGTTTTGTACAACTTCCACTGATAACCCACGGCAACGGCGCATTGTTTATCGTTCCACAACACCGAATCACTTGCTCCGAAGAAAATCAATTTCTTTTCAGCCCAACATAACGCTGCAGTGGCTACGTTTGTGGCGTGGTGCCGCACAGTTACCGGACAGTGTGTGTGTGTCGGACGCACCTTTCGAGTGTTCCGAATAGTGGTGTGCCAGAGTGTCGTGCAAAAATTTTATTTGGTTTTTAATTTAATACACCATTTCGTTTCAGTAGATAATTGAGTATTTTTACCGACCGTACCTGACCGACCATTCAGGTTGTTGAGCTGCCCCGGGAAGTGGTAAGTGGTGGAATCTTCTTTCTCATTATTCGTACGTAATATAAAGTGGACATCAGGGCGCACTTTAATTGAAAAGCGATCAGGCACCAACAGCTAATAGTGTATCTGAATTGTATCGATTGCATTGCAGCGAGAAGATTGACCGGAACGTCTAATGTAATGATGGTAATTTTCCGCGCAAATACGTTTCCCAACTGAGCGGAGGGTTGCTGAGGACCCCTACTGATACCGCTTCCAAAGTTCCGCGCGTACCAATTGTTTCTTATTTAACAATCCTAAGCATATAAACACACAGGGACAGACACACACGCCCTTTGCAGCGATACTTCAAACAATTACGGAAGGGTGTCGAATGGGCGGACCGACAAATCCGGTAGTGATAAATTGCTCCCTAGACAGATTGTGAAATCCCATTTTGGCAGGTTGTGCGTCCTTTTTGGGATTCCGCTATGTGTGCACATGTGTCCCGAAAAGTGTCTCGAGCTGCGGATGCGCATCCACCACCGGGTTCGACTATACCAGCTGCTGTAGAACCGGCAGCGGTGGGTACGGCAAACAGAAGCCACCGGTGCTACAGTGTACACAGAGAAACATTGCAACACAGCAACTCTCGGACGTTATATGTGACAATTCGTTCGTCACTGTTACCGCACTTTTAATATTGCGATGGAATTATTTTTAGAACATTACGGAAGGATTATTTGTACGATTTACTAAACAAATCGTTATGGTATTTGTCTATTTTTGAACTTAAAAAAACAATCTTGTTTCTACAAGTACAATCCTTGAATCCTTGAAGGTCTTAATGTTCGTCCTGTTTACTCATTCTTGGCCAAATCCCTAAATATTTCTGTTGCTCTTTAAGGACAACAACTCAAGCACCCCAGCACTCTTACACGACACTGTTGGGTAATTGAAACACGTGTTGATTTCGGGATTAACTTGGGAACTCGCGTAGCGCATCCTTCCTTATCTCACCAACCATTCTCCCCCGGGACCAACTCGGGGGTAGTGTTGGGAATTTTGAATGAGCAAAATTCTAATTCACGGAAAACGAAATTTACCACGACGACGCCGACGGTTCGGTTCTATGAATGCAAACGCCCATAATTACGATGTAATTGGTCGGTCGTTTGGGTTTGGTGACGATCAGGATCAGTTTAGGCACCAAACACCTGCAACCCTCCCGTATCGGCAGCTTCCCGCTGCTAAACGGAACCACGAGGGGTTGGAAACTGTCTGCTGTTTGCTTGCAACCCTCACCCAAATCTGAGGTAACCGCGAACAGCTGAAACCGGATAGCCGAACATACCGATCCGTCACGGTCATGGTGGTGGTGCCAATTGTTTGGTGTAAGTAAATTATGCACCTACGGTGCACGCTCCCAACACACACAGTGTTGACAGCGGCGCGTGTGAAAGTCAAGCAGTCGGGCTGGCCGTCGCCATAGCGATGAAGAGTGCGTGTGAATTGGTGGCGTGAAAATGGGATACAACATTCAATTACAATTACACTTGTACGGATCCTTTGGCGGATGGCTCTATTTTGAGTTTCGTTGGGAGCGAAACGGGTATTCTGATGGGGTGGGAGTTCTAATCAACACTTCCCAGGACATTGGTACTGCGCTCCGTCATCAATCAAAGCAGGATGGAATGAATGATGCTGCCATGGAATTTAATCTACAAAACTGTAAGGCTATTATTATAATTTTTTATTGTTGCATCTTTCACATGGACCATATTTTGATACTTTATGGAAAGTAGAAACTCTGAAATGCAACCTATTGTAAGGAATTAACAATGCTTCAAGTATTAAGAAGTAAATAATATTTGTGTAATTAAGAACTAGTGAAATTTAAAGTATAATGTAACGGTTTAATGGTTTCATGTTTGTTTTCTTGACTTCAAATAACTAGAAAGTTAATCCTTCATTGGGAAACTAATTCGGAAGAAATTCGATGAACGATCCTGAAAGACCTTCGTCGCCGCTTTTACTGGATCACGGTACTTCTCCATTACTTTAAACATAATTTAAAACTAAAACATTTAAATTAAGAGCAACCACTAAATCATGAAGAGATGGTTAGGTGAATGTCAAAAGCGTTGAAATACAAATTAAAGCGGGATAGAGCACGTACCAGCGGGTCGTTCCGGTCCGCCACAGTGTGTATGGTTCAAATAAGGAAAGGAAGGTGAGTGTGGAGCGGACGGGAAGGGACATAAAAACAATGAAGAAAGGAGTGCGAGTGCATCGATACAATCCAGAAAAAAGGAGCGAATGAAGGAAATTTGGGACAAAGAGCAGTGTTAAATGCGGTTGATGTGAAGCTTAAACAGTGCCGGATCAAGCCCTTTAGAGGTCCTTTAGAGACCCAGCAGAATAGAAGTTGGGGACCCTCTAACACATCGAATCCGATCATGATGTTCAGGATGTCCTAAAATCTCGTGATCCCCAGGTCCAGGTTTGTCAATATGCACGGGGTATTTAAAAACTCGCGGTGTCTGTTTTATTTGCTACCTTAACCTTGGGAGTCATGGGAGATCCTTAATCGCGGGAGTCCCAAATCATAGAGCTGACTTTCCAGCAGTAAAGTATCCGCAAATATTTTCTTCTTCTTCCTTGACACAACAACCTCCGTGAGGTCTTGGCCTGCCTGCTGCTGCTTAGCTTTCTGTGACTAAGTTTTACCCGTAGCTGAATAGTCAGTCCTGCGTACGGGGAGGCAAACATAGTGGGTCGGAAAAATCCTGAGCCATCCGTTTAAAAAGGACAAGCGACCTCCGTGCTCTGTAGACCACGAAAGAGCGCTGTCGAAAAAAATCCCAATATGCTTGATGATCAAAACACGGGTAATATTGACATCAACGAGTGTTGCGAATGCAACCTAGCGAATAAGCAAACACGGGTTTTTTAGTTGTACTTTTTACACTATAAAGAACGTGTCCTTTTATTGCCAGTATCGAACAGAGCCGAGAGCGCATCTCTCGTACGTTTTTATATGTCCCGAACCTTCCCGATTAAGCCCGAAGTAAGCTGATACGAAGTACCCGCTAAGTATTCGTTAAGTGCCCATGCAGCAAGCGCTAAAGGGCGTTACACACGTTTGTAACAACGAGAGTATGAAGATGAAGGACAGGACTCCTAGGAACACTATAACGATATAACATTACATTTATTAGGACAAAAACATGGCAGTTATGGCAGTTATCCAGGATAGTTTGGAGATAAATACATTCAGTAGCGGAAGAAATGGGACAGAATATTTTAAGGTCATCGGAGGGACACAGGGAGAAAAATAAAACGGGACTTAGAACTTTACCTTGAGGACTCGGACGGGAACTAGAATCCAGAGCACGATCGAACGCAGATTTATAATCGGCAAAACGAGTAGTACATAAGATTGGTAGTAGAAGGACTCTCTCATTCTATCATTCTGTATCATCGTTGTTTTGTTACAGCTCTCCACAGTTGAGTTCCCACCGATAAAGACAAAATGAACGGCACACATTCACCCGACATGATAAGCCGGTTTCGCGACCTGAAGCTGCTAGAGTCCGGCGAGGGACCACGACCCGAACCGATGCCAAACGACGCAACCGGTCACCATCGACATCAACGGTCGTTCGGTGCCCAGTCAGCCGCCACCAAATCCCAGTTCATTCCGGCCATTTGCAACTTTCAAACGGCCCGGAAAATGGCACAGGAAAACCTCGAGCATCAGCCGCTACCGGATGCAGTGATCGATATTGCATTTCGGAAAGCGCAGGCAGCCGGTTTCCCCAATCCCGGCATGGAGCTGAGCGTTGGACCGTACGCAACCGGTGAGTCGGACCACACACACACACACACACACACACACACACACACACACACACACACACACACACACACACACACCTTTTCCAAGGTTCAGTGCGTGACAGTTAGTTGGGTACGTATTTTTTCTATTTACAATTTTCTTAGGCGTTGGCTGCAAGAACTACAAGGCCGGCCCAACAAAGTGTACCAAGTATCGCGTGTATCGACCGAAAACTTGTGGCGTCATACCGAAGGTGGCCAGCGCTTTGGATACACCGGAGCGACCGGAAAGTATGCGCGTGAAGAAGAAGGTCGGTGCAATGGATTTGGCGATCGGGTGGGAGTTCCGCACCAAGCATGAGCCTCGGTCACAAACCTACATGGACGGTTCGAAACCCTCGGTCGCACCGCCAATATTCGAAGTGGTCGAACCTGCCAAGGATCTGAACCTTCCCGCGGGTAAGTCGCGTTAGCCAGCCAGCGTCCCGGGGGAACTGTCAAATAAACCTCACGCCACAAATCAATGCCATTCCGAATGGTTATTGTTTGTCCCTTGCAACCCTTTTGTTTGATTCGATTCCACTGTGTGTTTGTGTGTTTGCACACCCTTTTGCAGTGGTCCACGCTGGAGGCGTCTTTTCCAACACTTTGGGCGAAGAGGACTTTTTCGACCGTGATGTTATTCGACAGCACAAACGTCTGGTGCGTCCGACCAGCAACCGTTGCAAGTGTGGCAATGGTTCGGCCCGGTCCAACAAATCTACGAACGCAGCACGGCAACAGCAGCATCGAAAGAATGGCAGTGGTCGTGAGCGACAACACGACCAACTGCAGCAACAGCAGCACCAGCAGCACCAACAGAAACAACACGACGAACCTACCACGATGGAGATTAACAACAACAACCTGCCGGCAGTGAGAGGCTCTGCCCGTTCGCATGGTTCGTCACAGGGAAAGGAACTCGCCGAACTTCAACGGCAAGGCGGTAGCGCAAACTCGATAGAGCGCAAGATGCATGAAGCGGCGGCAAAGCACGCAGAACGCATTGAACGTTTCTGCCACAAGTTTGCGCCCGAGGAATTCCCGTACAATTTCCACCAGGAGTACCGGTGTGCTTTCAAGGCCGGTATACCGCAAAGCAATGTGTCCGGCACACTCAGTAGCTTCGATACCGGACCGAACGGTAATGGACACCAGCGAAAACCGGCTGACTACAAAAAACTGCTACACATTCCGAAGCCTCGGGAACCGTACACCAAGAAGAACTACGTGATCGATACGCTAGCGCCACCGTTTGCCTTCTGGAAGAAGGGTTCCGGCTATCCGGACTATTGGCGGCTCATCAGCGTCTATCAGCAGGCGTACAATAAACCGATCGAGAAGAGGAAATACCCATTGCTCAAGACCGTTTATCAGTAGGTGCGACCGTGTAGTTGGTAGGGACATCCCAATTACATCAGCTCAATTATTCATAGCCTTTATCGCGTACACATAAACACAAACACATACACACACACACATACACTCACATTACACCCTTAGTCAATGATTTTTGATTTGTCGATTTTCACCAATAGCGGATTGTGTCAATTGCCCCCGGACTTACTTAGAGTCTGATGCGAAAGGAAAATAAAAACGAAACATTCGGAGATCTCCTGGGAGAGATCTTATGCCAATATGGTTCGAGCGGTGTTTTATCTTTACTTCACCACACACAAACACACACATGTCGCTGCTGTTATGGGAAGTAAGTACCCATAAATAGTGCGATTATTACAGCTCATTACAGAAACTGGTTAAAGTTGATACATTTTTAAATTTCTTGGGAAATCGAGAAACGATTTGATGGTATTGGTTTCTTGCACAATGTCGCAGTATTTTGTAACATTTGAAGTAAACGAAAAGACTTCTTGTAGGTTTGGAAGGGGAATCTGAAATTCTTCACTTAATGAAGTCGCCCCATACTTTGTATTTGTGTTTATTTTAAGGTTGACTTACTCAACTGCAATTAAAATATTCCAATCAACGTGCAAGATCATCGCTTAACGAGCATATGAGTGTCTCGAGTATTTCTCTTTTTTTGTTACTCAGTTTAGCAATAGAAATATATAAGCAAATTTGGATGAATTATGAATGAAACATATTCTGAAAATTTTCGTAAACGTTGGGCATTATTTCCCATACATTTTCCATACGTTCGCAAAAACCAACCTGCCTAATTAGTGGTCCTACCAAATTTGTATGATCATATTTCAAATTTTTGGTCAAAGACTAGAATAATTCACTATTGACCATTATTTCACGACAACAAAAATTTCCAACTATGGTTCATTTGTATAAAGATGATAAAACCAAATGATATGACCATTTTCAGAGCATTTTATGTTGGTTTGGAATTGTAGAGTTAGTTTTGAAAGAATTGATAGTAATTTTTCTTTTATTCATACGGAACGGCCTGGGATTGATAGTAATATTATAATTAAAATATAAGTAACATCTTTCTCCCTTTTAAGAAGGCATAGGGATTGAATTTTATTTTTTTAGATCGATACTGACAAAGCGGCAGTATCTTTAAGCATTAATTAAAGCATCAAACCTTGAAATGATTCGAATTTTAGAAAAAAATGAATTTAAATGGCCGTTTGTTCAGCCCATTTTCATTATTTTTACAATATAATTATTCACGGATTTAATAGCCCCATCGGAAGTGTTAGTGTGTTTAACAACACATGTACATAAACAAGACTTAAGAAAAAATGTGGAAATAGACATATGAAAGTGAACATTTAGCTTTCCCTAGTCTCTTCAGTCTGCTACAGACAAACCGGATTCAAACGTCTCAACTGTTGCGTTAAAGATTTGACACATGCAGACTAATGGATTACGAGGGCCAAAGGTAGTCCAAGGTCCTCGTTAAAGCAGGCCACCACACTATGCACACATATTCCAACAGTGATCGAATCAATGAGTAATACAGCGTCTTTGTACAAATGGTCCAGCTGTTCCTCGAACGTCAAACTTGTGTCAATGAGCAGTATCAGTCCGCACTCCGACTTAAACGCCAACATTGACTATTCAACAACACTGTAGGAGGTCAATCTGCCTAGTTTGTCCCGATATTGAAGAGACCCTACAAACTTCTCACGTAACTGCTCCCCCACTTAACTGCTCCATCTTCAACATGGCGACGGTTCTATACAAAATTGGCAACAGAATTGCCTATGCTTCGTACGTAAAACATATACAAAACAAATGAATAGCAGGCTTAAGAAGTTTGTGGAAATTAAACAAAAATGAAAAAAAAAAAACACCAACGGCTTACCTCCTACCGGCTTCCTTTACAGGTGTTCTAGAAACATGTGAAGTCTTAGCAGATTCCTAAATCTGTGGACGTGGAGGTCCTCCCGTTATTCGAGGAAGCCGATGCGACCTCTGCTCAAGCATTCGCATGCTGCTGAACCTGACTAGATTCCCATCACTGGTATCATACACTGTAGGAATGCGCTTACCCTGTTTTGGACCTCCCTAATCAACAAGTCCCTTCAGATCCCTCTCATTTGGAAGTCGTTTTGGATATCTATCTATTCTTTTTCTTCTTTGGCACTACAACCTCGTAAGGACCTGCTATTGTTAGCTTTCTGTA
The DNA here is from genome assembly GCA_002091835.1 of Anopheles maculatus. Classification (NCBI taxonomy): domain Eukaryota; kingdom Metazoa; phylum Arthropoda; class Insecta; order Diptera; family Culicidae; genus Anopheles; species Anopheles maculatus. The sequence goes on from KZ061960.1 coordinate 137,519, forward strand.
ACTTAGTTTTACCCGTAGCTGGATGGTCAATCCTACTGCGGGTAGGCGGTCCGGACGGGATGCTTCCATTCCCGTGGATGCAACTACACATTTAGAAACTTTTAAAATACGGAGTCAATAGTGAATTGTATCAGGAGCCAAAAAAAAACTAGGAGCCAAAAAAAAAGTCTTCTAGGACATTCTTAATAGGGACGACTGCTTAAGCCTCCAGAATCCCGCTGGTGCGTCGTCAACTGTAAGAGTATGAGCAGGACATCTCAGTGTTTATTTTTCCTTAAGTTAATTGCAGGATTAGCTGAGGATTAGACCGTCTTTCTTATCCAAAATACATTTCACTGCATCAGAAAGAACATTGAGGGCCAGACACTTTAAAACGACAGATCTTCAATCTTCGAGAAGGCTATATCTGCACTAACGATTCAATTATACAAATGACCAATTCTTACAACGCTTTCAATAGTTGACGTTTATATGACAATAAACCTGTTTTGGAACTATTTAAGCTCGTCGTTTATGATCTTTGTTCATTTATTTCATTATTTATATTAATCATGCGTAGAACTCTTGGTATAACTGGTCATATCTGTTGGGCGATATGTTAAGGAATAATATTTAGACTGAAAAAAATAACTTTATTCGATATAGCCTTGATAGTTTAGTGAACGTGTGACTATGATGCCCAGGTTCCTCATCCTTTCTTATACATAATTCATTCTTTAACAAAACGTTGAAAAACGCTTAAGCGAAACAAATACGGAAACAGGTGCAAATATTAAAGATGCGTAACAATAAAACAATGACCATATGTCCTTAAACGAAGGTATCAAGAATAATAACCGTAGGAAGGATAAACTCATTGTAACAGAATGATGATTAATCAGGCTATTCTCATACAGAACGATACAATCTTAAATGCTACCTACACGAACCTGTCCCGGAAGTCTTGGGTTAGGTCCAATGTTGTCTGAAGTCACTCAGTAAGTGTTGTACTAATGCCGAACTATTGTTCTACACGCACTATCCATCCATCGGCAAATTTTACTACCACAAATCTGATGAAGCTATCTAGAGATAAGGAAAATGAATTGGAACATCAGTAGACGGAGACCATCTGGAAATGGTAAAGGAGATTACCTACCTTGGCACTTACGATCCTGCTGCTAACGTGATCATTTGCATAGCAACCCTAACCGCGAACAATCTGATCATACTCCGTTTTATTCTCCATTGTACTACAACTAAAACTAGTGAAATCACTTGCGAAATATAGTTCTTTAGTGTTAGTACAAAGCGCTATGAGTCGGCAAGATTTATTAAGACGCATCTTAAAGATGTTGTATCAAATAAGTAGAAGACAATGTTTGAAATAACAGAAGGCATGAAAAGGCATTTGCATAAGAAACAACTGGAATATAACTATAGTTCTCAAAATTAAGTTACGATTCTCAATTCTTGAGACAGTTGGGGTTCTTTGTAATGAGTTAAATGCCTTCAAAATTAACTTAAAAACCTGCACCGGACAGAAGCTATTGCACGTTCGTAGCTCAGCGGTTAAACTCAAATGAGAATTGACTGTTATTCTTCATTGAGTCAGTACCTCTTGTATACACTAGGCTTCCGAGATCAATGTCGCATGACTTCAACAACATGGCAGCACAGAGAACTATTACGATTGCACAACATTTCTTTCCGTTTCCGAACACACATTGCAAACGACCATTAGTTGCTTTATAGAGATTCAAAAAGGATGTATTGCAACTTAGAATTAAAATAACAAAAGCAGAATCAAGCGTCCAGCACATGATTAAGATAGGAAATGTAACATATCGCCAGCTTGAGTATCTCTATTTTCGACAGCTTCTTGTCCGGTGGTAGCGTGGGCAGCAATTTTCTCAGCTCAGAAAACGCAACGTTAAACGCTTCGACCCGAATCCTTTCCCGGGTTGCGTGTGCTGTCCGGTACTTGAGTGTAGCCCGACGTCGACGCCGTCGTTCCTCTCGCGTCAGGTTGGAAAATTCCGTCTGAACCGACGGATCTGCTTGCTGCTTGCGCTGTCTTACCGGTCCCACACTGCCGTACACTGGTTGTTGTCCGGTGGGCAGATGGTCACGATTTGGGGAACACATTTGGGAGCTTTTCGTTCGTGGCTTCCGTACACCTACCGCACAGGGAGATAGTTCCATCGGATTCTTTATCTGGTAAACCATCTGCAAATGGAACAGATTAGCTTCTATTAAAAGAAGGATCGTACAGAGCATTTAACTATGAAACGCTCGTTTAATGAAATTTAATGAAAAAAAAAAATATTCTGGTAAAAGCTACACTCAAGGAGTAAATGGATATGTTGAGTCTCATTTTATGTAGTTCAGTTTTTCTATACGTATACATCATAGTTTTAAGAGGTTTGTACATAAAGCATGAGATTTATATATGAAATCATTAAAATTTGCTATGCTATTATATTCAAGTTTAACGTTGCTATTTTGTTGTTGCTTCGAATTGATTTATAGTCTTGTATCATTTCTCTTTATAGATTTATAAACATTCGTAGAGAAGTGGAAGACAAATAATGTACACAGTGAAGAGTGTTTTGAGTGTTTTACTTTACATAAACTTCTATAGTTGCAACCTGTATGGTTTGATTATTGTCTATAAAATTATATCACGATGGTTTCTGATGTGTTGCAGTTTTTCAAAAATAAAAAAGTAGACAACTAAGATTTAAGAAAAGGTTTAAAAAGATTAAACTGATTAGATGGATATAAATTATAATTCGATTGAATGTTCCAAAGAATTACAACCTTCGTTCAAAAAGAGGAAAAAATCTATAAATATAATATAGCTGCTCGTCGATCAGGAAATACTGAGCAATACGATTGGCTCAGTTAAGGTGTAATTAAAGTCCAACTCTTAATTAAAGCACCACTTTTCCTTTCAACGACGATCAATGCTCGTGAGCTACGTCTAGAACACACCATTTTTATGAACATTTTTAACTTATTTTGTCGCACATAGTTTGTTTGCAGTTTATGATTTACAGATTTCTTTGTAATAAAATTACTTAGTCCATTATTTTTTATTTTAACTCATGCCAACTTAAAAATACCGTAATGAATTATCACATTTTTTCTGACACACTTAACAACACATGCAATTACTTTGTTAGGTCCGCGATGTTATTTGTAGCACAGTTTAACACAAGAGTTTTTTTTATCCTCAAAGTAGAGAACCACTCGGCAAACAGTCCTTCCGAACTAAATCACAGCACTATTTGTTGCTAAAGTCCATCTGATCTCTGCAATTATGCTACTGTTTTGTTTTTATTCAATGCAACACCGTTTTAACCCTTACTTCATGCATCCACTTGCACTGGGTTCCAAATCTGTACTGAACGAGACATCCGGAAGCGAGAGTCTGTAATCTCCTGAAACATCATTTGTGCTGCAACGATTCTGGCAGCCATCTTGAAACTACAGCATCCTTGTTTTGCTATTGGACGAGCAAATGCTGTAGTCACGCCCACCGGCCAACCACCACCAGCAGGAGCATTTGGGCCGACGTTATTATCATTGTTATTATTATGCTTGCAGATGAGGCATCCTTTTGGGCAGTTCGCAGGTGGCAACCATACGAATGGGCGATATTTTAATCATGAGGAGACGTCCGACTTTAAATATATTCCTCTGTTAAGTAATTATGCCACCTCCCAAAACCGTATGCTTTAAACAGTGTTTTTGAGCCAAACGCAGAGATGTGATTTTGATGCATGTTAATTTACTAAACATAATGTAAATTAAATGGACTCTTAAAGCTTGTCTTTTCCATCATAATGGACCTTAAATAAATAAAATAAATAAGCTTATCTTTCCGTATGTTAGAGATATATTTTGTTCAGGATGGTTTAATGTTTAAATATTAAGCAGAATTCATTTGTACAGAGCTGTAACGAGCTATTGCAACATCCCTTTAGCACTATACTGTCTAATTCGTCTTGAAATTTAGAATATCATCCATATATAGCTCATAGAGCTTTGTAACGGATGCCTCGAACTTGCATTGCTGACTTCCTTCATTTTATTTTACTCCTCAGTGATGCCTGACTATTCAACTATGTGGTATCAGTAACTCTCGTGACCTATTAGATCATCTAGCAGGTCGCGGACCACGAAGAAGAATAACCTAATTTTATTTCATAATTGGATAGTTTGTCTTCATGATTGGATGTCTGTCAGATCCATTAATGGCGTACTATCATAAAGTCTCCGATAGCTCTTTAGACGAAGTGGCAGAAACGATTCCAATTTTTCAGAAAAAGACTGATATCCTTCTCCAATCATGTACAGATCTTAATCGAAATTGTTCAGGCTTCAGATATACTTCTCGCTACCAGTCGTACAAGCCAGTGTTTATACGAGTACACTTCCTTGAAGCTTTTGTACCAGCTTAGGTAAATAATGTGCTGCATTTGTAGTACCAATTGTGAGTCTTATCTTATGCAAAAGCCGTACCGTGGAGGAGCACTACGGCACAGGTATCTGAATTTGACGTACTTTTACGATGCCACCGAAGCAAGTTTGCAACAAAGTTTGTTCATAGTTGTAAGAATGGGAAATATATAAAATAGTTGTATTTTGATAGACGACGGCGCTAGACCATGAGGACTTTTTGTGATAAAGACCGGTTATAGCGACTGATAAGTAAGTAAGTACGTAATAAAATAAATATTTACATACCTCACTATGTGCTGTTGGGCTTATGGAGCGGTTCGATGGTAGAAGAAATAGAGGCGTCGATCTTCATACTAGTCTCCTCGTACGCACGGTTTCCCTATATAGTATTGAGTTAAATAAAAGGCAAGGAAGGGACCAAAGGACCAAATAAAGTTTTTTACACGGTAATTCGAAGAACTTAAAAACAAAAAGGATGCCATTTAGATTTTTCTTTCACTTTAAGCAAACTCCATTGATGATCGTATTATCTTTTGTGCATTTATTTATACTGTACACATTCTAATCAGTGGCGGATCAAGCTCCTACGGGGCCCTAGGCGGTAATGAAGGTGGGGCCCCAACAGTTCATCCTGTGGTATTGGTCTCTGAGCGGGGGG
>KZ061960.1:142950-157642 GCA_002091835.1 Anopheles maculatus
AGGGGGGGGGGTGGTATGGCTTTCGTATTTCGGGCCCCCCCAAACGGCGAGGCCCTAGGCGGCCGCCTACTCCGCCCACCGTTTGATCCGCCACTGATTCTAATATCATTTACAACACGTTTGCACTGTACAGTTCAAGCAGAAGGAGGTTACAAAATTAGCAGTGTTTTATAAAAACTGCTTTGTTCATTTTTTACATTGAGAGTGGAGCGATACGACTTGTACGCGAATTGCTCTATGCAGCAGCTTTCGGTGCCTTGCGTGAAAAGTCCCAGGCGCGATACAACTGCAATACTTGCGTACCGGCCACAAACACGTTCACTGAAAACAGGCCCCAATTTTTGGGAATGATAACCAAAGAGTACCGGGACCAAATAATTCCGGTTGCTGCCAGTGAGGCTGACTGCGAAATTGACAGCTGATCTGCGGGACGACGAAGGTCACTCAATCCGGCTACAACCAAACCCTAAAAATATACAAAACCAATATTAGACCGCTTGGCACCGCACGTTCGTGCTTGCAAAGTTTAAAAGCTGCCGACGCGCCAACATACCCATTTGAATACGGGTGCCCAGAAGAAAACAGTCTTCGGTCCTGTGAAGTAGCGAAAGAAGTACAACTCAGTTAGTATTGCCAAAAATCAACACAGTTGGACGGGTGTTACATAAACCGCATCGCAGATGGGCTAACTAGCTTACCTGCCGCATGGTTCCAGAGTGGCCGCAACGCGTTTGGAACAAATTTATCAGCCGCATTTACGACGCCATGGTAAATCTTCGACATGGTAAGGATTATTCGAGGTAGAACAGGGAACTGGCACCGTTTGCACAGAGCTGTATGGAAAGGGAAATAAAAATAAATTATTTACACCCAAAACAGTCAGCACCATCAAAACAACAATTCGCTTCGTTTTTAACTTCTAGTTGAGTACTACAAGTGGAGTCGACTTGAAAATGGAGAACGCTTCTTCGTTTGTGGACTTTTTCTCACGAGAAAATGATAAGAATTGTTGTAATTACCTGAAAACGAAATCTTTTGAAAGTCAAAACTGGTTAACAATTAGTTATTTGATAATTGTTTTGCATTTAAACAAGACGGCATGGTTAACACAGTTCAAATTGTTGTTTTGTCCAGTGGTCTGCAACCACGTGCAACAGTTTAAATAATAAATTGAAAAAATAACATTTAATTTGGCACTAATTACTAGGTACTGCTTGTCCTACCATTTTTAACTTCCTTAACTTAATTTACCCGAAATTGTACAGTCAGTCTTGGGTACAGAAGGATAGCCCTGAATGGATTTGATATCGAACCCCCTTCGTGTTACCAACTGGCACCAATACACAATTGCCACTTACCAATCGAATAAATTTCGAACGAGTCTTTTTAACATTGTTTCATGCTAAACAATAGATACGCATTTGCTTTACCATCTTCAAATGTTTATTTCTTTTTTCGTATGACACCAGCAATCTAATTTAGATCCTGTATTTAGCTAAAGTATGCTTGTTCTTAGTTCACGCTACATTCAAATATTCACATCTATAATTGCATTCATTGTATAAAAATTCGTTTACCGCACGAGATACTAGACACCTGTGTTGATGAACACTTTACGAACTAAATCTTTGCAACAGAAGTATGGATACACCGTACGCTTATCATGCTAATCATTGCACACGCTTGAACAGATCAGAAGAAAATGTGCTCTGTTGCACATGTTGCAAGAGAGTTTTCATTTAACCTATTTTCACTTCTCTTCTCGTTCGATCACTCAGCTATGGTTTACGTCTGTTCTGCACATTGCAGTAGTTAATGTCTTGAAGTAAGTGATAGATTGAACCGTAATAAGACAGAAACAATATTATAAAATGTGCGCGTGTGTCGCACAAAAGATCAATTTGTTACTGTGCAGTATTGGTAGTATATCGTCATTCGTTTGGTCATTATTAAGATTATGCGCTACTTCGCTACTACACTGTTAGTAAGAAAATTTGCACGAAGAAGATAAACATCAATATTTCAAATGTGATTGATTTGGTTTTATATTGCATGCATCGTTGACTGCTTTAAATTTGTTGTTGCACACAAACGAATATGAAACAAAAGCTTGAACGTTCGAACAATGTTCCACTGTCGTTCGCTGCAAGAGGACAGACCCGATTTTCTTATGCCTTACTGTACAATTAGTGAATGAATGTGAGAATACAGGAACCAAAACGGGAAACACAACGTACGACATCATTCTAAATATTCAGTTCATTTTGTTTCCGTGTGGGTTATCTACATTGGCTTAACTGTATAAGGAAGTTTGTGGTAAAGATACAATTTGTTTAAGAAAATCGTTCACTAGAGCGTATTGCCTTAACATCTAAGGGTGTTTTCAATTTCCAAAGAACATTTAAACCAAACACAACGAAAGGAGCGATAGTTAGTATTGAGTGTTTTGCGAAAAAAACCTTCCAACCATTAGAATCTATACACTCCCAGTTGCAAACCATAATCATACAAAGAAGGAGAAAAAAATCAGACAAACGAAACGGTAACCGATGCTGCAATTAATAAGCAAATTGATGATAAAGAAAAAAAAAACATACTACAAGACAATAATAATAATAACGAAAAACAAAACATTTGCCATTTTTTAATCATTCATTTTGTTTTCAAACGAACACTCGTCTTACGTTCCTACGGGACTACAGTCTTTCCACGTCGCTATCTTTCAAACTTCAATTTAATACAATTCTTCTTGTGCACCCTGGAACTTTTGCGTTCGCCCAATTGCTTCTTTGTGGATTTTTTTCCCTTCTTCCCTTCTTCCTGGCTCTCTCTTCTATCCAGAAGCCTAAATCTAAAATAAACTTTCATTTAACACACGCAATCGAAGGAATCACACACAACGAATGAACGATGACGATTTTTATCTGCACAATCGAAAGTACATGTACCGTGTGTGTACGACTTATTTCACCTTTTGCTCGTTGCCTTACCGCAGTAAGAAAAAAAAACAATAGAAAAAGAAGTATTTTCAAAATAAAACATTCTTGTACGTAGTGTGGGCGCTAAAATGAGGATAGGTTTCTTCTACTTAAAAATACATCCATATAATGATTGATTTGAATTTATCTAACATAACAAAACGTATGTATAATAATACAATAATATTACTATTAAATATACGGTCTTTACAGTATCTATATCATTATCATACAACTTCCAGGAGCGCTCACTCTCCCTAACACACACTGCCGGTTGAAAATAACTCGCAAGGAATTAATTTTAGTGCGCAAATAGAATCACTTTTGCTAACGATACCCCTTTGCAGCTGTATCGGTGATTGATTAGGTATTCCCTTTAGGTCTCTAAAACATTAATTGAAAAATGTGTTATCATTGCTTTTCGCTTCATCGTGCCACCAAGGGACAGGAAGAAGTATACTACTGTAAGTCTTAGTGAATATTCTCAACCGTTTCCTCACTGTTGTTGAACTAAAGCTCCGTTAGAAAAATTGTTAATTACTTTCGGTGCACTGGCATCATACGTTCGTGGTTGCACATAAAACAAAACAAAAACTACATATGATGAAGAATTATCATACGGTTTGCAAATATTAAATAAAACCGATGCCAGTGCAGCACTTAATTAAATCTTACTTTTTACAATAACAAGCCGTCTCTTCGGTTAAGTTTGAATAGTTTACTATCTAGTGAAATTTGTTTAGTAGGAATATTTTACTAGTTAGTAAACTATCCAACGCGTGATCAGCGCTGTATAGCGCGTGCAACCGATCGGGCTAGGAAGTATCCTGGAGCGCGTGTTTGTGTGTGTGTCTGTTTGCGTATATGCACCTATTTGTTCGTCATCGGAGTCCAGCCGATCGATTGTTAAAATTGCACACGTCGATCAAGCTTTACCCTTGCGGGTCGGTCCGATTAGAACATTAAAGGCTATTGCGTTTCGTCCACTATTAGCATTATCTGATGCGTCGGTTCCTGCGTACTGCGAACACACTCGTTCTGGTGCGTTATCCAGTCTTTCCGCTGACAGAACGTCGAGCAATAGGGTGTCCTCCGGCACAGCGAACATTCAGCCAAAGCTTCCCGATTACAGTTGGCGCACTAGAAGTGAAGAAAAGACAACACAACTCAGTACCGCTCTTAGTATGAGAATTTTTAGAGCTTTCAGAGCTTTCAATGTACTGCCAGAGCATTGCTACCTTTTTATTAGCATGAATCGATCCCGGCGGTATGCAGTTGCTGTTGATACTTTGCTCCTGCTCGAGTTGTGTCACCGTCAGTATTGCAGCATCCCGTTCCCGCTGCATACATTCTAGCTGGCGGTTGTGCATCTCTTGCGTTTCCACAATGCACTTTCGCATTTCCTGCACCATTTTCGTGAGCTGGGTACAGAACGATTTCATCCTTTCGAATGGTAAATTAGCTTCCGCTAACACTGAAAGAAAACGGCCATAGCAGCTTCACATGTTATCTGAGGCAATATCTTCCGATAGTGAGTAGTGGGGTTAATGAATTAAATGGAATGGTTTTACAGCAAAGAATTATTCAGATTTGAACAAAAAACGATGAGAAAATTCGGCTTTGCGCGATCTTATCTATAATTTCTTCCAAACAAGGCAGACAATAAGACTTACACTGAGTTTGTTGGTCCACGAATTCTGTCGTTGAGTCGATGCCCTCCGTTAACGTTTGCCACGGTTCCTCTTTGGTTGTGATCAATTCGTTCTGCAGCTCCTGCTGCTGCTGTTCCTGCTGCACAACCTTCACGGTCGTGGTGGTCGTTGTGGTGCTCGTATTGTTGGTAATGATCGGTGTTGCATTTATTGTGGCTGTCGCTTGATGGAGCTGTTGCCGTGTGGCCGCATGCACCTGCGCTGCCTGCACCGCTACCTGCTGCTGATTATTTATGGCGGAATTGTTGTTTGTGGTCGTGGTACTATTGCTGTTAATGATGGCATTGTTGGTGTGAGCTGCATTGTTGCTGGTAGAATTGTTGTTGCTGTTAACGATGGTGCCAGATGTGCTGGTGGCGTTCGCACCGGTCGACGTGGTCGTACCCGTCGTCGTCACAACGATGCGCTTCTTTTTCTCCAACTGAGGTGATTCGTGTTCACTTTGGTTTCTCCGTCGGCGCTTGTAAGGTGTGAACAGACGCACTGGTCCAGTCGCGGCTAAAACAGAAAATGTTCCGTATTATTTCAACACCAATAGTGTGTTTCAATTGTGCTTTTTCACTGAATTGTGCGCAACATATGAACTCGATGCTTTTAAATATACTCACTTTCCCCGGACTCATCGTCACAACACGCGGAACAGGTGCAGCTAGTTGCGTGCGGCGTCAGGATACCCTCGTCAATGAGCGTCTGCAAGCTACGCCCACCGTACCTTATCGATCGTTTCCAGTCTTTGCTCGAGCCTCTGCCACAAATGTTTTCGAACTCACTCGGCGTGTACCAACCGTCCTTGTGCTTGATGCATTTCCCCCGTCCACCCGAACCCAGCCGGCTTTTGTACAGCTCGCCGGTCGTGGTTTTGCAGCGCACCTGCAGTATCTCCACGTTGGCCAGATGGTTCGCTAGTGCACTGTTACCCTCGACCCGATACTCTTGCGTGTTTTGTTGCTGTGAGCCTTGCTGGGAATTATTCTGCGATTGGCCACTTTCCACCAGTCCCGAATCATCCTGGTTGTTGGTGTCGGATGAGCTCTGCTGCTGAATGACGATATGTGTCTGTTTCAATTCGTTGCCCAAATCACCGACCACCGTACTGCTCGAAACGAAACCATTGTTGTCGACGCAAATCATTGGTTTGAAGTGTTGTATCTGTTCGGTGGTGAGTACGTTGAAGGTAGCTCCGCCAATAAGTGTTCCAACCGGAAGGGATACCGGCACCTGTACCACTGTATTTCCCTGTTGAACGTCGGTAGTGGCCACCAGGCGCGTGCGTGGAGGCAATGCAACCTGTACGAGAAGATAAAAGATTAGTTATTAGTTAGCGAATTAAAGTTTTTGATGATTAAGTGTATTGTTACAATTTTTTATATTTAAAAAGTCCATTTACGGTGTAGTTTTGTATTATTAGCTCGTATTTTGAAGCTTTTTTACTCATAGAAATAAATTTTATTTTATGATACACAGAATGTGCATTAGAAAACTAGAAAAATGTAAGTTTTGCAAATCTCATCCTATAATCAACATCCTAAAGAAATTTTATCAATCTTCTTGGACCAATTTATGTTTTAAAAGGTTCTATCAAAACTACTCCACATCTTCTCCATTTCTATCGTTATATGATTGTAGGGTTATATGATTTGTAGATTTGTGCCTTAACATACATTACAATTGGACAATACGGCGTACGGCCGTCATATTATAAATTAAATAAATAAATAAATACATTAGAATTGAACAATTCGGGCTATGGTGAGGACTGCTAGAATGTAACAAAACTACGGGCCACGTTGTGACGGGTTCGGTGGTAGGCGCTAGCGTCACCAGTCATTTCACGGCATGGCCGGCTATCGACCAGGTTAATGTGACTAGAGATGGAAATACTCATTCTCTTTGTTGGTTCGATTTAAAGTAGAAAAGTGTCAAAAAGGATTTAAATTTTTCCTCACTCACTGTCATCATCACTCAATGAGTGGGTGAGTGAATAAAACCCGAAAAGAGTGAGTCATTGGTCCTCATAGAGTTTGCCTAAGTATAGTTCGAAAAGTGTGTGCTTATAGTGAAAAGTAATAGTTATTTGAATCTTTCGTTTCACTTTTTCGGGAAAACCCTCAAGATTGTTTTTGATCAAATAGACTTGACGATAGCATCAACACTGAATAGCTTTCCATCAGAGAAAGGAATATCATTTATCGAAGAAATCAATTTATTAGAACAGGCCACTGACATTTCCTTCGTTCCAGTCTTTGGAGCTCCACTTCTCGATTTGTTTTGCTTAGTGCCTTACCGTAAAGTCCGATTGATGCGGTAAAAAGTATCCAGGACATACTACAGCCTGAAGAAACTTCTCCACTTAAAACACCTGTCGCGACGAACGAAACAGCATCATCTTAGCCACAAAAGAAGTTTTGGCCCCGTGTATGAGAAGATAACTGAGAAGCCGCCACAATGACAAGCTCAACGAATTGTTCGCTGATTAGACCATCGTGCAGCGAGTTAGACTCACCAGGCACCGATGGCTGTTCATGTCATGAGAATGGCACCGGACGACCTGGGTCATTAAGTCCTTACCATAACACATTTCGAATTTTCTGACGTAGTATACTCATAACGAAATTTGAACAAATCAGATGAGAACTAAAATATGTCGCAATTAACATCTGTAGGTATAGTTAGAGATGTAACCCTGTTTTTTTATAGGATATAAAATAGGATAAAAAGCATTTTAGAAACAAAGCTTAATGCAACTATCAACCGGGTTGAGAAACTAATACATCTAATGCTACTAATCTATCAACTAAATGACAGTAGCATCGTGTACATGATAATGCATTTACAAAACTGTATCGATAAGCATTGTGGTACAGGCATCGAGGCACGACTTCCGTTCGGCGCCCAATATCTATTTCAATCGAAATCGTGTTCCCTTACTGACAAAGCCACACACTGCGCATGTTTGCCTGCGAGTGTTCGGAGCATTTCTCTGACTGCATCAGGATTACTCCGAGGGCCATCGAGAGGTAATGAATGCCTTGGAAGTGAAAGTAACGAGCCTTTCGCCACGCGTCGTCAGCGACAGACGAAGCAAAATAGACTTATGCGAATGTTCGTACTATCGAGAACAAGTTAAAAATGAAAGCCACGGTACCAAGTACCGTCAGCTCTCGCGCTAGCTCTCTGCATCGTTCGTTGAAGGCAACAAACATTCGCCAACGTCTCGAAAATAGCTGCCGAATTGTACCGGATTTCATCGCTTCGTCACCACGCGTCCAATCCGACTGCAAGGCAAGCCTTGACTGTGCCCAAAATGTGCTCCACTTTCGTTCACCTTCCTCGGTTTGCGCGTTGGTCAAACTGACCTTTGACACTCGCTTGTGACCAAAGGACCATCTTCTCATGTGTCGCTGATTCATGTGCCATGTCGAACGAGAAAAAGATCGTCCCCGGTAACCGTGTGTACTTATTTGGTTCGAAATACGCTTTAGACAAACGGCCCAGACGTCGTGTGTGGCGCAAGCCACGTGCACATGTGCGTATGGAGCGAAGATGTTCGCTGTTGTATATACGAACACGCAAACGGCCGGAATCGCGGAGGGCGCAATCTATGGCACGAAGCTCTGGGATGAGTTCGCGTTCTTCGTGCGATCAGCTGGAAACGTACAGAAGCATATCTTTGAACGAGCCGAGTGAACACATGGCCGCGACGACGAAGTAGTTGTGTCTTTGTGGCCGATTGAACCGATACCTACAACCGAATGCCAGCAACAATCCCTCTCCCCCCCACCACTGCACTCCCTCTTCTGATGTTGCCCACCGTGGTCGGGTGTTTCATAAATTTGTTCAGTCCCGAAGGCCATAAGCGATTTTTCGGTTAGTCACGGTCGTGCCAAAACTCCACACGCGCCCAGCGCTCTGATCGGACAGGTGTCGTCGTGAAGTGTGTCTGATGCACTTCGTGGACACCAGTTTCGGGAGGAGACGCTCGAGGTGGGAAGAAGCGGACCGGCCGTACGCTAACGCAAGGGTGAATCTAGACGCACTGCCACCGAAGGCGATAAAAAAATGTAAACAAACCCACCGACGGCTGCCCGAAAACGGAACGGAACGAACATAGGCAGAAAGCGAAATCCGACCGACCCGACCCGACCACATTATTGCACGACCATTTCCGAACGGGCCAAGCCCACCAAACGGTGAACGGTGTGCCAAGAACCGCGGAAAGGGAACCCCGTAGAAGACGTGTGCAAGAAGACGCGGGAAAACCCGAACGTCTAACGTACGAAACGCTCCAGAATGCACTCGAGAGGATGTTTGCCGCGATGATCCAGCGAGAACTGCGTGTCCCGAGATCTTCGACAGCAGAGACCGATCATCAGTCATCCGCAAAGGGTACGCGACCGACCGACCTTTGGGTGTCTCGTTCTGTGTTCTGTGTACTGGCATTCTCAACGCAGTGAACCAAACAGAGAAAACAATATCCACCCCGAACCGATCGCAGGGTTGCTCTCACGCCAATCCGGGAGATGCTGTACAGAACAGGTATCTTCTCGCGGTCAACAACAGCAAGGCAGTAACGTTTTGTATGCTCTGGAACTCCTGGTTCGTAGTTGTTTCTTCAGGCTGCTGTGTGCGTACATAGTTAGCGGACCATTGCCTAAATACAAATGTCCAAACACACATTTCATCTGACCATCTTATTAATTTAAGTGCGCAATTTCGAAACAGGGTTTGAATATTAAATCTGAAGCTGAGGCAAAACCGATGAAAGAGTCAACATTTTAAAGCTTCATTATATTTGCATGTAATAGCCACTGTTTCTCGCTTGCAGTTGACCCTTTGTGTTCAGGGCATAGCTCACAAGGTGTTATCGGTGTGTCGCTGGTGGTGGAACGCGAGTAGTGTTCGTACACAGGCCAAGCCATTTTTTATGTGGCATTTTTGATAATGCAGCTCAGTTCGCTGGAGGCATACATACATACAACGGTTGGAAAATTATACTCTCTTGTGCGCACACGCATATTGCACACATACAACCCATGCGCACCCATAGATTGTAGAGTGTGAACAATCTTTGTGGAAGGCTTTGTGTTCACGCCAATTTTACAATCAGCTTCTCTTGGTTGCCAGCTCTAATACATTGGTCATTTGATGCTATGAAGCTGCCTGTTATTGCATATAGAATATCGTGAAACGTTAAGCTTTGACGCATCTTAACGATTTGCTTTTCTACACTACATACACTCGAAACCCCAACAAGCCAAACATGTTTTCTCACTCTCATCCTCGATAGACAGATTTTACTGCCATTTCTATACGAGAGACAATCCCGCCCGGTCGGCCCACAGCGCGACTTACGTCACTGTTGGTGTGCGATTACGCTCAAACGAGACAAACCCGCGGACGGAAAAGGAACGGAACGCGCGTACATTGCATTTGCCCCTCGTCCCAATTGGGCAGACAAATCGAGCAACGCTTTGTCGCTGGTTCTACTGCCGACTGGCGGCTCCAGTTGAGAAATGTCGAAGCAGTCCCAAAAACTTTCCTCCGCGATAGGAAACGACGGACGCACGATGATCGTAGTAGCATAACGATTCGACCCCGGCACGCGGTTCGATGCTGCTGATGTGTCAAGAGAGGAACAAAGGGAGAGGATTGCGTGAGCATGTGTGCTTGTGTTGGTGCGGTGTCCCACTCGGGGACACACGGAGCCACTCCGATGCTGTACGCGCGTGTTCGTTTGCCTTTCGCGTTATGTGTTCCCTCTCGAATGGTGCTGTTGCTGCTGATGTTGATGCCATTGCAGCGGCCGAGATTTGACCGACATATTCGGACGTTCCCTGTTCGTAACGCCGTGCGCTGTCCGATCGATCTCGCCCGATCGGGCGGCATGGTCGGTCGGTTTTTTTGTGTTGTTGTTTTTGTCTCTGTTGTCAAGCCGTCGCGGATCTGGTGGGGTTAGGCGGGTTTGGACTTTCGGCTGCCGCTGTTCGCTGTTGTACAGCAGCAGGTTTGTCATCGCCACGGACCACGGCGAACAAGGACCTTTCCACAGGAAACGTTTTGCCCATGGCGTGCCCAACGCTTACAGAGATTTGCACAATTGCACTAACCTATACCACCAATTGCTGGATGTTGACACAAAGCCACAAATTATTATTTTCACAGCTAACAGCAAACACACACAACTGTCAAAACCACGTCAAATAGTAGCAACATCACAGCAACCCACAACTGTAGGTCCCTATGTTTATCGACTTTTTTCACTGCCCTTTTCCCTTCGTCCCACACACTCACACACACCGTGGTGGAGGAGATGGGGGGACAGGGATTCATAGCAACGTATGCAGCTGAATGCAACTGCACGGGAGCAGCATATGCACTGATTTATACATTACCTCTTCACCGTTGTCGAGTTTGACGTGTTCCTCGGCTTCGTCCGAAAGTTCCGGAAGCTCCGAATCCATTGAAGTCTGGCTTTCCGGAGGGGACCGGAGGAGAGAAGGTAGATTACAGCAGCAAGGACAATCAAATTGCGAAGGATGATGTCGCCGAATCCGCTTGTCCGCTTGCGTTCGGTGTTACGACGACCGACGATGATGATGACAGAAACCGAAAGCAGCCTCGCACAGAGCCTGTCGGCCGAACGGATGGAGATATTTTCAGCGGAATTTAGTTTCCGTCCTCGGCGTTGATCCTGTAATGCCACGGGGACAAAGCGACAGACGACGATGCTGGTGACGGCTGGTGGCTACGGGATATATTGGAGTTTTCTCCTGTGTGTGCGCCTGCCTGCCAACTGCTGTTGCTGTTGCTGCTACTGCCGCCTGGTGGAGTTCTCGCTAGCTGGGGCGCGTGCGTATGTGTACGCGTAGAAACACAAAAAAGGGATTCCTTCCGTTGCGTGCGGATTCGAGGGGGGCGGGCGGGAGGGTGAAGGTACAGGTGCGGATCTCTGTGCGAGATGTGTTGTTTTGCTGCGCCCTCAGCGGAGCGACAACGTCCGAATCGACCAACCGACGACCGATAATCGCGCTTCTACGAATGCCAACGACGACGACGACGAGCGAACGCGCGCGCGGTATTTCCAACACACAAATTCGGATTTTCTGGTTTCCCGATCCCGTCCCGCTGTACGACTGTGTGCGTGTATGTGCGTGCGAGAGTGTGTGTTTTCGGGCGGCCCGCTCTCACCCGATGCTGGCGCGTGGACAATCGTGCGCTACAAAAACACCAACGGAGGTAGGCTTGACTAGCGGACGCTTCACAGCATTCACCGGTGCGAGTGCGAGGCAGCCAGCAAAACTTTTAACGGGAAAGTCTCGAGCGACTACGCTGTGTGTGGTGTCGCGCACGACGCTCGAACCCACTTGTCACACACCACACGCAAAACGAAACGCAGATTCCGGGAGTTGGGTTTCTGCACGAACACACGCACCACAGTTTTCCGGGATCTTTATCAGAATCTGTACCACGGGCAGGTCACTGGACACGGTTATCAACCTTCGAACGGAGCACTTTCGGAAACAATGCGCGTTTTACCATTCCCATCCACTGTGGCACAGATACCCGTCAAAGCAAATGCTACGCTAATGCTGCTGTTTGTTGCCTGCGCCTTTTCACCCTAAACGCAATAATTGCACACATACACTCACAGCGTCGGACACACTACATTTCGAACAGTGGTAGGCGCGCTTCAACTCATCGGTCATTCCACGTTACTTCAACTATTTTGCAACGCGTCGTTTTCTTCCAGATATTGATGTGAATTTGTTACTAAAATGTGTTGTATTTGTGTAAAAATTTTAAAAAATAAAATATCGAGCTCTTCTATTGATAACCACACTTTCTTCAGTCACGAACGTATTTTACATGACTTGATCTTCCGACAAAAAACGTTTTTTCAATTATAATTTGATTTCGAGATAAAAGAGTTAAAAGAGTACTAAAACTTGATAAGAAGTACTGGGTTGCAGATTTACAATAATTCTCCTGAATCCTGGATACGTATATACTAAATATTTCATAAATTTTATTTCATTTGTTTGTAAAACGTGCGTTTTCTGAAGTTTATTTCTATTATTTGTGCATTTTTTCTCATATTTTGTTTTAACTATATACTGTTTAATAATTGTATACATGTTATTGCGTAAATACTGAAAATAATTCAGTTTGGGCTTACCTTTTTTTCCCACACAAACAAAAGCTCCGACAAATGCCCTTCAAAAATGTCATCCATATTTGAATGCACGGATAATCCGACTCCGACAATTTGTATTCAAGGAAGTCTACATTTAGGCGCAAAGCAGAGCAATACTGTTTTGGGTTATTTATTATTTATATTATTTTATGGACATGCAATTTTCAAATTGTACTATATTCTCGTGCACATCACACATTAAATATACACATCAGTTTTATTTACCACGAGCGGCGTCTTCTAGATATTCGTAATTATGTGATATCTTCATCGAAACTTGAACTGCATTAGTCTTTTTTTTAGAAAACCATAAGATTTTATTTTTTCAATAAAATTGTTTACAAAAATAACAAATATACGAGTGACTGGCACGCGCACAGGAATATTGCACTCGGGCACATTTACACTGGGCTTGCAGCGGTTGCATGTGGAATACAATGAAAATGTTGAAATTACAGAAAAACATTAAACGGCCCCCCTCCTGTTCCTGGTGTTGGTTGGTATAGATTCGAAACAAAATGATTTCCGATAGTTTCGCGAGAAGCCGACCTTCTTTACTAACTTGTTTACCACCGGTCCCATCATCGAATGTTACACGATTCCGAACGCTTCGCAATCGTTAAAGAGTGATTTGTCTTTACAAGCTGGCCGAACGGTGCAGCTTCAGTCCCTCCGAAAGTTGACGGCCAAAATCAGCATCGACCATGGCGAAATTCTTTACCGCACGCTCTTGCAAGAACGGCGAAGCATTCTTCAAGTGTCCCACAATGTTGTTTACCAATCGCTTGCGGCCAGCATCATCTAGCACGCGGCGATAGAATACAGCCGGCTGGGAGAAATCATCATCATCCGGAACTTCATAGCGGTCTACATCGCCAGACAGCTTCAACTGTGAGTTCTGCAGCTTATGCGCCACTGGGCACGGTTGCGGTCCGCTGAACGAGTTGGGGAAATAGTTGGGAGCGCCACCCTGGTTATCGGTGCAGTTCATCGGTCCGTCGCGCTGATAGTTGCGAACGGGCACCCGGTAGGGACAGTTGACCGGCAGCATCAAGTAGTTAGCACCCACGCGATGACGGTGCGTGTCGGCGTACGCGAACAGACGCGCCTGCAGCATCTTGTCTGGGGACGGCTCGATACCGGGCACAAGGTGGGATGGAGCAAATGCGGCCTGTTCCACCTCGGCGAAATAGTTGCTCGGGTTGCGATCGAGCACCATGCGACCGACCGGAATCAGTGGGAATTCGCTCTGAGGCCAGATCTTGGTCAGATCGAACGGATTGTACGGTACCTTTTCGGCCTGCTCGAACGTCATCACCTGGATCTTCAGAGTCCAGCTGGGGAAGTCCTTCTTGGCAATCGCATTGTACAGATCGCGAATACTGTAGTCCGGATCGCTGCCAGACAGATCATCCGCACGGGACGCGTCCATGTTCTTGATGCCCTGGTCGGTCTTGAAGTGGAACTTGCAGTACACTGGCTTGCCGTCAGCGTTCACCAGCTTGTAGGTGTGCGAACCGTATCCATTCATGAAACGGTAGCCGTCCGGAGTACCACGGTCGGAGAACAGGAACATCGTCTGGTGCGTCGTCTCCGGTCGCAGGGAAATGAAATCCCAGAACATGTCCGGGTCCTTCAGATGCGTGGCCGGGTTGCGTTTCTGCGTGTGGATGAAGCTCGGGAACAGAATCGGATCGCGGATGAAGAAGATGGGCGTATTGTTGCCCACCATATCCCACACACCATCGTCCGTGTAGAACTTGACGGCGAAACCGCGCGGGTCACGCACCGTATCGGCGGAACCGCTC
>KZ061960.1:158086-191731 GCA_002091835.1 Anopheles maculatus
CTCGCCTCCGACGGTCGAGAAACGTACGGCCAGTGGCGTTTTCTTGCCAACCTTCTCGAACAGCTTCG
Organism: Anopheles maculatus; assembly: GCA_002091835.1. NCBI lineage: Eukaryota > Metazoa > Arthropoda > Insecta > Diptera > Culicidae > Anopheles > Anopheles maculatus. The sequence continues at coordinate 158,155 of KZ061960.1, forward strand.
CGGCACAGTACTTGGTGATGTCGTTCGTGACCTCAAAGTAACCGAAGGCACCGGCACCCTTAGCGTGCACAACGCGCTCCGGAATACGCTCACGTTCAAAGTGGGCCAGCTCGTCGATTAGGTGAACGTCCTGAAGCAGAACCGGGCCACGCGGACCGGCCGTCTGGGTGGCGGTCTTCGTACCAACGGGAGCACCATGGCTCATGGTAGCCGTGGTCTTTTCCTGCAATGGTAAAGGAAAACGATAAGATAAAAATTGGGACCAAAGCGCGCTATAAATCTATGAATTCTTTCAATCTCATCTCCACCATCCATTGATCCATCTTCGTTGACTCTAATTTCTTGCGCACGCATCATTCTAATCAGCTAGACATGTCCACCACCACCAATCCGACAACAAGTTGGAAAGGATGAAAATGTACAATTTGCAATACGATCTTGAACGATGCCATCATGATCTTGCCCGATGGTTCACCAAGCTCAACGAAACGCTTAGCCAGGGTGGGTAGCTAAAACGTAGAAGAAAAAAAAAACACACGACTGACCTAGATAGATTCCAGGTGCGTTTACGAGACTGAAACCGTGGGTTCCTCACGCGCAAACAGAGTTCGTGTGACTTTCGAATGCAGTGCACACACGACGGTGTTATGTGTTAAAAGCAATAGCAGCGCCATTCACCGTGGTTTATTAGGGACGCAAAAAGGGAGCTTGTGGTCAAAATGGAAAAGAGCTTTCAAGTTTTATTCCAGCTCATATCACAAACATTTTCAAAGCTTTTATAGAAACATTTTCTTTAAGAAAAAACTCCAAACCACTAACCCTATGTCAATTAACTCTGCAAGCTTTTGCTGCCAGTCATCGTGCGTTGAAGGATAATTAAATTTTTAGACATTTTTAAGATTGTATTACAAAAATATATTAACTTTGGATGGGATGAATGAAAATAAAACCAAAACAGATAACTAAATAGATGTTAATCCATCATACATTCAAAAAAGCATTCTACAAAAATACTGCCATACGGTTCCGAACGGTTTTTACGGCAACAAATTAGCTAAAACCTTGACCATGACTGTGTTAAAAATAAATGTTCACCTTTGTTCAGCTTTGGCTGAGCTTTAGTGATCAGTTGCTACACTGTCTTGGATACATAATGATTGGTTTAAGATTCCTTAGATAAAGCGTTTGACAGAAAAGTTCTATTGGTCGGTCTAGCTGGTTGAGGTCATTTTTTCACAAGCGCCTTTAACTTCTCACTGTGTGTCGTGTTTGTCACAAGGTTCGGTATAGAGATGTGTACACTGAGTAAGAGTGAGTGAGTGAGTTAAAAACCGCAAGTGAAAATATGGTTTCAAATCAGCAAAAAGAGTTTATTTCACTCTTTATACATACTCACTCACGCTCTGTGCCGACTTCTAACTCACTCTTTTCGGTTTATACTCACTCACTTACTCTTTTCGGTTTTAACTCCCTCTTTTCATATTATAAATACTCTTTTCTAATACGAAAAGAGTGAGTTAAAACCGAAAAGAGTAATTATAGTATGAAAAGAGTGAGTTAAAACCGAAAAGAGTAATTATAGTATGAAAAGAGTGAGTTAAAACCGAAAAGAGTAATTATAATATGAAAAGAGTGAGTGAGTGAGTATAAACCGAAAAGAGTGAGTTAGAAGTCGGAACAGAGAGTGAGTGAGTGAGTATAAACCGAAAAGAGTGAGTTAGAAGTCGGCACAGAGAGTGATTATAAACAGGATATTAAATTTTGTTTAAAAAATTATTTTTTAATGAATCTTTAAAGAGTGAGTTAAGGATTTAAATCGTTATAATTACTCTTTTACTCTGATTTAAATCACTAAAAAGAGTGAGTTTTCTCATCTCTAGTTCGGTAAGTTTCGTAGAACACTGTCCATCGTACGGTAGATGTAAGGACGGTTACTCGACCCCTGGTTCTAAGTTTTACAACGAAAAAAGCGCTAGAAATAAAAAGCTTCAGTTTCATCGCATGTTTCTGCATGCAAAACTCGAAGTGACTCATTTTTTCCAACTGTTTTGCTACAGGGTAAAGTTGCCTAATTATTGTTAAACTGTTAAATTGTTAAACTCCGATCCAATAAAATACATCATATAGAAGAAGATTGGGTGGATCGCTAGGGTCGCAGAGTCATCCATATGAATATGAAACATTTAGAATAAGTCTATTTTTAATGCATACGTTAAATTGATTTAGTTACCCTACAAATGGATAAGGTGTCCCCTTACGGTTCCGGAAAAGGACATGTCTACCAACAAATATGAGACAAACAATATATTATCATCACTTAAGGAGCATTAAAACACGCTAAGGAATCTTCTTTCTGACTAACACGGAGTACAGCACTAATAAACCCCTTTACAACAGAAACCTAACCATCATTAAAAACAACCTTCATGGTGTGTTAATTTGCATTTTACTACCGTTCTTTTAACCCCACTGTTTTTTGTTTTGTTTGCAGTAGAATGCACCGGCCCGTGCATCCCAAACGACATGCATCATTTAAAACTAGAGCATCGTGCTTACATATAGTTAGTAGCGTAGTACATTTTGTTTGTTGTGTGTTTGCTGTTATTATTGTTGTAGCGGCAAAGGGGATATTTAAATTTGACCCTGGCTGGACAGCACAACAGACACCCATTCAGGAAACAGCCGGTATAGCCGGACACCCTTTTTAACGAAAGCTTCAACTGGCTGGATTTCTTTTTTTTTCTTCTCGCTATCGGCATGCTTTTATAAGTGCATCGTCTGCTCATCCTTGAAAGCCGATTAGCAAATTATTTGCACAGCTAACAGAAACGCATTGTGGACGGTAACAATTAGCGTCCATGCGGTCGTTTGCTGAACACAAAGTGCATGAGATTGGAGCATGCCGGTTGGTTTGTATCGTACATTATTAGATCAAATAAAAAAATAATACCATAACCATTTTATCATAAATTATCAATTCCAAGCTGGTTCGATATGGTTTGGGGATTGTCAAAAAAAAAACCAGCCTTCCCTGGCTAGAGTGGCTCTTGTTGCTGGGGAGTCAACCAAAAAAACCATGTTTGTTCGGCATTGTGTTGCAGTGGTGGTGGTTCATTTGATTGTTGTGTGTCTGGTGCTTGCTTGCTTGCTGTTACTGATATCGCGCGTCCATCCGACCCGGCCACCAAATCTTATCGGGCAGCTTTGTCGCGAGCACCACACAACATGTAATCTCCGAAAAATATAGCAGTAATAAAGTAAAAGAAATCGAGACCCCCGTCCTAATGACGGAGCAGAAAGACATACATGTGCGCCTTAGCGCACAAATGATAGTACAATGGAATTGCATAAGCAAGAAGAAAAAGTTTCCTGTAACTACAAAACATCGCATATGTACACGGTAGGCTTCTCTCTACGTATGAAATATAGAAGATGGTTTTCGCTTTTTTTTCTTCATACAAGCGCGATTGTTATTGTGAGCTGATCGTTGAAAAACATGTAACCATCATCATTGAACCGAGGAAGAGCGGCTTTATCTTATCACGAAAGACGGGTTTACTTAAAAAAAGGTCACCAGCAGAGCTAAACAAGACAATAACTATATTTTGCATCAACGGGGAAACGCCAGATGGTAGCAGAGAGAGGTGGTTTTATTTTAAGCGAATTATCTTATCGAAAAATTTGCTGGGTTAGAAACTTCATTAAAAACTTTTTGCGCACGGTACAAAACACGGTTGTTGGCTAAATCATGCCACGAGCTTTGACCCCCTTAGAGTTCATGTGGGGCGATTTATTGATTTTTCTTGTTGCTTTGTTGTTTAGGACAAATGTTATTTAATTAACGCATTATCATGCACGAGACCAATCATCTTCCAAGTGGTAAGCATAATACCATTATTGTCACAATTATGTTCATATGCCCGTGGGCAAAATGCAACTCGCATCCATATACCGGTTCCACAACTGATTCCGCGACATTTTGATCAGAGCGAAAATAACAACAAAATGTAAGAGAAAACACCCCAACCAAACCGGTCAGGCTTAACATCTCAATGCGCTATGGTATGGGTGGTTAGCAAGCAAGCATTTTGAAACAATTTTTTTTAGTAACATTTTTTTATTAACAACTGCGCTTCAGACCTTCAGGTGCTGTGCTTGGTTGTTGGTTGTATTGCCAAGAGGCAAACGCAGAGGGTACGTCGGGTTGAAGTTACTCAAGCTGTTGGTGCTTGCGCGCTTGTTAACAATTTCCTCGCGATTGCATTTGCTGCACTACTCGACCGCCGTCTGTGTCTGCAGCAACTCTCGGCTAAGCCCAGAATGTTACACACTTTCTGTGGTAAGTGTAAATTATTCTAATCATTATTACAGTTTGTGGTTTTGGTGTGATTGTGTTAAATAGTTTTAATTGATTTATGTTTTCAAAGCAAAGCTTATTGCGTACAATAACTGATACCGTACACAAAACAGGAATTTACCCGATATGAACCTTCAGATATTTACCAAAGGCATTTCATTACTATCTACTTATAAATTATCTTTACTCTAAATGTAATTAAAAAATCGTAACCATTCTCCACCGTTCTGCTTTGTGAGGAATTTTTGCAAGATCTTTATCAAGCACAAAACCCGTTTTATAGCACGCCAGTGCTAAAACTAAAGATTCTTTTCAGGTATTTGTGATGTGTTGCTTCTCACGGAAAGGACACATGCCACTGCTGTAACAACAAACAGCCGCCGATATTATGAGAACTATTAACTCTGCCGTACACATATGCGTTCGAAGTTCTTGTTCCAATTAAGCATAGTCAGAAATTCTTGCTCAAATTCAACGCTCAATGTCAAAAAGAAACCGGTCGGTGATTAGTTTTACCACAAAGCGCATACGATAGTCCTAGTATTCTGCTCTTCTACGTACAATCAAACAACCACAGTTGCAGCATTGTAGAGGCCATTTTGAATCGCGAGGAAGATGATTGATAATTCCCAACTCATTCCAATTTCACACTTATCATTGTTGATTCAACGACGCCACCACAGTCTGCCCCACGGTGTTTGAAGATGTGTTAGACACAAAAATAAAGGAAGGAACTGGCGCAAAAAGTAAACTGAATGTTCTTAAGTAAACTGTCCAAGAAAACTAAGTACATGTGGTAAGTAGCAAAAAAAAATTATGGCGAGACGGACCAGTTTGGTTTTTCATTTCCTTTTTTCCTCATTTTATCTAAAGGCAAATAAACAGTGCTAATGATGGTTAAGTAATTAGCACTAATCACATTATTAGCCATATTTCAGATAGTTAAAAAAATGAACATAAATTGCAACAAGTTTGACAAGCTTAGCATTTTTCCCAGCACCTGTTAGACCACCTTATCCACATATCAAACAACGTACAGTTGTTGATTGACGGTTTTCGCAGACTGTTTTGTCGTATTGTAATTCAACCATAAAAGCTACCAAATACCAAAATATGCTGATATAGTGAAACCCCTCAACCGGATTCAGCTGCCAAATGGACCAGCAGCGCTTCCTGCTATTGGTATTGGTGCAATGCCTTGGTGGTCAAAACAAAAGGTAATGGTAATGATAAGCTCTATCTCAGCTCAGGTTCAAGTACATTGCCGACCTGTGATGATTGGTACGAAACGATTTTGAATGTTTGAACATTTGTTCATTCCGCAAGCTTCACGATTCTACCACAGTTGTTGACCGAATGTTGACCTATTGACCAGCTTGAATCATCAAATTCAACGCAAATAATGAAGACCCCCCGAACTAATCTTAGAAAAAAACACGGTACATTAGAGCATATCAGTGGGTCAGCAGTTTTGCGTTGGAGAACTTGTTCCAAGAATCGATCATCCCCTGTTTACCGGGTGAAGACATAAAAGCCTTACACAACAGGAGCCTTCAAAAATCTGTCCCAAATTTGATAAAGGAATTTATTTTCGGTTCTCTCAGTCGTTCTCTCTTCTCAACCGGGGTTGACTGATTGGTGAAGTTCGTGTTGCTTTACCGCTTACTTTACCACGCATGCAGGAACTGTAAGTACTGGTCACTTGGTGTTATGTGACAGGTCGTTACAGACTATCGACAATCTTAAGCGGTTCAGCAAGGGGCTCATTAAATGGGCGCGTTATCTTGTATCACCGGTACGATAATGGAAGGGGGGGAGGAGCAGTAAGCAAAATACCGGGGCACACACAAACTAAAGTACGTTCGAGCACGTACCCCCGATACGAGAAGGACTTTGATATCTAACGATCGCGCCATGGAGAAGTTGATATGCACCAGGACGGGCGGCCGGGCGATAAACTATATCATCGACGACATAAAGGGCTCGAAGTGTCTTAACTGATGTAGTCAGCGTAGCGTTCGATGCTCACGTAAAGTCTCACGATCGCGATGGCGCGGTGTGATTATATTTAACCCGATCATCGATCGCAATGGCTTCATGAGCAGCAACATAAAAATAAACCTAATGTTTAATCACATTTCACCCATCAATTGTTCATAATTATCTCCCCTGGTTTTGGACAGTTGATCCGGCCGGTGCGTGTTTTTATGACGCTGTAATAGCTGTCGTTCCACCACTCGTCATCATTTCTATATGCTGATTGAGTGATAATTTTGTTGCAATCACAGTTTGAAATTAAAAATATTATAAATACCATAACATTTGCATGAAGCGCGCATTCCAACGAGTAAAATTTGCCAGATAACGAAGCTGTACAGTTGTTTCATTTATAGCACAATGACGTGAAAATCTGTACATCCAGGCTAATTGATTACATCGTCCTACAGTGTTTAGAATGCAGCTTATTATTGGCGAATTGCCATTGGATGCATAGTCGAGGTGTAATGCACTTTTTGCATCGAAGCGATACAAAGAGTTTCGACTCTATTCGACAATGAACAATAATTAATCACAGTTGCATCAGTAGCTGGCGGTCATTAGTAATCGCGTGCGATTGTTCAGCTTGCAGCGCTGGTCGGCTTACCAGTATGGTAGCAATGTGAATAAATTATTAAACCGTTTTCGAATTCTTTTCAGAACCAAATACACACCATCATCATCTCGCAGGACAATCTTAAGCTAACTAGCTTAAATAAATTAACCGATCCAATAACGCGTTCAACATCCTCAGAGCAAGCAATTTCGCAATCGTGTAATTATTTGTTCCGCCCTTCTGATTACGATTCTTGTACGACCGTGTCTCGCTCGTGAAGGTTATCCAAACAATCAAATCATCGGAATAAATCAACCACCGAGAAGGTGCGAAGGATTGGTTAATTTAATATCTTGGTGATCTGCTCTATCGAAGTGAAACGGTTGTTTAGAAACCATTGCGATGCAATTTTGCAGTGTGCAAGGATTTGTTTTTCAATTTGATAATGGTTTTGCTTGGCGGGATTTATCCTCCCTCTAAGAACCCTTCATCGAACCGGAACCTATTTCATCACTAGTCAGCTGAGTTTAGTGTTGTGTGCTAGGGCATGGCGGGCCGGCTGCCGTTAAGTGATTCACAGTGCTTGCCTGCTAATTTTGCAAATCATGCTATCGATGGCTGCCGACCGACAAGGCGGTCTCGGGTGCATGTGTGTCTGTCTGTGAGGGGTGAGACGGGGAGTCGCTTAGTACACGGAGGCGAATTGTAAATATTTGAAAATGGCGTTATCATTTGCAGATGCACCACTTGCGATGGATTTATTTACATTTTTATGTAAGATATGAAGAGGGAATGTTGGCCATTCTAAAAAGGAAGCGAAATTCTCTTTTGTATGATGCAATTTATACACCACTTACAAGTTAACGTACGAAAATAACTTAAAATTCAATAAATTCAATGCGATCGCGCTACATGATCTGTTGTATCAAACATACGATGGAGCAAACTACGTACGTATGAAATCAAAGCTTAAATCAAGTGGTTTGGAAGCCTTTCCCCGGCTGTACGCTAGCAAAAAAAGATTTACCAAGTGGTCAAGGTTTTCACCGGCCAATGCCATTGGGTCGTAAGATCCCATGAATTTACAACGCTAAAAGAGACGCGTGTTGATTCCTCCACGATCAGTGCAGCCTTTAATTCCAGCTTTACTACACTGCGCAGTTTTCTTCGCCGCACGCTTTACTCATAATCTATGCCCTATGATCGGACGGTACAATGCTCGTCGATGCTAACCCCCAGCCGGAACGGTTTGCATTCTACAATTTTTGCCATCGAGAATTGCCACTCGATGAATAAAGATTAACCGTACCGTGTGCCGTATTGAGCGCCTCTTCGTCGAACCGCACCACCACAACAATCGAAAATAGTAATAGATGTTTGCGGTCGTTTTTTTTTGTTCTCTCGCAGCGAAAGCTTTGGATTTGTGTGTTTCAAAGTTCGATTTTGTCTTGACACGCACGACGCAATGGCCGAATCTCATCATCACTTACCTTTTGGGCATCCTTGAACGCGTTAAGCTGGTTTTCGGCCGGATTGCGCGACATTGTTGATGAGTTTTGCTTTTATATCACTGTCACAACACTGGAGACGAATGGGGGGCGGGGCCGGTACAGAAACGGAAAACCCACTACAAGGCACAATAGTACAACGCGTAGCACAACACTTGGCACAACCGAATTGTGAGCCGAGCCTGAAACAATTGAAGGTAAATAACCGGATTGTTGACGTATTTTTATAGAGAAACGGAGACTAGTGATGTACCCGGTCGTAGGTTGAAGCTTCGGAACAATCCGTTCCGAAAGCGATGAGTGATTCGCTCCGTTCATGCAGGGTGGATCGAGTTTCAGCTCGTTTCAGTGTGTTTTTTTAAATAAAAGTTCGTGTTGAACATCGCAAATTTTGTTTATCATTGCTTATTCACTGTATAATAAACGAACAGTTTTTTATCATGTTGCTCTAACTTTCCTATAAAGATCAAATAATAAGATCTTTGGGAGATAATTACGAAATGTATGTTTTAACAATCTTGTAATATCAAAGTTTATAGGACTTATCATCATGCATTTGGACGCTTAAAAAAGGGGGTTATAATAGATAAAACAAATTAAAAATAAAATAATGCTAAAATAATGCTGGATGACAATTATCGATCGAGCGACCATTGGAAGTGCTAAAACTGAGAACATCCAATCCGATTCCTCTAATCAGCTGACAGCTTGACACAATAACAAAGATTATACAATTTCGGTCGTTCTTGTTGTCCGTGCTTGCCGTTGGTTGCCGGTAGGAAAGAATCAGCTTTTATCGTTGAAATAGTATAGTAAAATACAAGTGCAGCATGCATTCTCTGCGGCTAGTACTGCCGCGTACGGTTGGTATCGTTCGGGTGATGCCAAACTACGGTGCGGTTAGTGCACCGTTGCACAAAATTTCGGCGGAACGTTTCTGCGGTTTTCACAAACGGCTCGATTCAGCGACATTCGTCCGGTCTCTTTGTACGAAAACAACACGCGCCACTGGTGTACCCGAACATGCCAAACCTTCCGCGGAGGAAAATCTGGCCGACAGAATATACTACGGAAGTCTTACACCACAAATCCGTGCAGTAAAGGTGTTCTCGCTAGCCACCAGCATAGGTGGTATCGTTGCGCAACCGATTCTGCTCGAGCAAGCAAGCAAAGTTGGCGGGATGCCGATGATAGTGGCAGTTTGCGGATTTGCCGGTTTCTTCACCTTCGTTACACCGATATTGTTGCATTTGGTTACCAAACGATACATCACAGAGCTGCATTATGACCCCAAGAATCAACAATACACAGCTACCACGATCACGTTTTTCCTTCAGCGGGAAAAGGTAAAGTACTTTTGACGAAAAAACGTATAAATTACTTTGCGTACTATTTGCAAATTCTTATTATTTTAGACACAGTTTAAGGTGGAAGATGTGACCGTGCCGGAAGTGGGCGGATTGTTTACGACGTTTTTAGTGAAAAACAAAGCGCTCTTTGTCGACCCACAGCTATTTGCAGATCCTACACATTACATCAAAATAATGGGATACGACAAACCGATCGATTTCAAGTTTGAAGAAGCACGGGAATCGAGTATCGGTGAGGATAAATCGAAGAAAGATCGATAAGGTCTAATAAAGCTTAACTATTGTTTAAAGATCCAAAATTTCGCAATATTGTTGTGATATTGATCCAGAACATATGTTTTAGGCGTCTTTAGTCGTGTTGTAAAGGTTTTTCTTTATGTTCCCCATTCTACTTGGTTAAAACTAATTCTTCCATCGTGTATTCGTGTATCGTGCATTATTCTTAAACATAAAACAAAAACAATTTTAACTTCTAGCCTATACCTTTAAGAGGCATCCTATCCCTAGTCTCGGGATACAGAGGAGATAAGAGAAGGGGATTGGAGGGCGTGTAAGGAAGTGGGAATCAAATAGATAGATGAGGCAGTTAAAACGACGCAGGCAGAAAAAGAACGGACAATTCGCGCTTAAACGTGTCCTTAAACGCATAAGATAACGCAACAAGTATTTTAGACAGCAAGGCTTCGTCATGCAGAAAGACAGCCTGCGTCAAAGAATCAGCACTTGTAATGCTTTCAATATAATGGCTTCAAAACGGTCTGTAAAAACGAGATTACCGTCACGGCTTACGCCTAGATCGCGTATGACATGTACACGGTTAAATTAGAGAGAGTTAAAGAGATAGTTATAAAAGAATAGGCCAACGAGCATGGCGAAGTGGGAAAATATTTACTAGGTCGATGCAGTTCTTGGAACACTAAAGAGAAAAATATTCGAAGGAGGATTGGAGCAACGAGCTTTCGCTGATACCTGCTTTAGGTAGGATAAGTTTTATGTGATCGGTCTACATTAGGTGTCCTGAGACGGGCAGGATATTAGCGAACAAGAGGAAGAGGAAATTACTTAGAACAATGCCCTGGGAAATACACTTATTGCCTGTGAAAGGAGAAGACAAGCAGAAACCGATCTTAAACTGGTAGCTCCGGTAAATGCCAAGTTCGACCAGCCAAAGATAGTGTTGCATTTCATTGAATGCAGCTCAAAAGTCACTATAAATTCCATCGTAGAATAGTGCAATCAAACACTTTTGAACAAGCCCAAAGCAGGACAATTTAATAGAATATACTACTATTTTCAATTCAGTCAATCACATTTCCAAACTTTAGGGCAAACACCAGCACCAAGGGAATAGGGAACAAGGGTCCTGGTTACCCTGGGTACGAATGATGATCAAAATAGCATTTTCATACTTGTAGGCCAATATAAGCTCAACGATAAAATAAGAGAGAATTTTCCATTATGCTGGCAATGGTTTTCGTTTTAGCAAATAGATCTTAACGGAAACGTTTTGTTGTTTCGTAGTATTTCGGTATAGGACACGAGCCGGTGAATTAAATACAAACAATGTTCTTTTTTTTATTAACACGTTACTTTTAAGTTTCTTTGTTTCCTGTCTTTTCTTTGCTTGTATGTTACGCACATTTGCTTCCTATTGTGACGAATTTGCTGTATGATCCCGTTCTGGGTCGTACATTTAAGTTAATGTTCACTTTATTTCCATACCTTTGTGGAATGATTTGGTTTCTTGTTCAGAATGGGAACATCTTTCATTCGTTTTTGTTTTGTTTTTTGTTTTGATACCGTTAGACAGTGGTTTAATAGTTGAATTTGGTTTTGGAATTGTGTAGTCAATGATTATACACTACGACACTAAATGTCTGTTAGCTGAATGATTTCCTCATAATCTAGTGGAATTAGTTCCTTCGGTTGTTGTCCGGTTTGCTTGTGTTTGAGGTTTTACTTTGTGTGGGCATTACGCTTTGTTTTCGACCACTTTTTGCTATTTTTACTGTTGAGGGAAAACAGAAGAAGGTCTGCTGGAATTAGTTAGTACTGGCTCCACTATTGGCTACTTTTTATATTGTGTAACGTACATCTCAATTAATATTTGATCGGGTTTGTATTTTGCTTGCTTTGCTCCAATGGCATGCAACTTGCAACTTGCAGTTGTGAGTCGTATGTCCTCCTAGTTAAATCTATATGTCTTTGTTCTTCTTTTTTTGTAATCAATCATAGCTGTTTCTTTACATTATCAACAGAAACATTCATTCTATCAGACACAACGAGATGGTTTAACCTTTTGCCGTCTTTGACTCTTAACTTCCGTTTTCTGTTCACACATTTATACGTTTTTTTTTTATACATATCTATTCATTACCTACAATATACCTTACATTTTCATGCATCAACGCCAGTTGGACTCATTTTGCGGGTCAGTGCGGTTTTGCGGCCGCAATTAGCCCACATTCGTGTTCACATAACTATAATTAAAAGTTGTTTGCTATTAGTGTTTCTTTTTGTTTCTTCCGTTTGAGTTTGTTTTACCGCGTACAATTCGTGTAGGGCAGTTGATTTGTTGTTTATTTACGGTGTGCATTAATGCTTGTTTGTATTGGCATTTTTGTATGTTTTGTTAGTCGTGTTAGCTTACAAGTACTACGGGTGCCCTGCTTTTGTTTTTTTGAGTATTCTTTTTTTTCTTTCTTTGTATTGTGTATGTGTAAAAATTTGCTTTTAATTTTGATCACCTTTTTGTTTGTTTGTTGTTGTAGTTCATGTCTTTTTTTCTCATCTCTCACCTTTCCTACCAGATTTTGCTTTGTTTTGCACACGCTATCCTAGTCATAATTGTACAAATTGGCCGAAAAAGATATGCCGAAACGGTTTGCTGTATGGCGTCGTGATTATTGCGGGATCAATGTAATAACGGTAATGTTGGTTGATTTTGTCTTGGTTATTGCATTAGCATTTTGCATCTGGGTGGGGTCTTAGTATCGCATTGATGAATTTAAGGAAAGTAAAAAAGACGCCGTTTGCGTTTGCAAAAATGGAAAACTGATTCGAAACACAGTCAATACGATTTTATGTACAGTGCGGTAAGAAATGCTGCGAAATTGGGTCAATAATGATTTATTTCATTTAGTATGTGATTGGTTTATTCAGCCGAATTGTCTCGTTAGACAATTCCAGATGTCTGGAACCGTAAGCCAGTGAAGTGGCTATGAAATGGCACAGTTTATCGCAGAAAAATATCCTTTCGTAAATGTCCTGATGCGCGAAAGTCGGGATATGCAGACCTGAGGAACGTGCGCACATCAAACGTGATATCGTAGTGTATCATAGGCTAGTATTAAACGTCATTTATCTAGAAAACTATTTTATAGAAATGTAAATCATTCTCATCTTTGGCTTGGTGGAATCCAATGGATTAAAAATACGGGCATGGTTGTAATGTAACTCGTATTTAAATGAATTTACTAAGTGTATATCGCAATTATGAAGCAACTGGGTAAAGTCCACCTTCACTGGACTTCTACAACGTTTTGTCTGAAAAACTTTTGGGAGTCTGAACTTAAATCCGACACTCCGTCATTTATCGCGGAGATCCCGAAATCTATATAATACGTTCGAGGCCACATATTTTCATTAAAAAAAACTCTATACCATAAAAGCGCCCAACAAAGTTGATAGATTTGCTAAGTATTATTAATTATAGGTTGGTTTTGCTGACCTTATTTTCGCACATTTCCTGCCACGCTCTGTATGTAAATTTTCAGCAATGATAATCGATAAAAAATGACCTTAATTTCTTTTAAATAATCTATTACTAATAAGTCACTTGAGATCTGTTAAGACTAACTGAATGTAAAACAAATGTATTAAATAGTTCTATTTAATATTACATTTGCGTCCAAGATCCCGCCCGACGTGGTGTCCTGTCTTGATGCTTAAATATTAACGGGACAATGTATCTGAACGTGTGCAGCACACTGACTGATTGGGGGAATTTTATAATGTACGTCCTGAGGACGAGATGCTATGATATACGTTTATATCGCTTTAAATATGAGTTGTCTGCTGTGTTGCATGTCACTGCTTCCATCTACACTTACTGAAATTGCTGTGAATAGGCTTGGTTTTTTGCTCATCAATAAATTCGTACAGTTCGATGTTTGGCCTTTCTAACGTTTATCTACCGGGTTCCACACACTGTTTTGGCTACGATTGGATTAAACTAACTTTATCTTATGTAACGGTGTAAGTATTTGTGCATGAGCCTTCCTTCCTTTTGCTCCGTGGTGAATTATGTCGTGTCTACCGTATGTGATCGGCATACCGCGTTTCTTCATCGTTTCATTTCTAGCAGTGTATGTCTGTGTAATCACGATTAAACGACATATAAATTCCTGACCTTCGAAGGTATATAACTAGATAAAATAGTAGAAAAAAAACTCTCAAAGTCACACATAATAAACTAACATCCGAAAGACCGGACAAAAAACGTTCACCGATACGTACCAACTGATTGTGTTTTGGTAGCAAAAGAAAATATCAGCAATCGCCTTAAAAACATATTTCTATAAAAATTTAAGCAGCAAACTGTGGCCTTAAACAATACTCTTTACTTTAACTACAGTTCCAAAATCCATTTGCATTCGGGTTTTGGGAAGTACATCGATTCGTTGGCACAAAAGCCACTAGGTAAAAGTATTAAAAAAAAGGAACATATAAAACTTGCCAACAAGTTTCTGCACAATATGGCCATGGGTTTTCCATTTGACGTAAAACAGTATTCGCTGTGACTTGGGCTTTGCAATGTATATTTTAAACTAGTTATCGTGTGTCTATTATGTTTAGTAAAGAGCAAAAGAAAAACGTGGCTGCAGGTTGATCTACCTCTATTGTATTGCACGTAAGAACCAATCACCGAGTTCAACATTGTGTAGCGGCCGAATGGATTTGTGTAATGCAATGCTTTGCTCAGTTTTCCTAGTCTACGTACGGATGTGTTTGCTACTACATACTTCTCCTGCTAACAAATCGCTCAAAGCCTATAGTTGTCGGCCATTTTGTAAATTTGATTGTGGTATACACACCTCGCGCTGGTACCCGCTCTATCGAACAAATCCTTAGCCCCCGTGTCAGCCTGCCTGGGATAACGGACCCGGAGGGCAACCATATATATGTACTGTAATGCAAGCATTCGATGCATCGTCGGCCGTCCTTTCAGATTACAGCAGTTATTCAAATGGCAAGAGATAGAGAGAGAGAGGCAGAGAGTGAGAGAAAGGGATTGACTACGGCTTCACCTAATGTAACCAGCCGTGTTGGGCCAACAACGGCTCAAAAACAGCTAAGGAACATACCAGCTAGATCTCATTGCGTATCTTGTGAGAGACGATTGGTTCGTGCATGCCTACTAGTTGTCGCAGGCATTTTACGTCTGGAACCGTTCTACTAACTGTGCTGCTTGCTTTTAAAAAGTTAAGAGGTGTAGTGTAATGAAAATTCAGTCTTTATACACAGATTACAAAATCTTTGCAGTAGTACTAGCAGTAGTTGTAGTAGGTAGTATTACATTGAAAACATTACGCTTCATTACTGGTATGCTTTTCTCCTCCATCTTATCGGCGTGTTTTCGTGCATCGTTTCAAAATGTGAATCCTCTACGGAGATCCACTAGGCGTGTCCTAGCGGAAACGAAAACCCTCAATAACTGGGATTAATATGAAAGGAGAGTTAAGAGTTATAAAACATGCCCGCCGTTCGTTGGCAACGCCTCGAAAGTTAACGGCCAATTAAATTGGGTAGTACTTAGTAATTGTTGGCTCTACACCGATAACGTAGTTAAAGCTTTTTGGACTTATAGAGTAGGTACGAAGGCAACGAATAAGAGCGAAGGAAGTTACTATTGGCACACTCGTTATCAGGTTTTTTTTTGTAAGACAGGCTAGAAGATGTTACGATGGAAAACAAACAATAGTTGCCATTAAACAGAAACAAAACATATCCTTTACTACTCCGCACGCTGTAGCTGACGTGGCGCTGTAGCCATAAATAAGACGTTGTTGTTCACGTGTGAACTAGGTAAGATTTAGTTGACGCTAACCTAGCCTAAGCAAAGGATCGATGCTTGCCTACACTCGCATCTAGAGCTGCACGATCGGTTGCAATCTTACCTGTGTTGAGTTGTTGTTAGTGTATAGTGCAAACTTTCGTTAACATTATATAAAACATTATCTAGTTTTGATTGAGTGCTCCACCTAGCACACTGTTGTATATCGGTGGTAGCAACCGGGAATAGTGTGTGGAAAAGGTCACTGTCTAAAGAGCTCTACAGAAGGTGATGCACTGATGGCACGCTAGTAGTTGTTCGTTCATTATCCTATACCGCATCAACCGTCCACAACGTGCTTCCTGCGCTACTTACACACACCTAGAAGGACTGCCTTGCACGCACTTGTTGGCACGTTGCACGGTAGCAACGGGTTCGTTTTGATTTTGGGTCGTCGTCCGGTTTATACTGCGATCGAGTAATCGGAAGGATGACCGGTCGCGTTCCCTCCACCGGTACCGCTCATGATGCTACCGACGATTCCACTGTTTCCGTTGTTGTTATTGTTGTTGTTGTTGCTTGCGCTGTTGTTGATGCTGCTGCTATTGTTGTTGTTGTTGTTACTGCCACCATTACCACCGGTCGCCCCACCGGCAGTGCTGTTGCTTTGGTTCGGTCTCGACCACAGCGACGAGCGCATGCCCAGCTTCAGCTTCTTGATTGTGTCGATGTCACACTCGGCCTCGGACAGCTCGTTCCGGTCCGGTGTGCCTCCCTCGATCGGGACCTGATGAAATAGGGGTCCACCGCCCGGTGCACTACCGTCCGGCAGATGGAGCGGTGTCAGCAACGATCGCATCGTACCCCGAGGCATGTAGATGTGATGCGTTTGACTTTGACTTTTGGAGCGGGGTTGCGAAACAATCACCGTTTGGGGTGGTTCGGTTTTTGATTGGTTGTGTTCGACGCAAGTGTAAAGTGAGTTCCGAATATTGTACATCAAAAATGTCAGTTCATTCGTTTTTGTTTTGGGGTTTTAGTTTTGTTTCAGGGTTTCATTTATCATAGCCATAGCAGAAAGCGCATTTACAATCGTTAGGTTTTGATTATTTATTTTTGAAGTTTTTGAGAGATGACGCAACAACAAACAGGTGATGAGTAGGCAGTAGTAGTAGTAGTGGTAGTAGTAGAAGTAGTGGTAGAAGTTGTAGTTGTAGTAGTAGTTGGTATCGAAACCGAGAAGAAGGTAGAGTCGTTTTAGTGATCAATTGCTATGCGGAACGATCATATATTGTAGGTTTTGATGATGGAGGGATGGTGGTGGTGATCATGGTGAAGGATGTGTATACTTTTGGTTTGTTTTTACTACTATATTTTCTGAACAAGTGACACAGGTGTGTTAGTGACGATAGGTGGCACTGTGTTGATCGTATCCTACTACATCTGAGCTAGTTTGCTCTGATCAATTGGTTTGCTCATGAGGCACCAGGCATTTGTTTTGGTTGTTGCTTTTGTCTTGTTCTATTTTTTTTTCGTACCGCCAATGGTAACGAGCCCGAATATTTTTTTTTATGGCACAGCTTTAGTTCTACTGCTGCTGGTGCTGCTGCTGCTGCTTGTACTTTAATGTGATAACAGAATGTTCTTGCCTAATCAGTCGACTAACTTTCGATTTGGTTTCGATTTAGCGGTTCTTAGTAGCTACATATGCATAGTTTCAACAAGTTCAGCGCCGTGTTGCTCCTGTACGTTGTGCACCGCCGGGGAATGGCCCAGCGCGCACTCACATGCACACCCATTTCATCAACAGTTGGGAGACAGGCGAGAGTTGGTGGAGCCGATTGTTCTACTACTGTGTATGGGGCGAAACTGGGACGGCATGCGGGGAAGCTGTATCGGGACGTTATCGTTCTGGCAACTACTACGGGGTGACGCTAGTGGTGACTGAGCTTTGGAGGACTTGTGTCTTGGTGTGGTGTTAGTGTTATGAAGGTGAAGATGATGGTACCTTGAACGGCCACGCCGAGGTAAGGACTTTTGTTCGGACATCGGCGATAAATCGGACGATGTGCTCGATTGCGTGCCGTGATATATGAGACCTGGAATAGAACGCATATAGTGGTTCGGGTTATAGCCGTGGTCGCCTGGGCCGCCCGCCGCCACGTCCAGATCCTTACTGTGCTTCATCTTCGCGTCCAGCTGATTGGACGATTCGGTTCGGCTCGACGTTAACTGATCTTGGTCCGAATCGGACTCCTCGCTTTCGGGTTCCGTTTTGCGCGAGTGTCTCCGGCGGCCCTTGGACGAATTCTGCAGCGAAGTACACCGGAAAGAAAAGTTTCGTTAGCATCGTTACGGCCCGCTACACGGTCACACCCGTGCTGGTTAAAAGTGTACGGTGTTTGCGCATGCCACTACTGCACCTGGTCATGCTACGTCCAACGCAAAAAAGTCAAATTAAAGAGTACCCTCATGGCGCTACAAAACTTATGCTAGATGCACAAAACAAACTAAATACAAGAAAGGATGTAGCCCGGGGATGAGCTTCGGTTGGGATGGTTTCGATGCAGAAACGACAGCACACGGACTGTATTGTCGGTCTGCGAAT
Source organism: Anopheles maculatus (assembly GCA_002091835.1). Taxonomy (NCBI): domain Eukaryota; kingdom Metazoa; phylum Arthropoda; class Insecta; order Diptera; family Culicidae; genus Anopheles; species Anopheles maculatus. The sequence goes on from KZ061960.1 coordinate 176,646, forward strand.
GTTTGTTTGTTTGAATTTGAATTTCCTTTTTCGGGAGATTTAACGAGTTGAATGGGAATCGGGATGGGGGATCTCAAACTCATTAATCGTTAACATGAAATCAAATCAAACGCAAAACCATTTAACGGAAAATGAAGAAGCCATTCAATAGCCAATCAGTGTGTCTGTACGTGTGCTTATGTCGGGATAGAAGAAGTAAAAAAACGCACAATATTGTAGTATGGTGATTGATTGTGAAGTCTCAGTACCGCTGCTGGTGGTGGCGAGGCGCAACCCTCGGTCATGGCGCGTTCATGGTACATGAAAGAATGGAGCAGTGTGTTTGCTGGTCCGCTGTGGTGTGGTTGAGCAAGCGTGCTGGCTTCCGAAAGCTGGAACGTAGCATACGGAGAGATATCCTCGGATGTTTCTGAAAGTAATGTCAAGCAAACAACATAGTTGAGAGAGATGAGAGAGAGAGAGAGAGCGAGAGAAACCTTAGTAATTGAAGTGATATAAGATCGATATTCGAAGGATTAAATGGTTGAAATATAACATTATTGATTTGTTTGAGGATTAAGCGAATGGAAAGAAAATCGACAATGAATTACTGCGAAAAAAATAAGTATGGTGTTCAGTTTGTATGAGCATGGAGAGGGTATACGCCTTGGAGGTATGCAACGCGTACCATGTTCACCTTGTGGCAAATCTGGGAGAAGATGGTGGCGCAGCAGCTTCACTCCTATCAGCTCTTCATAGATTTTAGAGCCACTATAAGAGCCAGGGTAAAACTATACGACGCAATGAGTTTATTTGGAATCCTGACCAAGCTTGTCAGGCTTGTCAGAATGACAATGACAAACATCACATGCCGGGTGAAGGTGGATGGATAACTCTCAGTTTCACTTTGCTACCACCTCCGCCAGGGAGACGGGCTTGCTTGTCTCCTATTCAACTTGATGCTAGAGCGGGTCATCCGAGACTCGGAGGTGGACACCTCTGGGATAAGTCATTCCAGATCTTGACATCCGCGAAGACATAGACATCATTGGTTTGAGGCTCTCCTATGTAGTAGAAGCTTACTGAAGGATCGTGTGGACGGCACTGAACCTCGAGTTGAAGATCAACGTGGCATCAACAGTGGCCCAGCTATCAAGTAATCTGATTTACGCAGGGGTGATGTACAGATAGGTGATAGGTGAAGTCGTCCAAAACTTGACTTGTCTGGGGTCAAAAGTCAGCACTGATAACAACATAGACGTTGAATTACGCGCAAGGGTGCTAGTTGCCAATCGGTTATACTACAGCCTGAGGAAATTTCTCCACTAAAAATACCTGTCGCGAAGGACGAAGCTGGGACTGTATAGAACCTTAATAGTCCCAGCACTCACATGCGCTTCTGATACCTGGACTTTGTCAAACTGACTGACCAAACTGACGAAACCCTCTTAGCCGTGTTCGAGAGGAAGATGCTCAGAAGCATGCTTGGTATCGTAGGACGTCATTACAATGACGACTCACTATCGCGCAGCGCATTGGACTCGCCAGGCTCTTTTAAGGCCATCCGCATAGAAAGAGGAGGTCCAAATTGAGATGGAGTGATGGGGTTGATGCGTCCGCCAGAATCTAGACTGTGGCGCTAGACTGTGAGCGGTATCGAGGATTGTTGCAGCAGGCCAAGACCGCGAAGCGGTTGTAACGCCTGATAAGTAAGCAAGGTATGCAACGCGTACGACACCACGGTAAATATCTTTGGTTATAAGCCTAAAGAAAGAAGGACGATAGAAGATCAGGTTCGGGATGGAATGAAAAATAAGTAAACATAATGATACCAAAAGGTATCATGGGGCGGCCCGGTGGTGTATACGATAGCGGCGCCGGTCTTCAAACGGCAGGACCGGGGTTCGAATCCCGGCGGACCGCCTCCCCGTACACAGGACTGGCTATCCAACTACGGGTAAAACTTAGTCACAGAAAGCTAGCAAATATCTGGCAGACCAAGACCTCACGAGGTTGTAGTGCCAAGGAAGAAGAAGAAGAAAGGTATCAGATCGGGAATGTTTAGAGAGTGTAACGAAAATTGAAGAACGATATTATTGCAGCCTTCCTTAACCACCTAGTTTGAGAATCGGTTTGGAGTCGTTGGCTCGTATCGATACTGCGCTATTGCTTTTACTCTCCGGTGTGTTTCGTTTCGTTTGAATTCTCTTCTTCCCTTAGCTCAAAGCCTTTCTCTCGTAACTTCACTTCCGCATACTTTCGACTAATTCGGCACTGTTCAAATGTTTGCTGTATTCTGTTTAATTCTCGGAAGCACGCGGCCTGTTCGGCTTAAGCAACAGCCCGTATTAGTCGGCCATTTCGGTATTGTCAAACGTTCGCTACTGTGTTCCTGTACCGGTTCAACACAATCACCAAAAGGTCCGTACTATCTTCTCCTTGCCTTCCTATTCGAAATCCACTTTACTTACCTGGTATTTTATCACCAGCTTGCAGCGCTACCTTATGAATCGTAGCGTAGTAGCGATCCCGTTGAGCGTCAGTCGTTTGCTGGCTTTCCATTGTGTCTTTTCGCTGGCGACCTCTTTGACCTGTTCAAAGTATTGGATTGCGTTTATAACATTGCAATAGCACAAAGCTAAACCCTAACGTATACTTACGGTATTTGTAACAAACTACCGTAAACGCGATGCAAATGATGGTGGCGGTGATGGTGATGATGATCGGTATCAGGAGTTGAATATTGTTATAAAAAATTTGAGAACGATGTCCTCTTTGTACTAGTTCTGGTGGTGGTGGGTCTGTATGAAAAGCAATGGAAACAAAACAATAATACATTATCTTTAAGCGTACACTCTTTAGAATTTGATGTTCGCTGTACCTCCGTCTTTGGTGAGCGTCCAGAACGTATATTCGGCATTGGTCGAACCGGCTACGTTATGTGCCTCCATCTTTAACCGGTACATGGTCGACGGCAACAGTCCGGACAGTGTGAAGCGGCGCTGAGGTTTGAGCGCATTCGATACCAGATGCCACTCGTCATCCAGCCCGGTGGAAACGGAACGATACTGCAGCACAAAGTACATGATGGGACAACCGTTGTCGGGCCATCCGTTTAGCCGAAGCACCACGGAAGTCGAGTTCGGTGCTATCAGTACCGAGTCGGGTGGAATGCCCGGTGGTTGGCCTTGCGTTTTCACGTTCAGCGTGGTGCTGGCCGAGGAAGAACCGATCTTATTGTGTGCCACCAGATATACCTGATAGGTACTGCCGCAAAACAGTCCCTTAAGATCGTGGCTAGAGGCGTGCCGGGAGAGTTGCATCTCCTCGAGATTGCCGTGCACTCGGCGATAGTGAAGCGAGAATGCAGTGATCGGCGCGTTACCCGTCGAACCGATCTTCCAGTGCAGTAGAATGCTGCTAGACGTAGCACTAGTCACATACAGTACCGGTGGTCCGGGAGGAACTTGTACCAGCAGATTGTGCGTTAGTCGGTCCGTACCGATACCGTTGTCTACCTGGCAGGTGTAGTTACCGGTGTCACTGGTCTGCAGCATCGTCACGATTATTTCGCCCGAATCGAGCAGCTGAATGTTGTGTTGCGTGCCGGGGCGTAGCAACGTGTCACCCTTGAACCATTCGCGTCTCGGTTGTCCGACGGCCATGCAGTTGAGTGACGCAGACGACTTCCAGGGACGAATGGTAAGTCCACCGAACGAGACGATCTTAGCCGGGACACGGTTCGATGTTAGTTGCGAAACGACGCGCGAGCTTTTACCCTCACCGACTCGAGTAGAAGCGGACACCCAGAATTGGTATTCGGTGTGGCTTTGCAGTTGTTTCGCTTCGAAATGGTGCTGGTGAGCTTGTAGATTGCGTTTATCGTTGTTCAACTCTTCTCTTCCATTAACAGCCCGCATGTAGAGGTTGTACTTGGTAATGATGCCGTTCGGATCTCGTGGCGGAAGCCAAGACACGTACAGCGATGATGGTGAGCTGATCGCGATCTTTATATCTGCCGGCGCTTCCGGAGCATCTTCGTCCGTGTGGCAGAAGGAAGGCGGAGAAATGACACCGTCTCCCATGCGTGTGTACGCCAGCACCTGGATACTGTAGTTGGAGAACTTTCTCAAGTTCGACAGATGTATCGTCAGCGAAGTGGTCTTACGCGTTTCCATCTCACCACTACTGATGGCATCCTCGGTAGCACACTCATAGAACACCTTGTAACCCTGCAGCAGTCCGTTCGTGTGGTGAGCTTGCGGTGGTTGCCAAGACACCTGAATCGATGTGGAACTCTGCGCCATACAACGGATGTCCTCCGGTGGTTTGCTCGGTACATCTTCCATCGTTTGAGCGGTAACGGGTTCGGACAGTGGTCCCGGACCAACCTGATTGAATGCCTGCGCTACGATCGTATAGCGCGTGTACTTTGCCAAATTGCCTAGCAATAGTTCGCCGGTACCATCCTCACCATCGCCCGAGATGGAGGTAAAGTTGTAGCTATTGGTAGTGGCATGCATCGAACGGTACCCGATGTTGTAGCCCTGGATTTCGCCGTGCCGCAACTCGTACGACGGTGGCATCCAGCTGATAAGTATTTCGGTGGAGGAAATTGGTCTAGCGCCGAGATTGAGTGGTGGTCCTGCCGGCCGTTGCGGGTCGGTTTTAATGAACAGTTCCTGACTCGGCGAACTTCGGCCGGCTGGTCCTTCGGCGATAATTCTGAACACATAGTTGGTCGCTGGTTTGAGGTTCTCGATGATGGTCGAATAGGCGGGCGGATCGGATATCTCGATGTACTGCCACTGTCGATCGATCTCACGGTACTCGACGATGTACTTGGACACTTCCGCCGCATCACCACCGCGCGGTTGCCACTTCAGATTCACCACCCGGCTGGAGACGGTTGCGGCTTCGAGCGAGGAAGGTGGCTGCGGTGGTTCCTGTACTTGTAGCTGTACCAGCTGCTGATCGCGACCGTAAAGATTGCTGGCTTGGCAAAAGTACGCACCGCTATCGCTGCTATCCACGTTCGATATCTGCACTTCGGCGGAAATTCCTTCCGGTGTGGCGTCTTGCTTAATGGAGACGCGATAGTTGGTGGACGGGTTCAGTTCATGTTTCCCGTTGCGCAACCAAACAACGTTGATCGGCTTGTCTCCCTTCACCTCGCACTGCATGATCGCGGTGTCACCCTTCTTCACGGTGACCATCTTGGATTGACCGGCGAAGTAAGGGGAAGCTGTAAAAAGTTGGAATGTGATTAAAATGAGGAAATATATCATGAACATATGGTAAATATGATGATCCTATAGTACAATTTTATTCTTTGATTATTTTGTGATAAATTTGGCTTCTTCTATCAGGACCATAAATAAATTCTTGCGGTTTCAATATCTCATTGCGACACTAATTTGATTCTCTTTTCTTCAATCTAGTACTACTGCCATTTAGAAGTGTTATACATAATATGTCTTCTTTCCTTTGGAAGTTTTTAACCAAAACTAGTGTTTTGCCGGAAGTTCTGCTTCATTATTTCAATGTGAACAAAAAAATTGCCCAAAACCATTAAATTTTAGCTGAAATTTTTGGTAACCATGTTTTGGTTGAATGAACGTGTTAGATCATATTGTGCATTTGGTGGGATCCGCTGATACGATAATAGATGGGACTGTAAAACAATAAGGTCTACCGATGACAAATGATCGTTGAAGTTGAGGTAGAAACGATCGCAATACGTCAATCGATAAGACATAACTATTTTGCTGCAGGATACTGCTCGATCACACATGATGTCATCCTTTTTGGGAAAGAATCTATTGAACCTTCAAATATCAAAATACATGCAATAGCTTTCGCTGGAATTTATCAATAGAGGACTCTGCTAGTCAAGCGAAACCCGATCAGCGACGACAAACAAGGGCAACGACCTTCGGATTGGAAAAATCTTCTCCACAAATCCTACAAAAACACGACACGAATTTTTAGCTCGGAGAATTCAAATAAAACAGCACAAGTTGTTAAAATACGTTTATAAATTTACGTATCGAAAGAATCAGTTCCATTGCTGGATCCGTAAATTGCAAAATATGTGGGGAAAAGCAGTAAATAGTGATGGAAAACAGTGAATACTGAATGTAAAGCCTGCTTTCTTAAATTAAAGCTTTACAAATATGTTGCAGTTTTGATTCGTTTCCTGAGTTGATAATCTATCGACATTCCTAAATATAAATTTTGCTTGTACGTACATATTTGAACGGTTTTCGTGAAAGAATTAGTTATTTTTCTGGGTAATTTTTCAGTAACATTTCTGGGCGCTCCTCAAGATGAACAATTACAGGTAGGATTGGCAGAATTCTGACGTACTTTCTTGATACTGATCAAGAGGACAAATCTCAAGTAAATCTGGACGGAAATAAGTCAGCTTGTCCATTCCTGGAACATCAATGGTTTTGAATGTTTCTGTGCAGTTCTACATTTAAATGTAAACTTAAGAGTTGTTCTCGAAAACCCTCTCTCAAACAATGTGACTTCGCTGGAATTCCAGCCTCGGAATATGGTAGATAAATGGTGCGTGTTATTTACATCAGCTAAAATTATTGTCGACACTAGGCAATACTCACAGTTGACCTTAAGTTGAATAACTTTCCCGATACCGGTGCCTATGCCGTTGTTTGCCTGACAGAGGTAAAATCCTTCCCTGTCTTCCTTGACGTGCTGCAGCAATAACGACCCGTTGGCGAGTAGCTTCGTGTACGGTCGCTCCCGCACCTCCTCGTAGTCACCGGATTTGCTTCCTTAAGGCGTTGGAGAAATAAGTCACGACGAGGGTTAGGGGTGGCGGTGCGCAAAATAAACACAGATTACGGAATGGACGGAAGAGTGAAATTGAGTTATAATGAGTTCCCGGTGTATTTTGCCCCCCCCTCTTTTATGCCCTTCCCTACGCAGCCTCACATTTGCACGCCCTGGGGCAGTGCTTGCGCTTGGCGAAAAGGGAAAAAGTGATGTTGATGGAAGTGATTTACGAGCAGGATCCCGAAAGTGTGGGGACCTTTTGCTGTGTTAACAAACCTCCAGCTCTAGGGATAGGGAGAGGAAAACTGAAAACCGCGGGAAACGAAGACTTGAGGAGTACAACAACGACAACAACAAAAAAGCGCTCTTGATCGTCCCAAATCACTCACCTGTTGCTTTCTTCCAGAGAATCGTCGGCACGGGGACCCCTTGTGCCTGGCAGTGAAGCATAATATGGCGGTTCCGTTCGACACTCACGTCCGTCGGCTCGACTACCCAACGGGGTGGAACTGTGCGTGGTAGACACACCGTGGAAAGTAGGGCGATTTTATCCGTTCCATTGAGTTCGGGTTTTCGGTTGTGGTCGTAAGGGAAGGTTCGTTCGGTTATTTCGAGGGAACCAACGAGAAACACGAGCCAGGGTGGACCGCCGAGTTTCAAGGTAAGTGTGTTCGGGGTAGAAAAAAAGTGACACAACCGACAGTGTACGTTACCGAGTGGCGGAAAGGAAAAAGAAAGAAAGAAGAAACCCCAACCGGCCACCAGCGCGAGGTGATGCCGGTAAGTGGCGGAAAAGAAAAGTTTATCGTTAGTCGAAGGCGAGCAAGAGGCAAGTTTTTGCCGTAGCAAAAGTTGTTCGTAGATTTTCGATCATGTTTTTCTCGGGCAAATGGTGCAGGGAGGTTTTTGCACGGCAAACAGGTTACAGGCAGGTCGGGACAGTGTCGATTCCAACGAATGGAACCGAACGGGGAATGGCTTGCGTTGGCTTTTGTTTATTGTTGGTTTGCAAAGTGGTAGTGATATATTTTGTTAAATTTTTTTGGTACATCAATATTTCTATCCGACCAGGGCCCGTGCGTGGAAGATTAGTGCTGGTGCGGTGCGGGTGCAATAAATGGCGGACACTGCTATTTTGCCTCTTCTCTAGCTATTAAGATACTGGAAAGCAAAAAATCATAAACACGCAACAGACAAACACACACACACACACACACACACAGAAAAGCGCCTAGAAGATGGCTCCGGATAAGCCGGAACAGAAAATAAACGAATCGAAACTTTCCTTCCTCAAGTATTATGACATATTCAAAGCAAAGCTACAAGTGTACTCCGTTTGTTTTCTCTTGATCGGTTTGACATCTGTTTTAGTTTTTTGTTGGTGTTGTTGCTCACTCGTCTAGCCAGAAAAGCCCTTGTGAAAGTTTCTTGGCCGTACGGGTGGCGAAAAGTTATGCTGTACGGTATTAGCACTGCATGAGAATGTCATAAACTTGATAGGGTAGAATGGCATCGATTGGCGACGTGGGTTGTGCTATTGATTTCTAGACTGTAATGGAGCTTCGGACAAGAAGTTTCTGGTTATGTTATGGACACGTGTTTTTTCTCATTTCTGTGGACGATTTGACAATTAGTGGTCTGGGGAAAATTATAAAAAATATTCTAGAAAGATGTGGTGAAGGAATGTATGCATCAATATCAAATTAAAATCAAATAAATGTGGACTTTCACGCCTTGTGGAATATTTGATGGCTGTAACAGAATGGTTCAAACTATTTCCGTGGTTTTAATTTTCAGCTTATTTCATACTTCAAGGTCAAAAATGAAATTCCATAGCTTGTTTAGCATCCTACATAGTGAACAACAACGAAACGATTATCCTTTCCTATCCTTTAATAGTGAAATTGTGATCATTAATTTATTTACTTTGAAAAGCAAACAGGCAACATTCTATGGCGACCACGGTTAAAACGGTTGTAATAGAATTCTGGTTTTTACGACACTTACGTATTTCTTTACGGTTACATTCGCACGCGTGCTTGTGAAAGTGGTGCTACGTGTAGCAGTAAAGTGTTTTACGAGTTACAGTTATGGCAATTTTCTACTGCAGGCATGGATATATTCTTGCGGCCGTAAGCATGTAGTGTGGGAAGCTTTGAAACATTTCTTTTGCTCTAGCATCGTTCGATGTGTTATGGAGCATATTAATTGCAACGTAAAACATTTAATCGAAACAAAATTAGCGGAAATTATGGTACATTAGCGTTCGATGGTTGATAAGTGAAAGGATGCATCAAAATGGACACGCAGATTGATATTTCTACAGTGTGCAGTATATATTAGATAGGTTCTATTTGTTTGCTTGCCTTACAGCTGCTGGTGTTTAGAAATACTTGCGTTAAACAAATTTTAATAATAAAAGTAATAAAGCACTGGGCGCCTCCATTTTCAACTAACATGCGGTAGTGAAATTTTATTATTTTTGTTAAAAATGCTTTCTGTCAATAGTTTTCAACTTCAATTAAAAAATGCATTAGAAACAAGCATATTGATTTGCAATAGTTAACGAAATATTTTTCTTCGACGCAAATATTGATCTGCAATAAAAAATTAACGGCGTCATAGTTTTAATTCAACTAAAAACAAAATAGTACCAAATTACAAGCATTAAGGTAAAAATCACTACACTATTGATTAGAAATGTTTGTTGAAATTGATTGTGTGTGAGTACCCTGTTTCATACTAACAAAAAATAAGTTTTAAAACTTATTTGCGTTTGAGTCTTGTTGCAAATTTATCAAATTTACTGAAACGTTTCAAAAACGTCACGAGTAACCAACCAGTAGTTGGTAAAACAGTGTGTAATATCATCATAGTTCAAAGTACTAACCATGGACACCAGGCGTCTCCATTTTTGATACCTTTATCCATATCATCTATGCAAAAATGTACTATAGTACTTACTGATCAAAAAAATTACAGAAAATTTAATACACATGGATGTGAGATATTGAATTCTATCATTTAAATGTTTTATCTACAGTGAATCAGCACATTGCGTTATTCGTTAAAACGCTCGGAATAAATAAGAAACACCAGGCGTCTCCATCGTTTGTGCGTGAACGTTTTGTAAGTGAATGGTAAATATGATTTTCATTCTGTTATGTGACTGTAATGTCTACAATGATTACGAATAACCATATTGCATAACTCAGTTTAAATGAAACAAACTATGTCAAATATTGGCAGACGTGTATGGGTGTGTGTTGTGGTGCGTCAGTATTTTATCAGCTGAAAAATAAAACTTGCAGTACAAACGAACCGGTTGATGACCAACCGCTAACTGTAAGCAGAAAAATTGCACTATACATTTGTGGTTTGGCACCGTAAAGGCTCCGTTCACTTATCACGTACAGCCAAACAAAGCGTGAAAATCATGAAAAGAAAGTCAAACAAAACAGGCAAATGATACACCGGGACGCTTGAATGGATTTCAACGTGGCAAATGAAAACGTGACGACCAGGGGGGGTTCGGGGTTGCAGGGACAACATAAGAAAACAAAACCGGAGGAAAAAACCTATCTCACTGACGCACACATACACACATACACGCGAGCGCTTTCATCCTGCTGCTGTTCGATCGATAACTTTTCATGACGCGTTTGTTCTTCGCGTGCATTCAAGTGCAGTTGGGCAGAAATGCTGTACCAGAGCAGATACAAAAAAAAGGGATGAATACACAGGACAGCACAGCTTGGTGTATGGGTGTGGCTTTAGAGGAAAATTGCCGCGGTGCACAGCAAACCATCGAAACGTTGCAGAGAGTGCATTTTTATGCGTCGTGCGTGCTTGCGTGCGTGAATTTTCGATCCATTAGGTAGCGTAAATGCAGACGAAAAACGAACAGAAAAAGTGATATACATAAGCGCCCTCTCCCCCAGCGAAACAACCATCGATAGCGAATGAATGTGGCACGATTGGTTGGGGTGAGAGATGCAAATAGTGGGGTAAAAAAGCAATCATGCTTTCACACACACACACACATACACCACACGGCAGCCCGGGAATCATTCGCCGGGGAAGCAGGTGGTTTGTTTTATTAATTTCTGACTAATAATGGGGGATATTAGCTGAGATTATTGATTGTTATTACTAGTTTTTTATGTGTTTGTGACATCTGGGTCAATCCGGCACATTTTATAATGCTAGCAGCAGTGATCGTGCGTACCAAAGCGCGTAGTTAGTGAGAATTGTTGCTTCGCTAACACAGCGAACCCTTGTGGGCCATGGGCTATCTAGTAAGCGTTGAATGTTATCTTAGTTTAGCGAGAATTAACTAAAACTGCAACGCAATCAATACACCAAATGCAAAAACAAAACGATACGCATCTACTAGAACGGCAATTGAAAATGGATTGGGGGGTCTTTGAGCCGCATGTTGAAGCGTGTAATCGATTTTGGGTGGATTCTCATCCCACCGTTTTTACTGTCAGTGGAATGCGCGTTGCGTGCAATTGTTTGGTGTGACTTTTTGTTCTATTAGCCGATAATTAATACCTGCCTGATTGAATTTCAAAATAAATAAATGCTCATTAAGCAGTGTTGAGGATGATGGAAATGCGGAGCGAAAAACAAAAACAAAAAAAAAACAGACAGCTCAATTTCACCGACGCGTTGAGATGGAAAGGGCTCTCTGGGATCATTGTGGAAGAGAAAAACAAAACAACAGCAAAACCAAAGCTCACAAAAAAACATTTACTACTCGTTGCCAGCCGGGAGTTCAATCGAGATTAAATATTAATCAAAAGTATTTCGAAACAGATGATAAATTATTCGTATATACCCTAGATGCTTGTTCACCATTTACTGCAGTAGCACGCGCCGCAAAAATCTTCCTTCATTTCGCTTTTATACCCGGAATTTGTGAACAAATTGTACAAATAGGGGGAGGAAAATCGGGAAATTGGTTCTACAGGAAAACATTGACCGAGTTTTAGTTATATAGATAGTTTGAAAACATAATAAAATAAACTTCATTAACCTAAGTGCCAGGGATGTTTGTTTGTCAGGGCAGGAAGGAGTATAGCAAAAGCTTAATTTTCGTATATATTGCTGTTATCGATACTAGGTGCAGTAAGAGGGTTAGTGTGCTATACGGCAAACATATACACATTTTTGCTTTGATAATCGTTTTATCGAATGCGTAGTTTTCTATAAAGAAAAGCTAATAGTTTTCGATTGGTAATTGGAATTAAATAGTTTTAGAAATATTTTTTATAAGTGAAAACTACACGTTCGCTAAAGACGCAGTTGACTGGGGGTGCATATGCATCGTACAGATATAGGGAAGATATCGTAACAGTGTGTGCGTTAAAGATAGGTGAAAAGGTGAAGTAACAGAAAAGAAAGTACGATAAAACAGGTACATGGAAAGTGTGTGAAAATAGAAACAGATAGATAGCGAAAGTTTTCGTGTAAAAAAGGAAGTTTGTGACAGATTGCGAGAGTACAAAAATAGAAATGAAACATTAGTTTTGCAGTTGTACATATAGGTTTTCGGTTCGCAAGCTTGACGGTTGCATCGGTTAAGGTGAATAAACGGCGGCGAGCGTAGTAGTGCAATTTCGAGCTTACAATAATTTGCGTTTTTAGTTCACCAATTTTCCCTCCGAGAATATTACCAAAAGAGAAAACAGATTTTCCTTGCAAAGCTGGGTGGGTGGGTGGGTGGGTGTGTGTGTGGAGATTTATGTCACAAACTATGTCAAATATTGGCAGACGTGTATGGGTGTGTGTTGTGGTGCGTCAGTATTTTATCAGCTGAAAAATAAAACTTGCAGTACAAACGAACCGGTTGATGACCAACCGCTAACTGTAAGCAGAAAAATTGCACTATACATTTGTGGTTTGGCACCGTAAAGGCTCCGTTCACTTATCACGTACAGCCAAACAAAGCGTGAAAATCATGAAAAGAAAGTCAAACAAAACAGGCAAATGATACACCGGGACGCTTGAATGGATTTCAACGTGGCAAATGAAAACGTGACGACCAGGGGGGGTTCGGGGTTGCAGGGACAACATAAGAAAACAAAACCGGAGGAAAAAACCTATCTCACTGACGCACACATACACACATACACGCGAGCGCTTTCATCCTGCTGCTGTTCGATCGATAACTTTTCATGACGCGTTTGTTCTTCGCGTGCATTCAAGTGCAGTTGGGCAGAAATGCTGTACCAGAGCAGATACAAAAAAAAGGGATGAATACACAGGACAGCACAGCTTGGTGTATGGGTGTGGCTTTAGAGGAAAATTGCCGCGGTGCACAGCAAACCATCGAAACGTTGCAGAGAGTGCATTTTTATGCGTCGTGCGTGCTTGCGTGCGTGAATTTTCGATCCATTAGGTAGCGTAAATGCAGACGAAAAACGAACAGAAAAAGTGATATACATAAGCGCCCTCTCCCCCAGCGAAACAACCATCGATAGCGAATGAATGTGGCACGATTGGTTGGGGTGAGAGATGCAAATAGTGGGGTAAAAAAGCAATCATGCTTTCACACACACACACACATACACCACACGGCAGCCCGGGAATCATTCGCCGGGGAAGCAGGTGGTTTGTTTTATTAATTTCTGACTAATAATGGGGGATATTAGCTGAGATTATTGATTGTTATTACTAGTTTTTTATGTGTTTGTGACATCTGGGTCAATCCGGCACATTTTATAATGCTAGCAGCAGTGATCGTGCGTACCAAAGCGCGTAGTTAGTGAGAATTGTTGCTTCGCTAACACAGCGAACCCTTGTGGGCCATGGGCTATCTAGTAAGCGTTGAATGTTATCTTAGTTTAGCGAGAATTAACTAAAACTGCAACGCAATCAATACACCAAATGCAAAAACAAAACGATACGCATCTACTAGAACGGCAATTGAAAATGGATTGGGGGGTCTTTGAGCCGCATGTTGAAGCGTGTAATCGATTTTGGGTGGATTCTCATCCCACCGTTTTTACTGTCAGTGGAATGCGCGTTGCGTGCAATTGTTTGGTGTGACTTTTTGTTCTATTAGCCGATAATTAATACCTGCCTGATTGAATTTCAAAATAAATAAATGCTCATTAAGCAGTGTTGAGGATGATGGAAATGCGGAGCGAAAAACAAAAACAAAAAAAAAACAGACAGCTCAATTTCACCGACGCGTTGAGATGGAAAGGGCTCTCTGGGATCATTGTGGAAGAGAAAAACAAAACAACAGCAAAACCAAAGCTCACAAAAAAACATTTACTACTCGTTGCCAGCCGGGAGTTCAATCGAGATTAAATATTAATCAAAAGTATTTCGAAACAGATGATAAATTATTCGTATATACCCTAGATGCTTGTTCACCATTTACTGCAGTAGCACGCGCCGCAAAAATCTTCCTTTATTTCGCGTTTATAACCGGAATTTGTGGACAAATTGTACAAATAGGGGGAGGAAAATCGGGAAATTGGTTCTACAGGAAAACATTGACCGAGTTTTAGTTATATAGATAGTTTGAAAACATAATAAAATAAACTTCATTAACCTAAGTGCCAGGGATGTTTGTTTGTCAGGGCAGGAAGGAGTATAGCAAAAGCTTAATTTTCGTATATATTGCTGTTATCGATACTAGGTGCAGTAAGAGGGTTAGTGTGCTATACGGCAAACATATACACATTTTTGCTTTGATAATCGTTTTATCGAATGCGTAGTTTTCTATAAAGAAAAGCTAATAGTTTTCGATTGGTAATTGGAATTAAATAGTTTTAGAAATATTTTTTATAAGTGAAAACTACACGTTCGCTAAAGACGCAGTTGACTGGGGGTGCATATGCATCGTACAGATATAGGGAAGATATCGTAACAGTGTGTGCGTTAAAGATAGGTGAAAAGGTGAAGTAACAGAAAAGAAAGTACGATAAAACAGGTACATGGAAAGTGTGTGAAAATAGAAACAGATAGATAGCGAAAGTTTTCGTGTAAAAAAGGAAGTTTGTGACAGATTGCGAGAGTACAAAAATAGAAATGAAACATTAGTTTTGCAGTTGTACATATAGGTTTTCGGTTCGCAAGCTTGACGGTTGCATCGGTTAAGGTGAATAAACGGCGGCGAGCGTAGTAGTGCAATTTCGAGCTTACAATAATTTGCGTTTTTAGTTCACCAATTTTCCCTCCGAGAATATTACCAAAAGAGAAAACAGATTTTCCTTGCAAAGCTGGGTGGGTGGGTGGGTGGGTGTGTGTGTGCAGATTTATGTCACCGCTCGTTTCGGATTTGTTTT
>KZ061960.1:195247-238999 GCA_002091835.1 Anopheles maculatus
GGTGGGTGGGTGTGTGTGTGCAGATTTATGTCACCGATCGTTTCGGATTTGTTTTAGCATTTTTATTTCGCTATTAATTTCAGGAAACGATTGCCACCAAAAAAGCGAATTTCGCCACACAACAAAAAAGGCGCATCGTCAGTCAGCGAAATATAGGAGCTGAAAATAAAACCTTCGGGGCAACTCCCACCGCCCAACTCCTGCAGTGGTGCATACAGGCCGAGCAAAAGCAACAGACACACACACACAAAAAAGAAAACGATAACGGATGATATTTTCTCGTGCATTTTCCGATGTTAAGCTTCCGCCTAGGTTTTCCGCCCCGCTAGGCAACCGAACGTGGGTTCCAATTTAGCCGGGTTGATGATTAAAAGCCGCCTATTTGCTGTATTGGCACAGAGTTTTACTTGCAAGCCTAACGGTACGAATGTGCGGCCGTACAGTGTCACGAACGGGCCGGCAGAGGGAGACAGACCGAACCATCAGCGTTCGCCATTGCGTTCGCTTTGCGCAGCGGTATGCATTTTTTAAATTTATGCATCACGTCATCCGGTGCCATGGGACGGACGGCAACGATTTGCAGATGCTGATGCCGGATAGATTCATTAGAGGTTGTGTCATTATAATGACATCGGCGCGGGCTTTGCTTGCGGGGACGGAAATAATGGAGTAACAGTCATTAACCCCCTTTGCTTAATCAGCAGCGAGCGAGCAGGCAGTGAGGGTCTACGGGTCGGTGACCGATACGGATAGAATGTATCCTGTTAAGGAATTAAGAAATGTACGCCCTACCTGAGAAGCGGGAGCCATGACACTGTCTGCGTCTCGGGCCGCGCTCATTCACTGATACTACCGATGCAACCGTAACCGAATCATAGCGATGATGGTGGTGGAAACCTAATGTAAGCGACACGCGCGGTGCATTAAACATTCTCCAGCAGGGAGCGTTTTTTCTTCACTGGCGAGGGCACATCGAACAAAGTTGGTGCGGGGTTTTTAGTTTTCTGGAAGGCTTCGGCAGCTTCCACGAGCGTTAGCGGGTGCCTTGGCTTGGCAACTACGTGGGGGACGAGGGGGTGCGTTAACACACTGGGGCGGAAAAGGTGGGAAAGCAATGTGGGAGAGAGAAAGAGAGTGGGTGTGAGAGAGCAGTGCGGGGAGGCGTGCGATGGCTGGAACGGATACCGAACCGATTTGGTTGGAATTCGTATTTGCTTCTGTGTGCGGTGTGCTGTTGCCACCGGTTCACAAGAAAATGAAAGTGGAAAAATTACACACTCACACACACACACACACGCACACAGAGACACGAAGAATAAAATGTTATTTTTGTAGCTTGTGTTGTGTGCAGGGTGTGCGTGTGTGTGTGCACATTGTTTGGCGTCGATTGGCGAAAACAGTCCCTTTTTTTTTGTTGTAAACGGAAACCAAAGCAGAAAAAAAGTCCAAAAAAAAATATTAACTGAGAAAAGATCAGCAACATAAATGAAGGCGCAAATACACACATAAACACACACATTCCCACTGGCTTGGGACTCGGGCTGAGACGGAAGCAGATTTTCTTTTTGCTGGATATTGTTGATAACTTCGAGGTTTTCTGTTTTTTGGAAAATACAAAACAAAAACTCGGGCATTTGTTGTCGGTTTTTTGTTCCGGACGTATATCTTGAGAGTTGCCTTTGTTATTTATAATTTCTACCATGTTTAGTTACACACTTTTTTTTTACGTTTGTTGAGTTTGAACTTTTCCAAGTACGTATTTACTGTTTTGTTTTTGACTATCCACATAAAACTATCCACCGAAATGAAGTGTACAAGCGAGATAGAGCAAGAGAAAAATTGTCGCGTCGTGGTTTTTGCGAAATTGTGGAATTGCTAAGGCCACCAAAAATGTGACCAACAACTAGTCTTTTCGTCGGTATTGCTCCATAGCTGGACAAAACTGTTTTACTGCAGTTTTGTGTAGTTTTTGTTTGTTTGTTAATGACACAAGATATTACTGCTGTTGAAGATTGGAAGGAGGGTTTTTGTTTTCTTCTCTACAGTTGGTTTACTTACTAACGTCATTGTTAAAAAAACGGTTCGGGAAATGATGGTTCCATGAAGAACATTTGGAACGTAGAGTTGAAAATAGGAAGCGAAAAAAAAAAATTGCTACACAAAGAAACATAGAACTGTTACTCGTTACTGAACATTAACGGACCGTTATGGATAAGTATGAGACAAAAACTAAAACAAACAAACAACGCAATCGGAAGGCACAACAACGTGTATAGCGAAAGACTGTTGTGTTGTATGTAAAAGCTGTGTTCTAATACTACGGGAAGTTTGGTACATGTAAACGTTAAATTTTTGGTTTCTGTCGGGAAGTTGTAGATGTTTGTAAAACAAAACCAAAAAAAAAAGAACTGAAAAAGTAACATAATCCAAATTAAAACACGATTTAAAAACATATTGATTGCTAACGATCATTACAGGTATGAATGCGCAACGGAACAGAATCTGGAACATTCAGTTAACGTTGAAAGAGAGCTGTTTTCGCTTTAAAGAGTTTTCATTGTCCGAAATTTTCAAGGCAGACACGTTGCCACAAATTCCATCCAAGCACCATTTCCAGCCAGTTAGCGTTGGACGTATTGGACTATACATAAAAAATGGTTTAAGTGCATTAAATATAGTTCGGGAAAAGGTTATTACTGTATTACGGTGCTGTATAAATGGCAAAACACATTGCATTGGCAAAGCTGCACACATCAGTCGGTTATCAAACGTGAAGCGTAGTTACAGTAGCGTGGTGCAAAGTGGCGTGGGTTGTTTTGGTTTTGTTTGTTAATATATTAATACTGTTAAAGGAAATAACATTAGGTGCCTGGAGATCGTTGCAGTGGTGGTGAAGCCAGTGAACACGCATGTTAACGAACGAAAAAGAACGAGACATTTTGCAGGAAAATTAAAACAAAACATTCAGCATTGGGGGTGCTTCAAACAAATGCATACAAAATGGTGTGTCAGCTAATACGGCAATACAGTACGGGTGTTGGTTTCGGGTGGTAGGTTGCTAGTAATTCGTACAAAAAAGGGTAGCGATTTGTGGGTGTTTTTTTTTGGGTTTGCAGAGGCCTTCTGTTCCAAATTCTAAAACTTAAAACAAAACGAAATCGTTGCAGCTTTGAGTCAAAATAAAAGTTCAAATAAGCTGTAACATAACTCAGACACTAAAGTAACCCGGGTGCATTAACATTCGCTAGTGCTTTCTTGCAGTGGATAAAAACGGCAACTAAAGTGTACGTAAAAAATTATACTAGTTTAATTACTTGAAATCCAAAGAAAGTGGTTTGGAGTTCCACATCGTTTGGGAGTTTTTTTTAACAAATCGTTTACATTTCATTATTCTTGCAAAAAACGGCAAATTAAATACAATTATAATGTGCCTGATCGTGTGATTATAATAAATCTTTTCAAGAGTTGTGTTAGAACACAGCTTTGCAGTGTGTAAGTGTTTATTTTGTTGTGTTAACGAACAGAACAGATTCATATGCATCGGTGTCATAAAACTATACCAGTTAAAGGAAAAGTATGAACTCTTTAAATGTGAAAATAATAGTAACAGTAACCAAGAACTAAACACATGTTATAGTAATAGAAAAGTATAGTTGTCGCGATACGGAAGTCAATTGTAGCAGTAAAGAGCTCCGATGCTTAGAATATAACAATTAACTCAATAAGTATTGAAAGTAGGAATTTATAAAACTTAAACTGATATCCTCAACAATGTAAATTGCACTACAGACTTAATTTAGTTGAAGTCTTCGAAAAAAAACCTCAAACTTCACTTTTCTACATACAATACATAAAACAGAGTGTTAAAACTTAACCTTCGTTATTCATCAGCATAAAGAAATCAACTAGAAACTAAACACATTAGTCAAGTATCAATGATATAAAGCAATACAAAGTATAAATTAAACTAAAAATTACATTCAATGCTCAAACTTAGAAACGAAAATCAAACAAAAAACATAATTCAAGAACAAAGCGTGGCCAACTGTTGACATGCCACATCTTGTCTCGGCAACTGAAGGGTAGAAAACAGTATTGGTTCGGTGCAAAAAAAAAAACAAACAATTACCTGGTGATCGGCCGCAAACCCACTGCGTGCTAAAGCAACTGGGAAAGGGACACACAAGTGGTGATTATGTAGGCTTGAAATGCTCGCATTCGTGTGTAAGTTATATTGATATATCAAACGGTTAATGCTTGCTAGGCGGAGCGAAACGAAAGTGTGGTAACGTAAAACGGGCAATACAGCTGGACGTTGCACGGATCACAAACTACTACTGCGCGTGTGTTTGTCGCGGCGCTAACATTCAGTGACATTCGCGCCTGTGAAGCTGTGAAAAGGCAGGGATTTTTGTATTGTATTTGCTTTAATGCAATTATGGTACGCGTGCTTCATCCACTAAACAGTGATTGGCAGAGAGAGAGAGAGAGATGCACTGATGCATCGGCAATGCGACATCGGTAAGGAAAACGGCGGCAAACGCTTAAGTTGTAAAGCAACAAAAAAGGACTCATTATACTGTATCGAGTGACAACAAACGGCAGCAGTAGTGATCGGTACATTAGCGAGCGGTAGGTTATACTTGGTACATGACATGTACAGTACTAGCGCCAAGTACTGTATGGGTTTTGCTTGCTTTCGTTTGGATTACAGTGCAACAAGAGAGGCAACAACTATTGGCAAAAGGTGTGTATGTGTGTGTATAAATAGCGGTTTTGCTGGTGAAGTGAGTGGCAAACCAAGTGGCGAGTACTTTACTTTACCTTTTACCTGTAACGACGCCGTGAACTTCACTTCGGCCGCCGGATTGCTGGCCACGCACGTATAGTCGCCGGAATGCGCCGCCGAAAGGGAGGGAATGTTAAGGAGGGACGAGTATTGATCAAGGGTGGACACGTTGGCGCCGAGCAGTGTGGACAGCAGCGGATCGCCATCCTTCAGCCACTTGAGCGTTAACGGTGGATCACCCTTGGACACGCCGCACACGGTGCGCGTCCGCATACCCTCGGCTAGCCCGTCTTGGAACGAGAACGGCTCAATGTTTGGAGGAACTGGTAGAGCCAAGTTTTGTAAGAGATTTTGGTTTTGCACCAGTGGCCAGATTGAGATGATGGCGTTTTTACGATGGAATGTTGCATATTTGTGTTCCACCGATACCGAAACCGACATTGTGCGGTAGATCAGCACGGTAGATGATGGTAGAAGAAATAGTATTGATGGTCGTGTTGATGATAGTTGTAGTAGAGGTAGTAGAGGTAGTAGTAGTGGTAGTAGAGTGGCACAACCGAAAATTCAACATGACAACCAAAGTGAGAGAGAGAGAGAGAGACGGAAAGGAAGGAAAAGAAACAAGAGAAAAGAACAAAGAAAAGTCGTGAGTTAGGATTAGGCACGATACAGTTACCATTAACCAGCAGCGACTGATGGCCCTCAGTTTCGGCGGCAGTGTTACGGACCACGCACGAATAGTTGCCCGTATGGTCGGCGGACAGATTCTCGATCAGCAGGATCGAGTTGTACTGGTCGACCTGCGTCACGGACATACGCTGGGTAGGATCGATCGGGCGACCATCCTTGCGCCAGGTGATGGTGAGCGGAATGTCGCCCTTGATGACGGAACAGGTGATCGAGGCCCGATCGCCAACGTTCAGCGAAAGGATGGACGAATGAAACGGGTTCAACTTGGGCGGGACTGCAAAAATGGGTGTTCGGTAGGAAAAGATGATTACTAAAAAGCGTTCACATTCAGCCCAAAAAACATCCTTCCAATCCTGAACGTGTTCACAGGACCACTGGAGGTGATCCCGAAGCTGCCGATTCCGGATTCCGTTCCGCTCGATAAGCTGACGAAGTACGCCGATGAACGCTAGTTGGAAAGATACTAAAAACGATTAGCAAGCGATTGACGCCTGTACGATACTAACCTATGACAGCCACTTCACCGCTGCGTCTCGCACTGTGGCCCTGTTTGTTGCGTGCCCAACACGTGTAGACACCGGAGTCGAGCGATTTCTGCACCTCCTTGATCTCGAGCGTACCGTCCGATTGTACCTTTTGGCGCATGTCTTCCGGCAGCTCACGACCACCTCGCTCCCAGTGGATTTCTTCGATCGGGTAGCCCGCCACCGGACATTTCAGATACAGTGTATGGCCAGCAACGGCTGTCACTTTCGGTATGAGGCGAATGTACGGTAATCCTGTCAATTGCATTAGCGCACGGTTAACGAGTTGTCCACCAAATGTTGCCACACCAAACTTGACTTACCGTAGATGTTGAGCCTGGCGGAGTGAGATGTTTTCCCGGCCCGGTTTTCCGCTGCGCACGAGTACTCGCCACCGTCCTCTACCATCACGTGGCTTATGTTTACGTGGCTGATGACGTCACCGTGCACGGTTACATACTGGCCGATCATGAACCTGTCGAAGAAAACGAAATGTGAAGTGAGAGTGGATCACGAAACTTTGGTCTTAAGCTGTGCTAAAGCTGATTAATGTGTCACTTGCTTCGTGTGTGTGTGTGTGTGTGTGTATGTGTGTACAGTGGCAACTTATGCTCTAGCGTCTTGCGGAACAGTCCAACTTATCGAACTGTCTTTTAACGAGTAGATTCAGAAGTTACGAACTCAAACTGAACGTTAGCTTATGTTGGACCTATCTTCGGTATGTTCTCTTCTGCGGTAACTAATTAAGCGTAGAATACACGACGACACGACTGCACTGTTACACACACACACATATACACGATAGTAAAATGTGTTTTTCAGCCACAACCTACAACGACACTCCATTCCCGACCACCGGTGCACCGCAAACCGATTTGGGTCTGGTAGAAGTTAATTTGAAGTCGAGCGTTTTAGGTACCGCAAAAGCGCAAAATATTCACACCCATTTCACAAACTTTCCCTCCCAGAACTGTCACATCCCTTTTCTGGCTGGTTCTCACCGGTTTTAAACTCGAATAATGTGAAGATTTTTGGGGCAAGGTACGGTGTGTCCTCTGGTGTAGCTGCCGTTTAGGAGACGATTCATCCCGGTCCGGATGGTACTACCACTTAGTGCCTGCGAATGATGGTACGGTGTAGGAAGCAGGAACAGAACCTTCGCTACGTACGTGAGCGTCTGTGGTCGAGCATCTCGGAGTGGTGGCGGTGCAAAAGTACCAGCGTCATCACCTGAGACACTTTTGACTGTTGAATTTTGGTGTTAGGTTACGTGTAAAGATGAAATATTTAAGTTTAATCCGTATCCTGTTATAATTGGATCTTTGGTTGTGTTGCCGCCGGAGGACATTTACTGGCTGAGTCGTCTGTGGACGTGTCTCTGCGGGACTGTAGTGTCGGTAAGTTTGAGGTTCTTGAGATACGCCAGTTCGGAAGTGACGGGCAGAGTTCGGAAGGGATTGGCAAACACGGTGACTCTGGGCGCAAGGTTAAGGCAGACGGATGGAACCGTTGCTGTCCATTATTAGCTGAGAGCGCTGAAGTCAACTCTTCCTGCCAGTGGTAGGCACTCGTCTGCCGAGTACGCTTCGTTCGCCGTTCGCCCAAAGTTTCCCGTTGGCGTCACGCAGACAACTCTTTGGCGCTGCTGGGAGAATTTAAATTAGTTTGCAACTTTTGCCAACACCGATTTTATGTTTGACTTTGCTTCTACTCTACTCTCCAGCAAACCCACACGCCGGAGGGTTTTTTTGATAAGGTAGGGTAGGGTAGCTTAGCTGTTGCTGGGTTGTGGGTTGTGAGGAATGTTTTTTCTCTCACTTCTCACCGATGCCGTGGACTGGTGCGTGAGGGGAATTATTCTTCGGTGAAGAAATCTTTTACCGTCTAGCCGGGAGCATTGTGAACGCTTCACAAAAATGACAACGACGGGCTAACCTTGTCAGCCGTGGTTCATTGTTGTAGATTGTCTTTTTCTTTGGTAACGTAAAAGTTAGTCATTGCCACAATTGTGCTCCGCGTTCCGCGCGTAGAAATCGTACGAAATCTCACTGTCTAACTGACTGTGTGTAGCAGAAAGTAGAAAAAGCTTACAGATCTAGTTGTTTGGGTCGCTAGAGCGACAGGGCCGAACGGTGCACCACGTCTTCCGGTTGCGTTGATCGTGAAAGTTGCAGTGCGCGTGCAAGTGCAAGAAATCCGTATGCCATTTTAGCCCGCGTTCATTGACACGCTTTACCCGAACGACGCCGGGAAGGGAAAAGTTTCTACCAGGACGAACTTGCATCCACCATTTGTACGCCAAGTTCCGTACCATATGCGGCTGCAGTGTGCAGTGCCGCGTGGCACAATGACTTCGATTAAGTTTTTCTCATGAATTCGCTATTGCTTCATTGTTGGATTGAAATTGCCAACGGCACGCTTCCGGCGGACACATCGCGGGAGCTTTGTGACGTGACAAAATGTGCGGCAAAGAGCATAATTTAAATATAAACGCTTTCGCACAACGTGAGAACGGTGTGATGATAATGATGTTGATTATGATTACACAGCTATTAGAAGCCTGAACGAGCAGGAATCAGTTGCTGTTCATAGCTTCAAATGAACATTTGAGCGCGAGAAAATCTGGAGAGACAATTCAATGCACTAAAATATAGATAACTAGTAGATGGGTAATTGATTTATAATGAAAATTAAAAATTACGTACTGTCTCTTTTTATCCGTCAGCGTCTGCTGATGTTTCCTGGTGGTATTATTGGCAAGTTATTTCCGTACGACTATACCTTTATGTTTCTTTAGAGCTTTTTGGGCGGCTAAAGTAACAGCGAAGCTGAACTTTCATACGGCAGCTATGTTAGCCGAGCTGACTACCCAGTTAGAGATAACTTAAGTCAGTGAAGCCAAAGAGAACAGGCCCTGGTTGTAGTATCATAGACGGAGAGTAAAATAAGGCCCTGGACAAAAATTTTTTGGTCTTAGAGACCAAGTCACCAAGACCATGCCATCCTTATTGAATACAAAAATCCAAGTCTTTGGTGTAAAACGAATAAACAAATAGTTGTTTTGACATAGTTGGCGATATATAAATGGGTTTTGGATATTCCATAATGATTTGGTCAACGGTTTATTTATAGACAGAGGTCACGTTAAAATTGGCCGTGCTCCTGATGGTAGTATACTAAGTTGTTTGCTCTGCCTAATAACTCTGTCTTGTGCTGTTTGTTCCTTTTTACCTGGTAATGGCTATCTCTTTTATGCTGATGACATCAAAATATGTCATCAAAATATCTTTTCCTCTTTTGGTTGTTTCTTTCTTTAGCATCATTTAGATATATTTTTTGATTTCTTTTATTCATGTTTTCAGAAATCTATTATCTTTTTTATACGCTCTCGCAATCGTATTACTTTCATTTGCTCCTTAAATAATACTCATCTTACTCATGCTTTCTCTATTCGTAGCCTAAGAGTTATATTTGAGATTAAGCTTTTAGTTACATGTCCTATTAAAGCCAATAGAACACTTGGTTTCATCCTTCGGGTAACAGTTACAAAATTGTGGACGCTCTGTTGTTGTTTATTACGCTGTCAGTTAAAGTATGCTTGCGTAGTTTAAAGTTCCTGCACTTCTGAGAGTTGTTACAGAATTGCAGAGACTGCAAAAACATTTCACAAGAGTTGCACATTGACGCTTCGGTGGATCAGAAGTATTAAAACTCGCTATCGACTCTTTGGATTAGATGTTTCAAATCTGGAACTTCACATCGCTCAAGCGTGTTGCATTGGTGCCTTGCTTCGAGGCTCTATTGATGCTCTAGATCTACTATCTTCTGTTTGTTTGTATGTCCGTCCCGTTCGACTCAAGCTCCCGATCGTCTGTCATATGAAATGCAACATACTCTGTACCATTTTAAACTTCTTCTGGTCTCGTGTTTTTACCTCTTTTAATGTCTCTTGGTGTCTCTTATGTTCTTTTTTATTTCACTCTTGCTTTGTGCTTATGGTAATGTTTGTTAGTTTCGGTATTATATATTTAAAAAGCTAGAATTGAGGTAGTATTATGGTTTCTGATTAATTGTCTGCAAATAATATAGGTTATTCCTAGCAAACATTCAACGTAAAAATACTGTTATCTCTGTCCGACTGTATCTGATTATTGGTGTGATTTCGTACCTTAGTAATCCAATAGTCGTTTCAATACAGTAACGATGTTCTGATTGCGAATAAAATTTAAAGCAGGATCTGCAGCGTTTGGACCTCGCTTCGCTTTCGATGACGTTCGTCTTAAAATATCTCCCATCAAGATTTCATTGTATTTAATTGTGTCTTGTGCATGTGAGCCTTGCTACGAATATAAGGGAAAAATCATTGAATATGTTGTACGAACGTCGGCATGACAATGAGGCCAAACCGCACAATTATAAAATGCAATTTGACAAAATATGCATCAAACTATTATTGTAAACTACACTGTAAAATA
Source organism: Anopheles maculatus (assembly GCA_002091835.1). NCBI lineage: Eukaryota > Metazoa > Arthropoda > Insecta > Diptera > Culicidae > Anopheles > Anopheles maculatus. The sequence goes on from KZ061960.1 coordinate 205,726, forward strand.
CTAAATTGAAGATATTTAACAATACAATTTACATCCTTATCATAGATTGTTTAAGCAAAAATGTAAATAATTTAAAATATCATTCACTTACACCATCACTATTACAGACCATTTTGTGTTCGGTTCGATCGCAACAGCCCTAACACATGACCTCCCCGAGTGTCGCCCTAAAATGTGTCGAATATTAACAAGCACATCCTATCCCAACGCTCGCTCCGGAACAGTGGCCTGGCCTGCTGATACAAGCATGTGTACAGTTTATCAGCTCTCACCATGCGGAACGCTCGTTGCGGGTTGTTGGCTCGAACGGAAACACAAAACCGGCACATCCTTCACCGAAGGCATGTGGCCGCTTCTTCGTGTTCTCGTGCACATGGAGTTTTGCAGATAAAAAGTTTATCGCAGACCAAAACACTTTCGCGTTACGGAGCACAGTACAGTGGTCGAGCGGGACGAGTGCAGGGCACTTGGAGCAGTATAAAAAATAGTTTCATGTACTGCCTGCCATGGACATGGTACCACATACACAGGGCCGTTCTGCTGGGTGGCTAGCATCCTTAGGAAAGTGTTACTAACATAACGAACTATCGGTTGAATGCAGTTTTATGTGAGAGGCTACAGTGTGTAGGCTCCCAAGCGGCTTATGTCAAGGATATCGAAAACGATGCAGTGTCATAAACGTGGTGAAATGCATGCCACACATTGATAGGGGATGTTTTTCTTCTCGTAAATAAAAATATGATAAAATACGTAGGATCGTTTTTTTTTAAGTTTGTGTTGTTCTTTGGTGTTATTAAGACCCAAAGGAAAATCACATGAGAGCCAGCCACGTTTGGATAATCATTTTAGTACACTTGAAATATTCTTCCTAGCATAAAAAATCCAAGGGGCAAAATACCATTACAAGATGCAAACTTAGCCACAAGTTTGTATTAAACAATAATCTTATGCTTTGTAACATTACTCGAGCTCAGTAAACTGTTGCAGGTTATTAAAGTTCAGTTTTGTTTCGATACACAAATTAGGATTACAAGACATTATTACACAACAGCGAGGTTAGCCCATTCCTGCACCAACATCAACGGGCATAAAAAGCGATTTCTGTGTTTATGAAAATATTTTCCCAACACCGTTTAGCATTTATCCGGCAAGCACGGGATAGCACCGTGCCGAAAGGTATTAGGCAAACAGCAAACTTCGTTTCAAAACATTCATATACCTGCGCTATATGCAGGTTATTTGCCAAATGGGGCGCGAATGGAGGGGGCGAACCGGCGCCCCATCGAAAAACACCTTAACAGCTAAACAGTTCGGCTAGGATAGATCCGGCCTTACCATCTTATCCCATCCCAACAGGCATAAAATAGCTACACCAGCCGAGGTGCAAAGTGAACGAGTGTTTTCCTTCGGTCACGGCTAACGTTGGCATCGCGTTGGAGGATGGAACCCTCGCGCCGGTTCGGTGGGGTGTAATTAAATTATCATGCTGAAATATTCTGTTACATTTCATTTTACGCATCCAGCGGGTCCAACTCGCTCGGCGGGCTTTTTGAAGCGAGCCGGAAACCGGTCGAAACACCTTTTAGAGATCGTGTTCGTGTGTGGGGAGGTGGAAAGCAAAAGGACACAAGCACACACACACACACACACCACTCAAAACATCGCTGGAATGAAAGGCGAAGTCAACGGGTGGTGTGGTGGGTGCGTCGGAGTAACAAATTGAATTTAGCAGAGGCTAGATTTTAACGATTATGCGATTAAAATTTGCCATGGTAAATTGTCACACGCAAAACTCGCGGAAAACCCCTTGGAGGCTTGGATAGCGCGTACCATTCTTGCAGCGAGACAGATTGATGCGGAAATTAGGCACGGAACCCCACGCCAACCGGTTGAGACGGTAGAATCGGCGAAAATGGGGCGCTATCGAGTTAACTAATAGATGGTTTCAGGGTGCCCGAAATCGTTACGGCACGTCTTTAATTGCGCAAAGTGTTATTAATCGTTGATTTGATTTTTATTCGCATCCTGCAGCTAGTATCTGGGTTAGATTTATTGCGAACGGTTCCTTCATGCTGACTGTCTTAACTTTGGGGTTTTAAAAACAGCGAGCGAGAGAGAGCGAAGAGGAACGGATATGGGATGTTTTAATTTCATTCCCAATACAATGTTGTGGTTGTGCTTTATTAAAAACGAGGCCAGCTTAATTTCCCTGCCATCGGTTCATTAGGCCTTGGGATCGGGGCCAGAAGCCCATCAATCAATCAACCACAGATCAAATGGCACTTAAACGTGACCCTCGTCAGGGTGTGCTCGAGAGTTAAGGGAAGAACTCTCCGCAAAACAGGAAAGGAGTGTCCAGTCCGCTTTTGACGAGCTTTTGAATGTGTGTTTTTTGGCACGCTTGGCACTTCTTGTGTGCGCCTCACACACATACTCTCTCTCCCCGGGATATGTTTAAAAAACTGTTTTTCCGGGGCTCATTTTTCCTTTCCGTTTCTTACTTTCATTATACGTTTGGATCAACGGCAGCGCACGGTTTACCGACACCGACACCGACACGACATCAAGAAAAACATCCCTAACGTCAACCTCAAACACTGGGCTATCGATCAAAATGAAGCTCATGAAATGAAGCCGTTCCGAGCACGATGCTTTCGGAGCGGGCAAAAAGAACTGAACGTTTACTGTGGTCACGTCCCCGAGCGGAGCGCATCATGGAAACGTCATTAATTTAGGATTCGCTGTCCGTGGGCAACATGAGTTTCTAAGTTTCGCCGTTACTGGCCGGGCTCTAAGCGTGCGGAAGCATTCTTCTTCGTGCTCCGTCAGCTGGACGACGCTGGACGGTTGTGTGCTGGACGCGGAACGTGGAACTTCAATAAACAGAGCCGCTGGTGGAACGTTTGAACAGAAACTAATTAATCACAATAGTCCATCCACACGGACTCGATCGCGGTTCGGTACGGGGACTTACTACCGTACAGCCGTTTCCGTGCGGGAGGTTCGATATCCGGCAGCCGGAAGTTTAGTGAATGCGAAAGCATTCCAATCCATCGGTTTAGCGTGAGAGAAGAAGGAGATTGGAGCGTGAGCGTGTACGAAATCCTTTTCGATCCGTCCAATCTTCCGCGCATGACGAGATGGACGTGGCGAAACTTCGGTACACGATGGTTAACGGCCGGGCGAAGATTGATTTCCATACGAACTAATAAATTTTATTTGATTTAGAATCCATTTGGGAAAACGGGATCCCGTACAGTGGATCGTCCCGCAGGGGGTTTAAGCTGGATTGGGTTTCGTTTTTCTTGAATCATCCTTGAATCCATGAATGTTTTGTTTGTTGCTGTATAATGTTTAGTTGGTTTGAAGAGCTACAGTGGAACAGGAGTTGAGTTGGAGATGCCATAGGTGAATAGAATTGGTAGAATGTGAGGCGTAACAAGATAAGTTAATTTGGGAAACGTTTTTGTTTCAATAAATCTTCATGTGCTTTAATGTTTAGTTTTAAAATGCAACATTTACCAGCAGCACCGGAAGTAAATGCGATGGTTTTTATAAAAATAGCTTCATTAGTTTTCATCATCAATACATAAAGTAAATAGAACGTGCACACATGTTACCGGGATACCATGTTCCGCATTTTGTTTTATTATATTATCGCACAATACCGATATAGATTGGCACCACACCACCGGAAGGTTAATATGCTTTGCTCCTCTCGGCTACCGGTGCCGTAACGCATCGTAACGTAACGCCATCCGTTCGCAGCACAAGATGCCGTTAAATGACGCTTGCCGGAAGTTGGGAAAGGCACGAAGGAAATTAGAAAAAATGATTCCCGTAGTAAAAACCCATCATTCTCGGGCACCATTACGACCGGTGGCCTGGCGATGATGGCAAAGGTCCTTTGCTTCGGTGTTCCGGTGTGCACGAACGGAAGGTGTAGGCAGGCGTAGTGGAGTCGCTGAATGGGGGGAAAAATTGAATCCCATCCCAACCACTCAAACGCCCCGTCAATGTCTGCTACAGCAAACATGAAGATAAACGAGATTATTCAAATACGGCCACGAGAAAATGAGAAAATGTGAAATAGCAGCGAATCGCGTCTTCCACGTTGTGACGGCTGCGGTAAAGCGGAATAGCTGGAGTGGAGTGTTGGGGGGAAATCCTTCCATTTAACCATTTCTCCCCCGGCCTCGGCGGAGAAGGTTTTTGCGTTTGATTGCGAGAACGAAATATTTTTAGTGACCAAATCAAACATACCCATGGGGCATATGTTTGCTTAAGTAGCTACCAGTTTATTTATCGCTTTTGAGGACTGCCACTAAAATATCCTTCGAAATGTTGCTTTCAGTGTTTGCAATAGTCTGTGGGGAATGGAAAATCTTTTTATTCATGCATGAGCGGTGACAACGTTGTGGTATTGGCAATTCTCAAGATTTTGAAATATTTAAAACAATTTTTGGAAACAATTTAAACCTTTTTGAAAGGAGTGAGTTATAGCATAATTTGGAGATTATTAAGGTATCTGTGTGCAAATCTAGACACAAGATTGACATTTATTTTCACTTTCAGCTACAGTGGCGTTGTCTTGCGATGAAAGCTTCAGTAAGTTGAAAGTAAGATTAACACTACTTGCTAGATACTTAATTTGAATGGCATTGTTTCCGAATTTATAAATTTGAAAGCGGGTTGAGTAAAATTTTAAATTTGAGAAGTAGTCCCCATAGACCGCCCAGATGTCTACTGTGTAGTAAATACAGTAGAGGCGCCGGTCTAAACACGATACGATTGGATAAACAAGTTAAGTAAATCAAACGTGGTAGGCAGAGGCCTCGCAAGGTTGTAGAGCCATAGACGAAGAAGAAGATGTTCTAGATGAACTACAACATGTGTTTTTGTTCATCTCTTACAACATCTCCAGAGAGAAACGAAGAAATGTAACAGGAGACAAACTGCAACTCAATTATGTAGTTGAATCCTCCAATACTAATCATTGAGTTTGAGCTTTCGTTAATGTTGCATACACTTTCAATGTCGGTTTTATCGTTGTGAAACTTGAAAAGCGGTGGAAAATATCCTAAACAAGACGAACATTGCATGTCTATGTCTAGATCAAGATAATCGCCTAAAATGACTAGATGATGGCGCACTTAACTAACTTTAGAAGCGGCGAATGTAACTTTTTGAGGAACCCTTAATTCGACGATCATATCCAATCATTTTCATGTCAGGATAGTAAGATTGCTTTGAACCTACTGACTGTTTTATAGTTATGGCCAGATTTCGAATTTTAAACTGATCAAATGATGTAAATCTTTTCAATGGTCACATGCAATGCAACAAGAAAATCATTAATTTCAAGGATTTCATTAATTAATAATTTCTAATTTTTAAACTTTGTTTAGTTGAAATTTGTTGTTGACAAATAAACACCAACAATCAATAGAAAAACAAGCTCATGAAAGGTTCCACAGTCGCTCCTCCACCGTTAAACGAGCAACTTTACTAATACACCCATAGATTAGCTAAATGTACTCGGAACAAAATAATTGCTTTGTGGCTTACCTGCCGTTTGTCGGTAGCGGAAATCCATCCAGCGTCCAGGAGATTTGTGGCGTTGGGTTTCCCTGGGCGGAACATTTCAGCGAAACGGCTGGACCGGGCTGTAGCGTTTGTTCGATGAAGCTGTACACCAGCGACGGTGGTGCGTCTACAAAAAGCACAAGGACGAGAAGACGAAAAAAAAAAACAGAGCAAAACACCATCAGCAAAGACCGGGTAATAATTATCATAAATAAGTTGGTTTTCGTTGAAGTGAAAGGTGGAAAAATGTGATAGCAAAAAAAAAAGCGAATTTCCAAACCCCGACCTCGGGTCCGCGACACGGCAAACGAAATGCCGGCGAGCCCGTGGTGTGGAAATAATTTGCGGTTGCAACCACACCGTGGCAGGAAATTGCCAGTCGAAGGATACGGCGAACATGCGAAACCTCATCTATTTTGATGGTTTTCTCTTTTTTCATTCTGCGCGAGCAACGTTTCTACAACGGCCAAATGTGTTAAATCTTTTCTAACGCTAAACCTACGCGCTCGGTTTGCCTTCCAGCGGTGTGGAAGGTGTTAATAAATCCCTCCATGGTTTGGGTGGAAAAATTATAGCCATTAAAAAACAAACCTGCAGACGAGTGAGAGAGAGAGAGCAGAAGAAGGGCAAACACAAGAGCAAACATTCGCCGAACGGTCGTCGGAGATGGAGACAACAAACGAAAATTACGGACCTGACCCTTGGTAAAGCGTAAATCCCGGCACTGTTTGCCGTGAGGGAATGGAAACGTTTGTCCACGTCACGTTGTAGTTATCGTTTGGTTCGTTATTTGGAGAATGTTAAGGAATTTAAAGAGTGAATTTTGAATAAAAATGTCCTACCATCAGTGAGCGTGGAAAACATTTCACTTCGCACAGGCAACGGCGCAAAGAATGTAATTTAAAATACTTACGGTGCGCGCTTCCAATTGGATGGAGTCAGGTAGGGATTATTAAAAAAAAGCACATAAAAAGTGTAAAATATGAAAATGAATTCGGCCGAGCAGGATCTTTTGCTCTCGACGAGTTTGCTAAAGGATGGGAGAATAATAACCGGAAAAGATCGTGTTGATCCTTCCGAACCTCACCGACAAGCTATTTGGGTAGGCTCGGTATACTCATTTAATCTGATTACTTTCCTAATAGCCGATGGCGTTGAATGAGTTGAGAAGCTAATTCGGGTCGACCGTAAGAAAAAGAGACCAGACGCAATCTATTCAAACCTATTTACATTGTTCTGGATCTTAGCCTGTCTCCGGCTTAGGACGCTGGTGGACGATGTACTTACCTCCCAGCTGTAGCTCGGCTGAAGCCTGAAACGAATCACCTTCTTGCCGACGGACCACACACTGGTACATGCCCTTGTCTTCGCGTGTTACACCGGTCACTTGCAGTGTATCACCGACACGCCCGGAACTAGGCAGTTGGCGTCCATCCTTAAACCAGGTGATGTGCTGTGGTCCTGCCGTCATTCCGTTGGCCGTGACCAGGCAGCGAAATTCCGCCGTTCCACCCATATGCACACTGAGCACGTTCGGAGTAATCTCCACGTGGATTGGTGTGGATACGGTGAGCCGCAGGTCGGCACTGGCTTCACCGCCCGCATTCGAAGCGGAGCATTTGTACACTCCACCGTCCTCAGCTGTGACGGCTTCGATTGCTAGCACTGGACCGAGCAATCGTATCCGAGGTCCGGAGGAGACGGGAATCGGTTCGGGACCGTTGTGAGTGTACCATCTGGAAGAGAAATGCATGAAGAAATGTATGAGAAGTTTGAAAAAGTATGTTAATTATATTTACAACACACACAAGAAATCGTGTTAACTGCTTTCCATTAAGTTATGTAGAACTAACAGACAATCAACGTAATTATTTTAGGTATAAAATAAAGAAGTTTTATAATTTCTTAAGAACAATTCTTCGCATGCATTATTGCACTAATTTTTCAAACGACTGAGAATGAGCCACCCTGTTGTGATTCTTAACTTGGTTCTCAAAACTGAAAGCCAAAATTTGATCAAATTTTTACAGGATCAGTCTATATGCCTCCAAGGCATATTTTGTTTGTTTTTGCAAACCAGATAGATGTATTTTTTTATTTACACCGTTTTCGAGCCCAAGTAAACACCTTCCAGCTGCATCTGAACACTGTTCAACCTTAGGTAAACACTTGACGTCCAACTAAACAGCTGCTGCCTAACTGAACTTCGTTCAAACGAAACTGAACATCGTTCAACCCCAACTAAACATTTTGCATCCCAGACGTCATTGCACGTTTATATTCCCCTGACTCGTTTCTTGTAACATCGTTGTCTTCCGCGTTCATAGCAAATTCGCGGTCATCATGAAAAAAATGTTTTTTAAATTGTATGCAGTTTATTATAAAATTTTCTTGTGCCTGAATTAAAAAAATTAGTCTATTTTTAATCTATTAATCTTTGCAAATGAAAGGAACATAAAGAAGCTAAATCTATGTCATGTAAACATATCAGCTTGGAGGTGCCAAATGTTTAGTTGGGGTTGAACGATGTTGAGTTTCCTTTGAACGAAGTTCAGTTAGGCAGCAGCTGTTTAGTTGGACGTCAAGTGTTTACCTAAGGTTGAACAGTGTTCAGATGCAGCTGGAAGGTGTTTACTTGGGCTCGAAAACGGTGTAAATTAATTACTTAACAGAACTTTCCAATGCTTAAAAGTAAAACCTAAGGTACATTTTCCAACTATGAATTAGAACACAAGCATCGTACAAAAACGTGCTTTGAAAATTTAAAATGTGATAAAACCTGTTGACGGTTGAAGGCCGTAGTGCTTGGAAAAAATCCTGATTAATATCTCACCTTTAATAAGGTAGTCTGTAAAGTCTCTCTTCGCCTAAGTAAAGACTGCAGTCCCAGGCTAGTCTTAAGGTCTCATATATTGGAGGCAGATCTATATTCCATCGTAAGGTCTCTTTAACTTGCTTTAGCTACGCTCGTCGCGTGCAGACTTGTTAATACTATGTGGTGACCATGTTACGACATTAGATTCTTATGTAGACGGGACGAATAATTGTTTCAAAGTGATAATTGTTTGTTAAAATCAGAAGTCAATCCATAGATAAAAGCAAGTTGTCTATATGCTTTGTCAGTGACATCCGTGTGTTGCTCAGGAAGGAGCATTAGAACATAAGAACAATGTCTAGATCCTCTACTACTTAACTACTGTATGGGATTGTTCGAAACAGATCCCTTCGAAACAAATCAGTGTTGGCATGGTCTAAGATATTTCAAGCATTTTCTAGCTAGGGCCTCCTGAATAAGAATTTCAAGTATTTTTGTTATCGTAGATGGAGAAATAACACCTCGATAAGTTGATATAATATGTCTCAGACCTTTTTTTATGATCGTCTTCCAGGAAAACTTCTTGGCAGTAGGATTATGCGAATTATGTAGAAAGAGCCCAGACAAGTGAGCTACTAGCACGAAAAGAGAACTTCAGCACTGCAGTAAGACGATAGTTGAAATACCGTCCGGGTAAAGGTGAGGTTGATTTTGTTAGACCTTAAAACTGAACATCACGAAAGCGTCGGGGTAGTCAACTGCTGGTTAGTTATGGAGTCTCACTGCGCAAGCAGACATCGTTAAAGCAACTGCGTCTTTACAACGGAATGTCACAGAGTTATTGTTATGATTGATTATAGTTTATAATCAAAACGCATGGTCAACAAAACGCTGTTCTTTGTGCTGTGTTGTGCTGTGTCGGAAGACCATTACTGAATGGTTCTTAAAAAGGAGGCTTCGAGTCCGAACGTACGCTGTTCGTTTGTCTAATACTTGTCGACGAGTGGCTTGTGTGTTAACGGCTTTAGAATGAAATTTCTGTCATCTCTTTTTGAATATGTCTCGAAAATTGGGGTCTACTTCAAATTAGATACTTAAATAGTAACGTTGTCAAGAGAATAAGATTGAGTAGGACTGCACATGTCATGAGAATGGTACCAGACAAAACCTTACAAAATTTTGTAGTTGTCAACATGAGCAGCGGATGCATGTTAAACCTAAATTAAGACGAAGTGATTGCATGGATGCTACCGCCAGGATCATCGGGATATACATTTTTGTAGGCAACGGCACTTGACCGCCGTGAGTAACTAAGAATTTAGGTAAATATGTACTCTACAACCTAGAACGTGTATGGAACCGTTTCGTTTTTTTGATTTTCGAGTCACTAAATTTACTTTGTATTGAATTTTAGAAGAAAATAAATTAAACAAATTATATGCGTTTTGAAGAAATGACACAATTAAAATAAATTAATAACTCTTTTTTCAGCTTGCTTGTGAGAAATGCCTTGCTGCAACTTTAGCTGCAAGACCGTGTACGAGAAGAAAGTACCCGATACACTTGGGCTGTTAAAAAGTTTTCAATACCTCGACCCACATTCAAACGGGAGTTTAAGTAATTTCGACGAAAAGTGTACCAACGCAAAAAAAAATGCGAAAAAAAACTTTGTCTGTTGAGTTCGATTACAACCATCAAGAAGTCGATTTCACAGCTTGTCGTCTCGCAGTCAATCGAATGTTGAAATTAATTTCCGTCCGATTGAGCTCGGCAAACAATGACAGAGCGAAAGCGAGAGAGAGAGAGAGAGAGACAGAGAGAAAAGCGGGGGAAACACACAACCTTAACGGATCGATACGGGAAGGAAGCTGCGCAGGACGAACGCTACCGGAAACACGACTAAAAACACAGAAGCTGCCGGAAAGGGAAAACGGATTTTTGTTTTGTCGTCTACTTCTGTTTTTCCTTTTTACTACCAAATGGTAGTGAAAAGTTTGTTTGTAAAAAAGCAGGAAAAGATTACTCCCGCATACTCAGGAACGAGAACCCTCCAAGGGAGGCGGGTTTGCTTGTCCTTCTCTATTGAACGGAAACCGTGTCGTGAATGGAAACGATGCCTTGTTCCGCCAACCGTAATTAGCAATCATTTACGAACGAGCGGAAATGAATATAATTGCAGTTGATGCTGCCGGCCGTGATCGGCCAGGAGGCTGCCGACGGTGATGAGGTGTCGCCGGGCAAAAGGCAGATGAGCGCTTTGTGCAATCAAGGGTTAAGCACTAAGCTGATGAACTTGAGCCGAGGTGATTAGAGCCAGGCAACCGTTGTCGCCGCGACTTCGTGCTCGTGTTAATCGAGGTAAAACAAAACTGGTTAGCCGTTTCTGGTTGGCCGGTGGTCCAGCGAGTCGAACAGTCGAATCTTGATGAACAGAGGATTATAAATTAACGATTCGTTTTCGTGTTCGCAAAAAAGAGGCTTTTCTTTTGCAGTGCGGAATTAAAATGTTGCACAACATTTCAAACTGGCAACGCTAACGAGCAGTACGCGTTGAAAGAGCGAATGTTGGTGTGAGCGGAATGTTGGAAAGCTTCTTCGAATTTGGTAACCCATCGGTAAATGGTTTCTCGCTGTCCAACACACGAACACCGATACCCGATTGCCAGTAAGAGCCAGCTGGCGCCGATGGTTGGATAATGGTTGGATCCCAACAACAGAAAAAAAGAAATACAAAACAATAAACGAAACACGAACTCATACCAAAAGGCTTATGATGGAGCATCGGATTGAAGTATCGAGGTTGTGTGCCACAGTTTGGGTCGGTCACTTGCACACCCCAAAAACCCAAATTGACGTTTGATGATGACGTGCCCGTTGTGTGCCATCCGTTTGACCTTCCCACGGCATGGTTGACGGATAGGTTGATCCGACCATGACGAGGAGCAAAATGGTGGCAAAATTAAAATGTTGGAAAAATTAAACCTAACGAAAAACAACTCAACCGACCTGAAAACACTCAAACGTAACGAGTGTATGGTGTGTTGGACCATTTGGCGGAGAGGAAACGGTGGCTAAGGCGGAGAGAAGACCGAAGAAAAAAGGAATGAAAATTGCCAAATCCAATTAATCATGATGAGGCTAGGAAACAGACGCTTGTCATTCGTTTTAAATTATCCCAAGTGGACAACACGGACACGAACACGCGCTGTTCGTGCCGGCTAAGGCAGGCTAGAAAGGATGTCTTCTACCGTTTCCGGTGGGAAATTTAGTAACCATGGATTGAGCAAACTATGCAAAATAAAACCTTGTTTAATGAGACTCAAGCAGTTTGAAAAAAGTGCATTGAAATTTTTAAATAAAGTGTCTCGCTTTTAGTACGATAACAGATCGAACTTAGTAGTACCAACATTTCGCCAACAAAGTAAGGACGAAACCATGGCCCATTTTTCTTCGACAAGCGGTGCAGTAGAATAATCCCTAGCGTGGTATAATTTGCAATGGAAATCAGTGCGGAGATTTCTCAGACGCTCTACTGAATTAATTTTTCTCCGGCGCTGTCACCCTAACAGGCAAACACCAAGAGCACGGCACGGCAGACGCCGGGAGTGGCATGCAATAAAATAAAACACAACCGGAGACAATCGGACAAGACGGTACGTACGGTGTTGTTGGGCAAGGCAATCAGTGTGCGGCGCGGTGCGGGAGGTCTATCGAATCGAAAGGAAATGTATGCGAATTATGTTGCGGAATGTGATAATCGGAAGAAATTGATGGAAAACATCGATTGTTGGCGCTGTTGGAAGATCGGCTTGTTTTGCGTATTTTTGTCAATGGGGAAGGCACGTAGAAAATATATTTTCCCGTTGCATAGCCAACGTCACAGATTGGAAGATGCCGTGGGAGTGATTATATGGTGGGATTGATGAAATGAATAAATTACACTCCTGTCAACGGTGGTTCGTTGGGGCGAATTATATTATGGGAAAATGAAATTGGACGGGATGGCAATATTTTACTGTAAAAATCCTAAACCAAAATGAGCAACGTTACAGTATCATTTTATAAGAGATTTAAAAATATTTTAACGGAATTTTGACACATAAGAACTAACAATCTATTATACAGCACAAAAAATAAACAAACATACAAACAACTTAATCGAAAAGCTTTACGACTCAAAAACTAGAAGCTCATCCTAATCACAACGAACCGGAATTATTGTCCAACTACTTCAGTTAATAGTGCTCAAGTAAGCCAGAAATGTAAAAATTCTCCTCTAGAGTTAATTCAAAACACAGAAGAGCATGCTCATAAAAGCATCAGACAACTTATAACTAAAGAGTCTTTCCTTACAACTGTATGTTATATTTTATGGATTCTAATCGGTGTGGTCTAACTGCTTTGTATGCTGATGATAGAATTTAATTTTGTCTTTCTCTTGCTTGCAAAAAAGATTATCAAATTAGGACCTAACCTTATCTAGCGTAACGTAGACTATTCAGCCAAATACGGGTGGTCTAAAGACATAATGACTTTTGTAATTGGATCTGTGACAAGTGGGATATAAGAACAAGTTAAGATCAAAACGAAAGTAACATGACTATTGGCTCATTGTAGTAAGTCTTTGCTGATATGAGAAGAGCAGCAATAAAGAACATGATCATAGAACTGGTGGCCCTCCATTGAATCTTTAAATATATTGAATCTAATATCAGGGCTTCTAGTAAGGCAATGGTGAGGATATTTTACCGAAGAATTGGTAAAATACCAAACCTAACGATAGCAAACCGTTCACCAATCCTGACGATAGAGAGTATCATCCGAGACTTGGTTAAACCCCCACGTCTTAAAACACAGCACTGACAATAAAATAGACGTTGATACACGCCTGGCACAGTGCTGGTTGCCAACCGGTCATACTACAGCCTGAGGAAACGTATACACTCAAAACACCTGTAGTGACCTGAGTGAAGCTGAGACAGTATCGAACTTTTACAGTCCCATTACTGACATTCGCCTCTGAGACATGGATTATATCCAAAGCTAACAAATCCCGTATGTGTAGAAGGAACGCTACTATGAGGAGATATACGAGCTGTACGGAGATCTCACCATCGTGCAGCGAACAAGGCTCACCAGGCTCCGGTGGACTGGCCATGTCATGAGAATGACTACGGACGACCCAGCCAGGTCGTCCACACGGACGGAAGAGGCGTAGTAGGCTCAAACTGAGATGGAGTGATGGCATTGATGTTATTTGTTATTTGTTATTTGTCTACCAAAACGTGTATGATCGGTGCACCTGTTTTGTAATGATCCATGTGAGTTTTCACTTTGCTCGGTGAGCAGACAACTAAGCTGCTTTCCCGATCTTTTTTTCCATCGAGCAATATAACGTCTTTAATCATAGGGGACCCAAAAAAACACGAGTAGTCCCTCTAAGCAAGTCAAGAGTAATACTAGTTCTACTAACTACGGAATTGATTTAGTAACTGAAGGTAACAGCATTGTTGAACCAGATACCCAAAACTTTGATGTATGTGACTCGGTTTTAAAACTGCTGTTATAGAACGAACACTAAACTCAACTGGACGCAAAGTAAAGAAAATAAAGTGAGCAACAAATCGAGAAAATGAATGATCAAGGATACTTTGCAGAGACGCGCATGTGTAGCAAGAAATAGTAAATATAGTCAATATACCATTAACAGAGCACGAAGAAGACAAACAGTTTTTGAGAATGTTTTATGAGGACATCTCTGGACCTAACTGAATACATTGAACAAACCGTGTATTGGATTTGCTTCAAATTTTCGAGCTTCGTCAGCAACCTTAAAAGCTTTATTTTAAACCCCAACTGTTATGACAGTCCTCCATTACAACATAAACTTGAGAATTTTTACTACTCAGTACCAAAAACGCTGATAATAAAAATAATTTAGTGTTTAACTTTTACAAATGCTTGCTACAATTGTCCACTGAGACATTTCTTCAAGTACAATAATTCTCGTCCATACTTCAGATAACATGATAACATACCCCGACTACGTTCACAAAAAGAGTTATAAATGTTGAAGAAGTTTAAGGAAGCAAGAAAAAAGGTCGCTGCTTACCGGTATTCTGGCGATGGGCAACCTTGGGCGACGCACAGCAACACTGCTCCTTCGTCCTGCGAAACGGAAACATGCGACGTATGCTCGACGACACTCGGCGAAACTATTCCTCGTTGTTCTGAAAGAGGGACAAAAGAACATGTACAAGAAACCCCGTCTGAGCAAGATCAAACAAAAGTGTATGTGTGCATGTGTTTGTGTGTGTGTGTGTTGGCTGGGCAGGTGTAGCCTGGGTATGGGCAGCGCACTTGACGAGATCGTTTAACACGGTTCGCCGTCGGCATTCATTAAGCCCTTGTTGAGAGGAGCTAGCTGGACGAGCTATTAGAGCAGCAGATTTCTTTTGTATCCGGTAAGTAGGTAACTTAGTTTGGACGATTGTTGAAAAGAGTCTGATTGCGCCGATAATTATGTTTCGCTGCTTTCCAGCTTCAGCGTCGACTCTGGCAGACACTCGTTCTGCTCGAAAGCATACTCTTTCTTTTGCTGACATTGCAATTTTCTTTTGTATGAAAGTACTGTTTTCAAGCTGTGCATTTTTTTGCGTTGGTAAAAATGAATAAAGATTAAAACAAGAATCCGTCCACTGTTTTCGTAATTTGCAGCTCGAATGCTTTTAGAATCCGCGAAAGACATTTAAAAGAACTAATTTTACGATATAATGAATTTACCTACAATAGAGTACAATTCATGTAACAAAAAAAAAAACCATCATATTCAACAAACCAAAGTAAAACAAAACAGTCCAACGGCAACTGTTTTTGATGGTCACTGCTGTCTTACGTTAGTAGTCAGTCACAAAAGTACGCACATTTCTTCTTTTTTGTGTTCTTATCCTACAAGCAGCTTTCCTTCCGAAATGCCACCCAAACTGCCCGGGGGTCTCAACCGGGTGAAGCTGTTACATTGAAGATTTAATCCCATTGTTATGATGAAGCGTGAAATAAATGTTGTGCTGCAAGCTTTTCGGCAACGACGGCGAGAGTTGCAGCTTCCGCTTGGGACACAAGGGAAAAAGCTGCTTAAAACAGTTTCCAGCAGACCGGGCTGCAGTGAACTGTGGGCAGGTGGTGCTGGTTGAAAGGAACAGCACAGAAAAGTAACCGGAAGCCCGAGAAAGCATTGATGCAATTGCATGAAGTGGTTCCTATTTTGTTTCATTTGTTTTCGCTTCCAGTTCACTATCATCCCATTAAGAAGGGCTGGGCCATCCACCCGACTCAACCCGACCGACGGCCACTGATGCGCCTGTGCTCGATGCAACCATCGCTTACGCAAGCTGACATAAGCCGGTTTATTGTTGGGAACCGGCAGACAACGTCCGATGCTGACCGAGGTTGGTGAACGGAAACGAATCCTTCTCGTCGAAACTGTCATGTCCGTCCAGTGTGCAATGCACGGCTGATGGAGTTTTTACTCGAGTACCAGCGTCGAGTACTCGGATCTTTGGCAGTGTAAGATTGGTTCTGTTTTGTTGTACTGTTCGCCCAACTCATACGCATTTGTAGCTTTGTAGGGTGCGAGATGTTACACATTATGTCCATCCGTAGTTCGTGTAGAAGATTTGGACACTGTAGGCGATGGGGTGAGCATAAAAATAAAATCCAATGCCGCTTTCATGACGACGACGAGAGAGCGTATTGGCTGGGTAGATTTCAAGGAGATGATTTGTTTTGCTCAAATCATGAGAAAATCAGTTGACACTGATAGTGACTAAAATTATTTGGTCCGCAAGTAAATAACGGCCGTTTTGGAATCGAAGGTGCCAGCAAAACTTTGGCGCGATTTTGACGTTTTAATGCTCGGGAATGACATAATCCTACTGTAGAAACAGATGAGTGATTATTTCGTGCGAGGAAAAGTTTTTATTTCTTGAAAATGTCTGATTTTGAGCCGAGTAGGCGCCATATGCGGTTGAGGTGTGGCCGTTTCTGTTTCAATCGAAGAAAACGGCTGCCGAAGCGCATCGAGAGCTTGTGAATGTTTACGGGGATGTTCCTCTAAGCAAAACAAGGTGTCAGGAGTGCACTCAACGCGAAAACGATCGCCACGGCCAAAACGATCGCCGACGAACAATTGACGACTTTACTGGAGGAAAACCACAGAAAACGCAAGAAGAGCTCATCATGTGTGAATTGCTAGTCCAGCGGCACAACAGAAAGAGTTTCTTCCACAGAATCGTGACAGGAGACGAGAAGTTGATATTGTTAAGTAACCCAAAATGCAAACAATCCGCGGTCATACCCCGCGGTCATACCCCGCGCAATCGAGATCCGCGGTCATACCCCAACATCATCAGCTAGGCCGATCATCCATAGTTCAAAAGTTCTGTTGGTGGGACTAGTACGAGCATCCTATATTATGATCTTCTGTTGCGGTTAAGCGGAGCACTGCGTGGAAAACGGTACTCATCAGGACACGATACTGTCATTCTGTTGCATGACAACACTCGACCAAAAAACTTCCTCAATACCCTCAAATGGGATGCTCTACCGCCATCGGATTTCCATCTATTTCAATCTATGCCACATGGGTTGGCTGACCAGCAGTTTCCATTGTACAACAGATCCAGAACTGGTAGAATATTAGTATAGGGTCAAAGTACGGAAGCGTTTTTTTCCGAAAAGGAATCCCCGATTTACCGATACTTTGGTTGACCCAGGATTGTACATAATAAAATGACACAAGTAACAAAAAGAAACTAATGAAAAATCGTCCGTTAGTTATTTCCGTACCTGCGCATGCTTCATAAATCAAGATTTACTTAGACTTCGACATCAGATTTGTTGGAAACGAAATAGCGAAACAAAAATAGTGAGCCAGCTGACCTGTAAGCAATCGTTTCAAAATTTCCTGTCCCGTGTGCTCAAGTCAAGTAATAAATCAAACACTAAATTGCTCTAGCGTTACTTACCGTTCATGCGTATTTTGGCTGAATTGCTCGTCACGACCTGCCTCGTAAGCTTGTGCATCGTCCGGCACCGGTAGGATGGGTATCGATCGTTATACTCTAGATTGTGTATCAGCAGCTCCCCCGTCGGTAGCAGATGGTACTTTCCATCTAGAACAGCGACGGAAACGTACTTTAAAACCAGGTACATATTATTGGACGGACAGCTTTCCGACCGGATGATGCTTACCTCCTTGCAGCGATGGATAAATGTAGAACGCTGGCTCCTGCACCCAGGAAACGACTCTTACTAACTCCTTAACAAAATTAGGCACTACACAACGCAGGATCGCGGTACAGCCGCGGGAAGCTGCCAGCACTTCAACGTCAACTTTGTACGCTTGAGCAACGACTGGAAAGAGAGAGAGAGTGAAGAAAAACAAAAACTGATTATGGTAAGCAGAGTTTGAGTATTGAATGTTGTCCACATGTCAATCATAACAAGTGTCAGTGATGTGCGTGTGTGTGTGTTTCCAAAGACGAAAAGGCATTATTGTATCTGTATTGTCGGACACTAAAAAAAGGCATTATATATTCCGTTTTACCTTTCCACATTTGTGGCAATAGCGGCGTTTGGGTAAAATATTTGAAACTTCTTCTACCGACAAGTACGAAGTGTTTGATGAGTTTTGATCCTCCAAACGGTTAACGACAATGGAACGTGTTGATGAGTCCATCAAGAGAATAAGGAATTGAGGATCTATTTTACGAAGCTGGGCGGTTTCGGTTGACGGTCCTTCAAGGAACCAATCAACCTTTTCAAAAGACCCTCCGGAATGAAGGTACAACCCTCGTTTTCCTACGTTTGGGACAATTTTCTATGTGCTCCCTGTCTGCCTGTCATAAAAAGTAAGTAAAATTGGGTCTCTTTTTGTTAGTGTGACAAGAGCGAACTTGCTGTACGTGTTTGCCAGCCAAACGGAAGGATTCTCCGAGAGACTATCGCAAAACCCTTTCTGCTGTGCTCGGTACGGTTTGTAGGACAGTCGGCCAAAACCCAATCATATTACGAAAAATAAAACGGATCTTTATTATTTCGTTACATTCGTCATAATCAATGTAACACCTGATACGTTCGTGAGTGTGTTTTGTTGTTGTTGTGTTGCCATTTTTCTTCGTCCTAGTTGTACGTTCGTCGAGGAGTTGGAGTGGAATTGGGCAGGTAGGTGTGTATCTTTTTCATCCATTTGACCTCTGGGGGTGGTGATATGATTGGGTTTGTGAAATTCACTTTCTGCTGATCCCACTGTAACAAGGCTAATGTAAAGGAATCCTTTTGCTATCAGTTTTGTAGGATGATTGCTACGGCAGCAGTGTATAATTTTCATTCCGAATTGTGATATCAAATATTAATGTAACTAGAACTACATCAAAGGGAGATCATATTTAAAAATACGGAGCAAATTTTAAGTTTACTTTCATGTTTTTCAACTGTACTTTTATTATAAAGCGGATATTTTAGCCAGGGATATGCAAGGTATTTAAAAATATGGGTATATTAAAACAGAAATGACTGTTGACGTATTCTAGGGGGTTAAAATAATGGCTTTACTTTCGAAATTCTTATCGCTCCTCGGCACTGCATGTTTTTGGAGCGAAGATTTAATTTAACACTCTGATTTTAGGTAAATATCTGCACAAGGTTTCCACTATCTGGTATTCTCACACTGCTAAAAGATCCGCCTGGTACACTTTACAAGAGTTTATATACTACACTCATTAAAGGATTATTCTTGTTTTGTGCGATTTGCATAACATTATCATCCAAAGAGGTGATGTCAAACTTATTTCGACTCGCTGGCCAGATTACATGCACAACACTCTTCCGAGGACTGCATGGAAAGTTCCTTGGATTCCATCAAGTCTTTTATTTTTTTTAAAGTTGTAAAGATATTGTAAGTAATATTGGTCGTTGGAGATTGGTTTCTTCGACTAGGTTTGATAGTGTGAATCCATAAAGTCTATAAACTTGTGTAAATGGTGTTGAATCACATTGATGGCTTGTGTAATATTGACTTCAAGGATATTGGAAGTTTTAAAGTTATAAGCTCAGACCTTTAACTAAACATAACTTCATAAAAAATTGTTCTACCGAAGTTAACTTACTCTACCCTAAGCAATTATTTCCAGCAAATTTCGAAAGCCTGACTGACTGCAAATCACATTTTATATTTGATATTTGTTATTTATTCAGTACAAAGTTCATCTTAGGACAGCTTAATGCAGACTGAACGCTTAACTATAAGACTTTACGTGTGAAATAAACCGAATTTGCCTCAAAATAAAACACAGGCGTTTCCTGGATGCTGTCATCTTCATCATGTTGAAATGAAAATGTTTTGACGATCTGTTATAAACATTCTGGTCATGGGCAGTATGAGATCGCTTGAGCTACATAGCGTCTTTTTGAATCCTCTATAAATTAAATGTTCCTTTTGTGATATTGTTCTTGTTACGTTTATGCTATATTATTCTAATATATTGGGAACATAAATGCTGTCACATAGCCTGTATTTGTATACCTGCTATCTAACATTTCTAATCCCAGTAGTAGATTCCGACATCGGTAAGGACATAGATTGTTGAGGTCTTGCTACGGTGAGTGTTGAAGATCACTATGCTTCCACAGTTCAGAATATGGACCTGTGATAATTGAGTCATGTACCAAACACTAGTGCATAATACAGTAGTAGCCGACGAAAACATAAATAAATATTGAGAACGCGATTACTAAAATCGTAACAAGAAAGCTACACGGTGACGCCCAATTTATGGGGACGGCGATAGAACCCCTGAATCGCGATCGTATTATTGACGAGTTGACAAGCTAGGCTAAGCGGAACAGAATTAGGTCAAAATTTGTATAAAACAATGCAAACAGGTGCACAGAGTAAAGTTGGTGGCTCTTGCTTCTGGTCTTGGTCTAAGTTTTCCTACTCATAATTGAGAAAACGCAAAGGCAAATAGAATCGGATGCTTTCGCTCCCGGTCTCCAGGAGGTTTCTCGTAAAAAAAATCTTCAATCATCTTAAAAATCAATCCAAGTGTTCAGTTAGTACCTCTTAGTATATCGTCATGGTGTTGTGCATAACCAATCCAAATTCGATAGTTACAGGTTTAACTATAAGTTAGCCGCTAACTCTCAACCATAAAAAATCATATTGGGAACTCTGTACTTAACATTATCCGGTATCACTTAGATATTTATTTTTATTTAACAATAACCGTTTGAATAGGAGGTGGTTCGGTACAAGGCGGTATAGGCGATACAATGCATTGACGGTACAAGGCGAAAATGTCTTGTTAAATCCTATCTAGACCGTTCCCCTTCAGTTAGGTCTGACTTATCAACTACGTAGTACCAGTAATTTTGGTAAACCAATGTATGCCCAGCACGACTAACAGTTCGTTAAGAGAAAAAGAAAAATGAGAAGATTCAACTTATTGTTGCATAAACTTTGAGCATATTCACAGATAATAGACTTGTGAAATACTATGAGAGTGACGTTACACCGTCCGGAATAAGACTAAAGATACCAATCTGAAGTAAATTTGATATTAAATGTAGAAACAGATGCATTCCTCTTGGCACACGAAACACTGTTACCATAACTTTAGGCAACATACTTTATTTTATCAGTAACGTTGCATTATATCTGCCAACCTGCAATGCAGCAACAAAACACAATGCCGTTGACGATGCCGACGATTCGTCTCAGCGATGTTTTCATCTCGCACAAAAAGAAGCAAAATTCTGCGGGAGTTAAACAACCCCCATAGAGAGTCGTTTCCTAGCAGGAATGGTGGGGCATACACCGTCGAGTAATTAAACCTTTGGCAGCGCGCTGTGCCCAGTCGGTTGGATGGAAGTGAAAGGCGCGCATACCTAGCCGTCGGATGAAAAGCGCCGGCTTTTGTAGGGACAAACTGTTTCAGCAATGGTTTTAGTGATGCTTAGCCCAGGCTACGAAGTAATTAGCGTGAGCGAAGCACTAGCTCCGTTGACGCTGGTCGTTATCCGTCTCGCGCGTTAGCCCTTAGCGTGTCCCCCGCTCCCATCCGTGGCCTGAAACGCGCCAAATAAAGGCTGACTTGTAGCCATTCACTGGCACACCGGTCGCATTGCACAAAATGGCGGGAAACGAGCAAAACCAAAAATGGTACCGAGCAGGCAAGAAAAGTTCGGGCAAAGGAAAAGAAGCGAAAAAAAAAATACAAACCAGGGTGCGTGGGCAATGGCTTCCAACCGCCACCAGGCCAACCCATCTTTACAGGTCGCGGTGGGAAAAGTGCAATAGCCTTGGCAAAACAAATTCATTCCTTTTGAACGACCGGAACAGGGCGCCAACCGGTGATTCCGGTGAAGCCCAACCGGTGTTGGTTCATTAGATGACTTCTCGACGTGTTTCCAACTGGTTGGATTTTTCTTTACACACCCCAGCGCCACCATAATCGGTGCTGGATCGGTCATACCCCAATAGTAGCAAAGTGAGTGTGTGTGTGTGTGTCCATCCTTGTTTTTGCGGCCCTTAAGTCAGGTTTGTTTTTTCTTCTTCACATCTTTGCAATTTCATTCTCGCTGCGTTGCTTTGCTATGGTCATTCGCTTGTGGTTTTGGACTCCATTCTGCGCTTATGTTGTGTAACATTTTTATCTTATTTCGTTCGCTTCGGTTTAATTACAAATGCTCAACTTTACACAAAACACTACCACTACTATTGCTTCGACAAACAGCGCTGCAAGTGTTCGTTTCAAGTACACCGAAACACCGTCGGTATGAATATTAGAATCTTGGGGTGATGCTGCCTGGAACCTGGCTTCTATTGACGGTGCAAGAAGTCGCGGTTTTGTTCGTTGCATAATGAAAAGAAACTAAAGCACTGGGAAAGAGAAATTGTACAGACATGCTGTTTTGGTTTTGTGCTGCACATCGTTTGTGGTGCAGGATTGAAAAAATGTGAAATTTATTAAAATGCTCAATATGAGTTAAAAAAAAGGTGTCATTTAACTGAAAGTTAGCAATATCTTTAGTGAAGCCGATAAACTTGAAACCAAATTTATTCAAACGAATTAAAAAAAACGTTTTGAAATTTATCTGATCCATAAATAAAACATGAAATCCAAAACAGGTCAATATTGCCCGTTTACATTTCAAAAAGCGCTGTTTACATGTACCACAATTTCAAAACATAACGAATATTGCATTCCACTTCTGCACTCTCCTGTTTTTCGTCCGTTGCCGCTGTGCTTTTCGTTTTGGTTTGGTTGAAAATTAATGTTTTCATAGGAGAAGGATTTTTATTTTGCTTTGCCTATGAGTAAATTCTTGTTTTCCAGTTTCTGTGTGTTGGGTTCTCGTTTTTAATTTTAATGATTTTTTAACGTTTGCCCCGAAAAAAAGGCGTACCTGAGCCGGTGTAACACCACAACCAAGCGTACGAAGTTTCGTTTAGTATTTTTTACTCTCGGTTTTGTTGTTTTGTGTCGTTGGTTTTGTTTTCTTGTGCATACTACTGCATCCAACGATCCAGTGTGCAGCGCAACGCTTTAGAAATTCAATTACGGCGAGCAGGTTCGCCATTCCTCGGTCGTTTGGAGCTTTTCATCTGAGCGTACCAAACGCCCACCGTGGCGGACTATAGTCCAGCCAGTGCCAATGAATACCGACCGAAAAGAACCGCTTTCCAGTTACACCAACCGGATGGGAAAAGGGGGGGTACGTAGGTGTACAGGGAAGAAGGTGGCAGAAATTCCCGTTCGACTTTATTTCCCACCAGCGCTAGACATTTTTTAGCGCTTAATCCGTTCACAGCAGCCAACCATTTCATCAATTTACTCCGTCCCGATTCATTATCCAATTATGCAAAATTCTTGCAAGGCAGGCAGCGTACACTACGGCCACGACCAAGAAGCGAATCACGGAAAGGGAGTAAAGCGGAATTTTCCTTCTATGCACGCTTCTCCGGTGTCCATTCCACGCCGCCGGGTTGCTTCTTGCATGCCTAGCTTCGGGCCAGGATCCGAGCCAAATGACATCCGGGCACACGGAAGCTACGGGTACGGTGGAATTCGCTTCAGAAGGCATCAATAAAATCAGTTCGGACTCGGAACCATACACTGCTGATGCTCGTGTGTGCGAAGCTGCTGTAAGCTGTAATTTCGTTGCGGACGGAATAAGTACCACTGGTAGAAGTTTTGCATGCGAAATGCTCAACTACACCCGGTACGAAGTTGCCTAATTTTCTGGGTGTTATTTAGGTTCGGAATGGTTGAAGCTGTTTTTTTGTTTGGGTTTTTTTTTTGGTTGATGTTTCGTATTATTTACATTTGACCTGTAAGGTTTTTGCATGACAATGGGAAAGTTTCTAAATTTTGCAAATTTACGGGAGCAATGTTTGCAAACAGAAACTCAAAAAAAAGAAGATTTTTTTCAAAAATTTATTTAGTATGGGCTGTGTTTGCAGTCAGCTAGTAAAATTTTACTTTGTTAAACATTAATGATGTCAAAAACATTATGATTAAATATTACCAATCGGCCTAACACTTTTTTGTGTTGGCAGTTAGCTAACATCCTAAGCTTGACTGTCATAAATATAAATGTTCTCCTATTGTGAGCTCTATTGAGACCTTAACGTTTATGGTTGCAGAATCGTTGCGTAAGGCACTCCAATAGAGTTTTGCTCAAAAAATGCATAAGTATCTGCAGTCAGAGCCATCAACAACTCATTTAATGAGTAGGCTTCACACAGACGACATCGTATCAGATAACGAGAATGAGTATTGTATAGCAATTACGTTCTGTTATCCGGAATATTCTTCGTCCTTTACGTAGTTGCTATAACAAGTGCATCAAAGTCTCACAAAGATAAAACCATCAGGTGTAAATGCCTCGGTTTAAATCGGCATACAACTAGCGTCATACAACTTTATTATGGAACTGGAGTCTGTTCGCTACAAGATGTTTTCATCATAAGCCAGAAAATATTGAAACAAGATCATCGAAAGATAAACTCATATAACTATTTCATTGCTTTTTACTGCGACCAGTAACGGACAATATAATTCTTACTTACTTATTTACTTACTTACTTACATATCAGGCACTACATCCGATTCACGGTCTTTGCATGCTTACGGTATAGGACCGTCGTCCAATATCCCGGTCGTTCTGGAGGACGCATCAAAACCATCACTCCATCTCAATTTGGGCCTAACACGCCTGCTCTGTCTACGTGGACAGTCTGAAAGAACTTTACGGGCTGGGTCCGGTGCCATTCTCATGATATGATCAGCCTAAACCGAACCATGGCGAGTCGAATTCGCTGCAAGACGTCGTGGGCACCGTATAGATCGTCACTGTAGCGACTCCTTCATTATCCTTCCAAACATACAGGGCCAACAATCCTTCTGCGCATCTTCCTCTCAAACGCGGCTAAAAGGGTTTCATCATTTTTGGACAAAGTCCATGTCTCTGAGGCATATGTGAGTACTGGGACTATAAAGATTCTACACAGTTCCAGCTTCGTCCGTTGCTCCAGGTATTTTGAGTGGAGAAGTTTCCTCAGGCTGTAATATGACCGGTTGTATGAGCAAATGGTTCCCAAAGTTTCTACCTCCGGGTCTCGGATGACCCTCTCTAGCGCCAGATTGTAGAGGAGACAAGGAAGCCCGCATGGGTCTGGGAGTTTCATTGAAGACAATATTGAAGACAATGGTAAAAATCAGCAAGATGCTTGATAGAATTTTTGTCCTTTTTTTGTGAAAGTACATTGTGCAAAAACCTACAATGATGAGCTCTAGGTGGCAGTCCGTGAAGCTTTTGTATCGCTTGACAAGTAAATAAAAATGAGGATAAGATTGGATCAAAACAAAATTAAATTCAAATCTGTTTTGTGCATCTCTTTTTGAAACTTCTAAACTTTAAAATGGGTTTTTTATACTTGCCGCAAATTTTGACATTCTTCAGATTTTGATACAAGATTTGGTTATTTCTGAACGAGTTTATAATATAGTAGATAGTTACGATGTTACTGTTGCTTTTAACATAATTTAAAATGGATGGAGTATCAGAAGTTGTACGCTACTGGATATTAGCAGGATATTAGGGTGGTCTTATTTTTTTGTCTATCACTAACATAAATCAAGACATTTGTACGCTGTATTAGATTTCGTACAAAAATTATGTCTCCCGTCTCTTGTATTGTATTTCATATGTTCTATTTTGAGATATGAGACACCGAAAATAAAGCATTTAAATACGACGCCAAGCTGTGATACTTGATTATAAATGCGGATTTCAAATACTAAAGATTGCAATTTTTGAAACTCTTCTTCACGACCTGGATCCACGCTGTTTCGAGTTATTGTTTCAGAACAAGAATCAACTTTGGCGAAAAACACTTCGCATATCAAAATACTACTTTAAAATCCACGCTTGTCATGAAATGAAGTTCAATTGAAAACTTTGAAAAACTCAATTTTTTTCAATGTTTGAAAACTGTGAGGTTCCTCCCATTCGCTGGAAACCTTTTCCGGGAATGTTTTCTGGGGTCAGCAAATATAGCCAATGCTCGAAGCGATGCTCACGTCACGTTCTTGTCAAGTCACGCCATCCGTCACACCGTTTACGTTTGGCAAGATAGCGCGCGGTAGAGTTGAAACCGGGGATGGCAAAACTTCTCACGATGCTATAGCACGAACAAAAGCAACCATTCCAATACCCGAACTGGCCGGAAGGATCGAGGATGGTTGGGGGGGCAAAGAAAGGTCGCCACGAAACAACACAAACAAACGGCGCATTGCATTTGCACGGAATGTCCTCGCACCACGTCCACCGCGAGCCACGCCGCCTTACGTTTGGCACTCTCTGCTGTCGATCCTTGCCGTAGCCCACGGGTGCGAGGAAAGATTCGAAGATTAAGAGAGTAAAAATTCCGGAATTAATTCCAATCACGTAGCACGAGATTTTCTCGTTTATAATGTGATTGAGAGCGTGTTCGAGCGGAACCGGAAAAGTTACCCGTCGCTGGTACCGGCCGCTTTTTCCGCCCGTCTTCCACCGTTCATTGTCGGCAGTTCACCGTCAACTGGGAGTGTGGCTTTGTGTTCGTTGATGCGATTCGTGATTCCCTTAGTCCGTCGTTGCTTTGCGTGCACGTGGTTTAACGTCGTTTCGGCGGAAATTGAACCGAGACCCGGCAGCTCGGTGAAAGCTGTCGATGAACTTACCTGCCCGGACCTGTACATCCCGCGAGATGACCCGCCCGACGGTGTTCGACGCTACGCATCGATAGATTGTACTGTGGATGTCTTGCCGGTAGGCGGCAGCAGGAAACGGTAGCAGCACCAGCGTACCGTTGCGCAGGACGCGCCGGACACCTCCGACATCGCCGACGGACGTCCCATCCACCGACAGCCAGTCGATCGAGGGCTGAGGACTTCCGGAGGCAGAACAGTCCAGCCAGCCGCCGGAGGAGTTGGAAAACTCGAGCCGCGATGGAGGCTCCATCACGAACGATGGTCCCCGGAGATGGGAATCGAATGCGGCTGTCAGTTCTGGAAAGATGAAAGAAGGCACAATCAGTCAGTGTGAGCCACCAGGCAGAAATAGGAATAAAACTAAAGCATTAGCGTATTGCGCGGAGTCTCGCTGGGATTGAATATTGAAATTGACTTCCTCATAAGGTAAGCGTTATATGTATTGATTGTTTTTCCTGTCTTATTTCATTTCCCTTACGCCCTGGATTGCTGTCGTCTCAAACAGCTGAATGTTGTATTATTTTAAAACTCGATCGAAAACCAATCCTTAGCTGTGGGCGAAAGACGACCCGGGCCACTTTAAGGCGCCGGTATAGCGCGTAGGCTGTTTTGTGATTTCGTGTAAATAAGTCTAATCGGTAAAACTAATTAAAAGTCAACAATCACGGCCCTCTGAAGTTGTGCTCCCGGGGAACGATAATTAAGTCCTGTTTGTATATGCTCGAAACCTCCGATCTCGGCGAAAGCGTTCGAACAGTGGGAGGCTGTGACAGTGGGGGAACGAAGCTACGAACGAACCATTGACGTTTGCTACCGTTGTCATTTCCTGCCTGAGTCGGAAACGGAAATTCCATGCATTCAGCTTGTGAAACATAGGCTCGTCCTAGCGGAACAATTCTTGAAGCTGGTCCACGGGGCTCGCATAATAGAATATGACGGAGTATACGTGCAGCATTGTGGCGTGGTGAGGTACGCCTCAATACAACGATACAATTCCTCATGTACTGCTATTCAAATTGGGGAACCGTCAACCGCTAGCTAATTCAATGTAAATTGATGAGTGCGGTTGAAAGACAAACATTTACTACAGGCAACGGATGAGTAGCTTTAAGCGATGTGACAATTTCAATTTGGTACACCAAGTTCGGAACAATCATTACATGACATTACACTTTGGCGAACTCTGCTTCACATTGACTTGTCAAACGATACATACTGAAAGCGCTTTGTTGTCTGCATGTCCTAAGCATATTTTGAGGGTATGTGGTTTTAAGTCGTGGTCGCGCCTTCACACATCAGATCCTGGTATCGATTCCCGTCCGGACCGCTTCCCCGCAAGTAGAAATTAGTACGGGTAAAACCAAGTCATACAAAGCTAGAAATAGCAGACCAAGACTTACTGAGATTGCAGAGCTAGAGCTAGAGAAGTAGAAGAAGTGGTTTTACGTTGCAATCATGCAGAATTGCCTTATTTATTTATTTGAAATAGTCTTTGCTGCTGGAGGCTAAATCTAAAGACCAGACAAATATTAAAATGCCTCTTTTTAGTTTTTAGAAACAAGTCGTGCGCATCATGCTGTGTATTGTCTATATCTCGGAACATCCTTGCTTAGTATTGCAAATCTCATGTAAGAATTAGGCCTTCCGGCAAAAAATATTCCCCTTTATCTCGTCCCACATCTTATCATACTTCTCCTACAGAGCGTTTCTTTATGGATTCTATGCTAACCCACTCTAATCACCCAACAACCATATTCGGTCCAAGCCATTCGAACGACATATGCTGGTACAGGATAAAACAACCCCGGGGCTGACCCCTCCTTTGTCTGTGTCTAGCTCCCGTGCAAGAAACATAAACGTTAATCTCAGTTATGTTCGCGATGGCTAGAAAATGTTGCAACACCGGGCACTGGAAGCAAGAGACGAGCGAAACGGTGTGGGGTAAAAGCTTAGAGCCAGCTGGTCAATAGAGCAAACTGGTCACCCCGTAATAGCTAGTCATCGTTGTCCGGCTCTCTGAGCGGAGCATTTTGCTAACCCATTTGCCTGGTTGAAAGAATTGTTGAAGCAAAAAGGCGGAACGTTGCCCAACGATCATCATGATGATGATGATGATGATGGTGATGAGGGTGATGGGCGTTGGAACAAGGGAATATGTCGTTTCAGGATATGAATGAACGGCACCGGTTTGCAGATGG
This sequence comes from Anopheles maculatus, assembly GCA_002091835.1. Lineage (NCBI taxonomy): Eukaryota > Metazoa > Arthropoda > Insecta > Diptera > Culicidae > Anopheles > Anopheles maculatus. The sequence continues at coordinate 234,645 of KZ061960.1, forward strand.
ATTCGATAGCTCGATTTCCTTCTCTTGTGCAGCGTGTTTAGCGCTTCTTTCATTTGCCGGAAAATCGTTCCACTTTGCCCGCATCAACGGTTCTCCGATGTAGCGCAAGAGAGGGACAGAGATCCCGGTTGGTTCTAATAATAAAAATTACCTCCACGCCACGTTTTCCCCTACGTTTTAGTCGATCTGGTTCTGGTTGAATTGGTCCTAGTTTTCTTCCACATTCGATAACGGTGTATAATGTGCAACGGGTCGGTTTCAGGAAAATCTGGAATGGGGGTGAACACAATTTCACCCATATTTTGCAAAACGGGTTTGATCTGCCGTACCCGGGGAGTACGGGAAATTGGAGCAACATAAGCGGCCTAGTTCTGCATCGATATTCAATGATTGCCAGCCTTTCAGAATATGCAAAGAAGTCTAGCATATCAGGCCTCGTTTTGCAATTCAGTGCTGAACAATCTTTACCATACAAACCATACAATGTAGAAAATGGCAACTTTCTTTCCTTTTTTGCGAACTCAAAACGAAGCAAATGGCTGCGCACAAGCAAAGCACGCTCCGGAGCGAATGTGTTTCAAGTAAAGTTTAGTGACATAAATTTACTTTATTTAGCTTTGTGTCGTAACGATAGCTGAACATGATTTTAGTGGTAATTAATTTGCACAGTATTCGCTACCAAAACGGATACGCGTTACCCATAAACAAGAGCGGCAGTTGTTTCGCTAACAAACTCGCCGCCGGCCTTTTACCGGTGGCGAGAATCGAACGTTTCCGGTGGCGCAGTTGTGCGCCCGGTTAGTGAAGGTAAATAAATAATTAGAGGACGATTCCTGCACTCCGATTATTTGCATTTCGTTATAAATGGGACACATGGTCATGGTTGAATATTTTGCCATTGGTTGATTTATTTCTTGTTTACTTCGTTATTTTTTTTCAGAGTCGTAAAATAAAGGTATAGTATACGTGCTCTTGTGATTCAGGCGCTTACTTTAAGGATTGTTTTGTAAATTATATGGTTAGTACATTTAAATAGATTTACTCGAGTGTGGTTTAGAACGGATCACTTTATTTGAAAGCCCGATAGACTATTTTCAGGGATCTTATTCGATCAGGTTAACACATTAAACGCTTTTTTCGCTGCCCTGACTTGACGTCACCCTTGGGATGGGCATATCAATCGAATGAAATAATCTGTTAACGATGGAAACTCCAACTGAAGCAATTCGTTCTGGGTAGGAACAGAACAACTTGTAAATTTAAAATACCAAACATTCAGAGAATCAAACGTTACAAACCGTTTCGTAAGACAAGCAAAACAGTTGAAAGCAATCGAATAATTATTATTATTGTTAGAAACGTTAGAGACGTTGAGCGTTTGATAGCAATGTTTGTAGGGTTTATTTTAACAAAATTCAACGGTCGTATAAAACACACCCGATATATAATAACCTGATAAACGTAAGTAAGGCTTCAAAAAGGGTTCGCCACACGTTCTGCTCCTGTCGCTTCTATCGTCGTACTGCCCGACGTGCCCCGAACTCCCTACACTCGCAATCCCTGTTCACCCGACTTAGTAGTGTTCGTGATCGTGATCGTTCGCGCGTTGTCGGACCGACTATTTCCGACAACCGTTTCGCCCGGTTGCAGGGTTGGCCGTCGCTGTTTTCGTAACATCCCCCAGCCCGTGACCAGACGGTTTCTGGTCACTCCTTCTCACTTCTAATAACGCTAACTTCGCCACCGGTCTTCTGAGGGTCCCTGTGCTAGTACGTACCCAGGCCTGCCTTACCCGCCCATCTGCCCCAGGTATCACGCGTTCTACCACTCCTCGCTTCCATTGGTTCCTTACACCGCCGTCCACTATCAACACCAAATCCCCCACCACTAGTTCCCTTACCGGCTCGAACCACTTCGTTTGTCGCGCCAACACTGGCAGATATTCTTTTACCCATCTTCTCCAAATTCCGTCCAGTATGTGTTGCGTCATTTTCCAGCTGTTTTGAAGAGCCGCCTGCAGGTTAGTTGACGCCGCTGGTCGTTGCTTTACTCCCGACGAGCTCCCCATCAGGAAGTGGTTGGGAGTAAGGGCCTCTCCATTCGCCGAATCCAGCGGAAGGTACGTCAGGGGTCGAGAGTTGATCATTCCTTCCGCTTCCGCCATCACGGTCAGCAATGTCTCATCGTCGGGTGTACGCTGGAGCTCCGCTACCGTACCGATCGCCGCCTTCACCGAACGCACCATGCGCTCCCATACCCCTCCCATGTGGGGTGCACCAGGGGGATTGAACGTCCACCGAGTATTCGCATTCGTAAAGGTTGTTGCCAGAGTCCCATTTCGCTGGTCGATTTCCCTCTTCAGCTGTTGACTGGCGCCCAGGAAATTCGTCCCGTTATCGCTGAAGAACTCAACCGGAGAGCCCCTTCTTGCCACGAATCGTCTGATCGCCATGATACAGGAATCTGTGGAAAGACTGCTGACGACTTCCAAATGAATGGCTCTAATGGTTAAGCATGTAAAAAGAGCGACCCAGCGCTTCTCCCTTGCTCTACCTCGTCGAACGAACATAGGCCCGAAGTAGTCCAACCCCACATATGTAAACGGTCTTACGTGAGAAGTGAGCCTTTGTTCCGGTAGGGGTGCCATCGGTGGTATCTGCGGCGAGGAGCGTCGTATCATGCAGAACACGCAACTTCGGGACACCTTCGCAGCCAACCGTCTCAGCTTGGGAATCTGATAGTACTGCCTCAGCTCGTTCACCACGGTTTCGTTGTTAGCGTGTCGAAATCGGCGGTGAAACTGCTCCACCAGCAGATAAGTAATTCGAGAGTCACGCGGTAATATCACTGGATACTTTGCCGAATACGGTAGTTCGGGAGCCGCTCCAATGCGACCCCTCATTCGCAAGACTCCGAATTCATCCACGTAAGGCAAGAGGCCGTAGATAGGGCTACCCTTCGGCACGGTGTGGCGTCTAGCTTCCTCATCCCTCAAGGCCCGCAGTTCCTCCTGAAAATATTCTCCTTGCGCTTGTCTCCACATAGCCCTTTCCGCCCTCTCCATCTCCTCTTGGGATAGAAAGCCTACATGCCTGGGCTTTCCGTCTATCGTTCTCTTAAGGTTGTCAACATACCTGAAGATCCATGCCAGTGTCCGCAGCATTCTTTCTAGACGGCTGAAGCGCTCAGCATTGAGAGGAAGAGGCCCACAGCCTACCTTTTCCAGATGGAGATGAACCCGCCGTATCTCCTCCTCTGGAGTGGTAGAAACCTGCTTCTGCAATGGCCACGATGTTTCGTCCTGTAGTGGACCCTGGAACCAAACGCTGTCCCAACCGAAGCTGTTCCGCCCCTTCCATTTCGTCGCCTCATCCGCCGGATTCTCGTGAGTGGGTACCCACCGCCATTCAGTGAGATCCGAATTCTCACGTATCTCCGCTATTCGATTGGCGACGAACGGTCTATAATTCCTGGGGTCCGCGTGCATCCACGACAACGCCACCGTGCTGTCCGTCCACAGCACCTTCCTTTTGACCCTTAAGGGATGGAGTCGTTCCATCGTTTTCAGCATTCTTATGCCCAGCAAGCAGGCCTGCAGCTCCATCTTCGGAATAGTTAGTGGCTTCAACGGAGCTACTTTAGCCTTACCACATACCAGCGTGCAGTATGGCTCTCCCGCTGTGTCGATGACCCTGAGATATACTGCGCACGCATAGGCGAGTTGACTCGCGTCCACAAAGAGATGTATTTCTGCGTGGTCTCTTTCTTCGCACCTGCAAAATAGCATATCGGAATCCTGATTTGCGCTACCGTTGAAAACAGGTTCACCCATCTACGCCAATCACGACTCTGGCTCTGGCTGATAGGCTCGTCCCATGTTGTGCCAGCACGCCAAAGATCTTGGATTAATATTCTACCATGGATGGTGAAATTCGACGCCAATCACGACTCTGGCTCTGGCTGATAGGCTCGTCCCATGTTGTGCCAGCACGCCAAAGATCTTGGATTAATATTCTACCATGGATGGTGAAATTCGCCAGGAGGCCTAGAGGATCGAAGAGTGACATCACGCATTTGAGGACCTCTCTCTTGGTGGGTGTGTGGTCTACGTAGAATATCTTTGCCATTTCCGTGCACGTCTGAGTGTAGAAGGCTAGCTCGTCTGATACCGGGTTCCACCGCAGCCCAAGCACGCGCTCCCCTTCCTCCGCGGCTGACGTCAAGCTCTTAGTGTTCAAGGAGGTATTTTCATGTCCAAGTTTTTCCAGAACCGATGAATCGTTGGACATCCAGTTGCGTAGAGCGAACCCTCCATTCTGAAATATTTGCTTGACCTCTTGCGAGACCCGGCCTGC
>KZ061960.1:239325-251615 GCA_002091835.1 Anopheles maculatus
TCCCAACCGAAGCTGTTCCGCCCCTTCCATTTCGTCGCCTCATCCGCCGGATTCTCGTGAGTGGGTACCCACCGCCATTCAGTGAGATCCGAATTCTCACGTATCTCCGCTATTCGATTGGCGACGAACGGTCTATAATTCCTGGGGTCCGCGTGCATCCACGACAACGCCACCGTGCTGTCCGTCCAAAGCACCTTCCTTTTGACCCTTAAGGGATGGAGTCGTTCCATCGTTTTCAGCATTCTTATGCCCAGTAAGCAGGCCTGCAGCTCCATCTTCGGAATAGTTAGTGGCTTCAAGGGAGCTACTTTAGCCTTACCACATACCAGCGTGCAGTGTGGCTCTCCCGCTGTGTCGATGACCCTGAGATATACTGCGCACGCATAGGCTAGTTGACTCGCATCCACAAAGACATGTATTTCTGCGTGGTCATACGTCTCTTCCTTCGCACCTGCAAAATAGCATCTCGGAATCCTGATTTGCGCTACCGTTGAAAACAGGTTCACCCATCTACGCCAATCACGACTCTGGCTCTGGCTGATAGGCTCGTCCCATGTTGTGCCAGCACGCCAAAGATCTTGGATTAATATTCTACCATGGATGGTGAAATTCGCCAGGAGGCCTAGAGGATCGAAGAGTGACATCACGCATTTGAGGACCTTTCTCTTGGTGGGTGTGTGGTCTACGTAGAATATCTTTGCCATTTCCGTGCACGTCTGAGTGTAGAAGGCTAGCTCGTCTGATACCGGGTTCCACCGCAGCCCAAGCACGCGCTCCCCTTCCTCCGCGGCTGACGTCAAGCTCTTAGTGTTCAAGGAGGTATTTTCATGTCCAAGTTTTTCCAGAACCGATGAATCGTTGGACATCCAGTTGCGTAGAGCGAACCCTCCATTCTGAAATATTTGCTTGACCTCTTGCGAGACCCCCGCAGTAACCAGTTTGGGGTTAGGTGCCAACAGTTTCGATGGTTCCGGCTGAGACTCCTCGTGGTCTTTCGTCACTGGCAAAGCACTCAACGAATGTTCGAGTATGTTAGTGCACCGTTTACACAACCACGTACATTCCTTCATGGATTCGATGGGTGCAGTAACCCCTGCGCACGAAAAGTGCCACCAATCGTCGCACTCATCACACTGCACATATCGATCGTCTTCTTTTTTATCACCACATGCTTCGCAACCACGTGCTGCTTTCGGGCCCATTGTTCTAAAGCGCAAGCACACAAAGACACTTTTAACACACACTTAAGGCCCCTTTTTGAAGGCAAACGACTGTTAGAAACGTTAGAGACGTTGAGCGTTTGATAGCAATGTTTGTAGGGTTTATTTTAACAAAATTCAACGGTCGTATAAAACACACCCGATATATAATAACCTGATAAACGTAAGTAAGGCTTCAAAAAGGGTTCGCCACACGTTCTGCTCCTGTCGCTTCTATCGTCGTACTGCCCGACGTGCCCCGAACTCCCTACACTCGCAATCCCTGTTCACCCGACTTAGTAGTGTTCGTGATCGTGATCGTTCGCGCGTTGTCGGACCGACTATTTCCGACAACCGTTTCGCCCGGTTGCAGGGTTGGCCGTCGCTGTTTTCGTAACAATTATTGTATTACGATTTAAATTCGATGGGTTTGAACAATTAACAGATTCTTTCCTATTAACTAGTACTATTAGTCTGCAACAGTAAATCATTTAACCGTTTTACAATAAATTGTGTATCTATTATTCTAAAAACAAGTCATAATTACACAGGAAATTTGCTTTATTTGAAGCTCAACAGTTACTTACTTATCAGACGCTACAACCGCTTCGCGGTCTTGTCCTGCTGCAACAATCCTCGATACCGCTCACGGTCTAGCGCCGTCGTCTACCAATCCATTATCCCGGCCGTTCTGGCGGACGCATCCACGCCATCACTCCATCTCAGTTTGGGCCTACCACGCCTCCTCTGTCCGTGTGGACGGCCTAAAAGGACTTTACGGGCTGGGTCGTCCGGTGCCATTCTCATGACATGACCAGCCTACCGGAGCCTGGCGAGTCTAATTCGCTGCACGATGGTGAGTTCACCGCACAGCTCATATAGCTCGTCGTTGAAGCGACTCCTCCATTGTCCTTCCACACATACGGGGCCAAAAACCATTCTGAGCATCTTCCCCTCGAACGCGGCTAAGAGGGTTTCGTTAGTTTTGGACAGAGTCCATGTCTCACTGGGACTATAAAGTTCTATACAGTCCCTGAACAGATAGCTTTATATTATTATTTGGTTTTAATGTCACAGCCTCTTACACGAAAGTCATTGCATTACTATTGAGGTATAGAATAGCGAATTGATGCCTTTTAATTGGAATCTTTGGCATCTTTAAGCTAGAGTGAAGCGATCGCAGATGTTTAATACAACAGTTATTACAAAAACAACATGTCCCAGTTGTCGAATGATAGGAAACTATCAGAGGGGTTTCTACAACGGTAGCAAACATGTTGGAATACCAGCAACGCTCTCAAAAACTCTTCTGTGTTTTGAAATTTGCACATAACAGCCAGATTATAACCTTAAGACGCAATTAGATCTTTTAGAAATCCGACCATGTTTACCTGGTTTGTCAAAACTGAATGACACTGATCAACACTCAATTTCGGCTGAAGATTAATTGAAAAACCTTTCCAGCCAGTGCAATCTACAATCGTCAGAGAAATAGAGTTTTGCCTTCCTTCTTGTCAATTTTGATCCAGAGATCTAGAGCTATTCAGATAATGACATGCGCCACATGCGGTCTGAGAATCTCCTATGTAGCAGAAGCTTGCCAAAAGATTGAGCAATCAGCATAAATCCCCGGGATGAAGACCACCAGCGGATTTGCTTACAAATACTGACTAACGCAGGGGTGATGCCCTTCAGATAGGCAGATAGGACCTTTGAAGTCGTCAAAAATTTCACCAACATTGATAAGAAACACCTGCCATGATGGATGCAACTGTATAGAACATAGTCACATGTATCGCAGAGATATGGATTCTGACCGAAACTGACAACTACCTTGTGACTGTTTCTACGACCTCACTATTGTACAGTGAATTAGAGTCACGAGACACCATTGGGCTGATAATATCATTAGAATAATAACAAACGACTGTTCCTGTAAAATACTCTGGGCTCTCTACTTCCAGAGAAAAGGCTAGAAAAGACCCAAATAGATAAATCAAAAAGGCCAGAATAAACGATTGGTCAACGGCGAAGCTTGATCGTGAGCGGTAATAAGCCGTTTAAGTAGATACGTAACTAAGTAATGCACTTTGACTATGCAAAATAGTCCAATACATTTTTAATGGATTGTTTATGATATAATTTAAATCTATGTATGTATATCACGTAACATATAAAAAATCAAAATTATTTAAAAATAAGCTATAAACCAATAACCGGGCGGCCCGGTGGTAGATGCGACAGCGGCGCCGGTCTTCACACGGCAGGACCGGGGTTCAAGTCTCATCTGGGCCGTTCCCCCATAGTGAGGATTGACTAACCAACTATGCGGTATCAATTAGTCTAGTAAGCCAGAAATGGCAGGCATGACCTTAAGAGGTCGTTAGGCCAAGAAAGAAGAAGAAACCAATAACCCCTAAAACCAATTTAATAAATTTCTTTTATGTAATTCTTGATAGTAAAAATAGACTGGAAACAAACAAAATAATACTACATTTGACATACAATTCCTGCATTAACAATCATTAATTTCAAATAAACCTTACATCTGTACCGTTCCAACGCTGGCTGGAAACTTGTGCTACCTCGGAAAAGTAACTCACTCGATTCACGAAATCACACCAATTTATAAATCTTGCTCGCACCGTTCACACAGACAAACAAACAGGGAAGCTCGAGCTCGGGGGGAGTGCATGAGCGTAAAATTATGTAGCCCTTTAAGATCCAAGACGCTCCTAGCCGGGTGTGTCTGACTGCAAAAGTGCCCCACGATAGCTGTTCTGTGCCGTGTGGCGCTGGCATCTCGATACGCTTCCTCCCTATCCGTTTCATTGAGTGTTTCGTGCGAGAGAACGTCGAGGGTTTGTTGTAACGTGAATCCACGCCGTTCGTTCGCTAGTTCCAGTTTTGCTGCAACGATGGTGCAGCAACATGCCAAATGCAATCATATTCAAGTGTGGCAAATAGGATGGATAAGGGGGAAAAAAAAAACGAACGAAAACGAACTAGAACAAACTATCCTATTTTTACTGTTTTTCTTCTTCGGCTGCTGCTTTCGATAGACTTGCAACAGAACTCGATGCCACGATCGGAATGGGTATTGTACCGGGACGGTTCCAGTCTCGAATAAGCCACTTACGAATGGAAGTTGGAAATTGAAATTGAAATGGCAAAGTTTCGCGTGCGGTCCTGGACTGCTCGACTGTGTATGTGTGTGTGTGTGTGTGTGAGTGTGTTTGTGTGTGTGTATGCTCGCAGCGCCACACGTCGTTTGTGGGTTCGTCGATGATGGGCTTTGTGGAGAGAAATAAGGATCTTTGATTGTGAGTAATTGTAATGTGATTAGGTTCCTTCGTCGGTGTGTCTTGCTAGTTTGTTTTGCGGTAGGTACATTTTTCATCCCAGGATTTGATCATATATTAGAATCATATTTTTTCACTTCTTTGATGAGGATGTACGATTCATGTGATGCAATTATATTTTAAATTTATGTATCTTTGTGGCTTAAAAGCTTTCTGAGTTTGTGAATAATTTTGTTCTCAATTTTATCGCAATAAGATTATTCATTCGTACCATAAATTCTACCCTAAAGCATCCGTCTATGCGTATAGGCCGAGCTTCAATGTTAATGAACGTACATGTTCAGTGCAGATTGCGTACTCGAAGCCTTTTTTCAACTAACGTTAGGAGCGCAGAATTTTGTGCTTGTGTGTGTGTGTATTTTTGTCTATTTACGTACACTCTGCCTCTCCAGCAGCCGACATATCTCGTCAGCAAACTAACGTTCGACCACTTGAATGTTGTTCCGTTGGCAAGTAACAAACTGCCGCTTGGCTGTGCGAAAGCTTGATCCGCAGCGCTCATTCGCACGCTCAACAGCGGCACAATTTTCCATACCCTCATGGTAGTGCTCCAGAACAAAAGGTTAGCGAAGGATCGGAAAACACCGCTCCATACCGGCCCACGTCGAGTTCCACAGCTGTGCCATTACTGACGGTTCTAAGGTCTCTGAATGCAACGAGTGCCAACCGTAGAATGGTGCGCGAATGAAGTAAAACTTTTTTAATTAATTTTTTCTCTTTCATTTTCACGTACCCGCGGATCGAGAGGCGCAAAAAAAACCTCCGCACAAACACACACAAAATAAACAAAAACAAGAGCCGAGAAGTATTCATGAAGGTTGAAGGTTGGTTTTAGTTTTTCATTTCATATTCGGCACCGGTTCCGCACCGTAGGCAACCATTTTTAGCAGCGAGTGTGTCCAGCGTGCGCTGGTGAATATGACTGCCCCACTTGGTTTGAATTAAGTTAAATGAAGCAAGCAGCAAAACATGGTTATGGGTGAACTGTTTTCCTAGGCAGAATAGAACAATTGTCCGGATATTGTTTTTTGATTGCCTATGGTGAAGGGCAAGCATGTTCTTGGGTTAAGTTTGGTGCAATATTTGAGAAGGGATTTTTTAGTTCATAAGGTAACATCATTCACTGTTATGGTAAAGGCGGCAGATGTTATGTCAAAACAATCAGGTGATGTGTCAAAAGTGGATTGTGTATGAAACAACCTATAAGGAAGATTATGGACGCTCAGTTACAGGTGTTGGAAACTTTTGTTGGATTTCCCAACCATCAGAAAGGGGCAGGATGCGCGTGTCCTGAGATCAAACCAACAAATCAGTCGAAAATCAACCAGCCAACAAGCCAACAAGCAATATTAAGAGCGGACGAATGTTTTGATTTACAGGGCTAAAATAAACCATTGTATTGCAAAGAATTCCGCAAAGCTCGTGTTGTCATCAACAGGAAAAAAATCATGTACATTCGCCTCTTATCGTTACGGGGAAATTAATTAAGACATTTCCTTAGAAATGTTAAAAAAAGGATTAATACACACATTCGAGTTAAGAGTTAAAAATAACATTTATTTTAAACATTTATTTATAGAGGCTTTGGGTCTCATAGCCCTCCTTCGCCTCTTAAAAAAGCAAATAACTGGCTGACTGTTTGAATCAGCCTAGTGATACATGCCAAATCTGACGTCTTTCTAGCAAGATCAACGAGTGTCCTGTTACCCAATATATGGCTTCAAATCTCCAACAAGCCTTCCGGGATAAATCGTCGTGACGAACGAAGCTGAGACTGTATACAAGTTTTACAATCCTAGTAAAGTCCTATTACGCTTCTCAGACATTAAATCTGTCCAAAACTGACAAAGATGCGCGTTCGAGAGGAAAATGCTCGGAAGGATTTTAGGCCTTGTATGTCCTTCAACACATGGAAATATCACGAGCTCCACGAGTCACGATGCAGCATACTAGATTTTGGCAGGATGATAATCTAATGTTATGAGAATGGCACCGGACGACTCAGTCCGTAAAGTCCCTTTAGGTACCGTCCACATGTACAGAGAAGGCATGGTAAACGGATATTCCTTCCGTATGTCTAAAGTCTCTTGGCAGACTAGATCAATTGATGAACATCGAAAGTCTTTCAACCCAAGTTAAGGACTCGCTTCAGTAAAGGAAGATTATCTTCTAGAATTTTCATGATTGCCTAGACTATTGATATAAGGAAAAAATGTTTTGCCCAAATCAGACAGCTTGTCACTATTGTTCCGAATTCGTCACACTAATCCAAAATTTAAGCTTGTGCCGTTACTGTCAAATATGATGTGTCATGTGGCGAACTATTATATATAATATCTAAATTACTTGGAACAAGAACTGCAGAAATATGAAAGCCTCTTCTGAGTAGTAGTCTTCTGAGTACTGTAAAGGAAATAAATGCAGTTCAGTGTAAAACGTTTGAGAAAATGAAGATTGTTTGCTGAAGTATTCTCCCAGCAGGAGTTACTACATTCAATGCGCCTGAATATTTCGTGAATTTAGGGCATTGTAGAAACGAACAGAATAAGAGTAGCGTGACACATTTCCCATCTTCGTTTCCCGGATGGGTAAAAATGGAAATTAACCCCAGCTATGCATCGGTTTGCTTGCAATCATAAAGTACACCTAAGCCACATTATCAATTCCATTTCGTTTAGGCCCTCGTGAATTTGCTTTAGATTGTAAAATTTCCCGAACTCTTTCGTTTCGTTGCCATTCACTTGCCTATAGACGAGTGGAAATGAGGTTAAATGTACCATCGACGAAAGCGTGTGACGTGTCGGATGTGTTTGATAGGTGAGCACGTTCTTGTGGGGACGATACCATTTCATGCGCTGAAAATCGACTCCCAGCAAATGACTGACACAGCTTAACATCACTTCGGGAAATTACAAAAAATTCGCTGTTCAAGGTGTTAAGTTTGATTGCACCTTTTATCCCGTGCTTTCTGGGTCGGAAAGCTTTCGGCACAGAGCATTTCTTTACTTCTTTTCCAGCGGACAGGAGAGCGAGAGACACACGCCACTCTCATTAGAGTCGAATAACTTTTCGATAGACCCTCGGTTTCTCGCATCTTCCGTGCCAGAAATCGGAACGGGCGAGAGGAGTTTGTGCAAGCCCTGCGGCGGATAAAGTTGCTCATTAATATTTTACGGTTCATGTAGAATCCTCCCCATTGCGAACGGATGGATGGGCATGTTCGTTCGTCGGTACCTGGTGAAACTCCCACCGGGTATCTTTTATCTCTACCGAGTACGCTCTCGGTTTTAACCCACCCGCCACAGCCTATCGCGTCCAGTGCAGAATAATGTCATTCTCGGTAGGAAAGGATTTTCATTCACCATTTTCCTCCCGCATAGCTCCACGGTAGCCCGTGCAGTCTATTTCGCTAACATAGCCGAAAAAAAGCCGACAGCACCCTCCTGCCATGTCGTTACGGGCATGTTTGGGAGTTGCACTGCGGTGGACGTGTGTGTGTGTGTGTGGTTCAATGGATTCGAGATGGTACAAGAATGACGAAAAAAAGAAGGGAAACTGGCAGCAACCTGAATCCTGCGGCTTGGAAAAACCGTAAGCGTTAGAGTGAAAACTCAGTGTCCTTTTTTGAGTGAAATGAATCTCTTTGCCTTTAGGGGAAGAAACCTTTTTAGGAGTTTCATTTTTAATGTTTTTTTTTCACCCATCGCTACCCAAACGCGTGAGAAGTGGACCGATTTTCAAAGATACACAGAAAGTGGGACATTTGAGAAACAATAAATAGAACGGAGTGGAGAGAGTAGCTACTAAATTGGTCTCGGAAAAATGTACTTCATTCAAAATACATAGTCAAATAGAATCCTATAAAATAATGCGTTGCATACTTTGGTAGACGAAATTACGAAATCACGAAATCACAACATAGAACATCAATGATATTCTAGAAAATATATGAAAAAGAATCAAATAAAGAAATTCTATACAGCTTTTAGGCTTACTATCTTCATTAACCAGTTTAAGTGAAATTCTTCGCAGTTATTCGTTGTAGTAGCTGAATAGTTAGATTGTGATTTTTACTAATGCCCTTTTACTTTTTTACTCCTTTGTTTATCAGTTTATTTTTATTTTACTAGTTTTTACTAGTATTTAACTTAATTTTACTAGTTACTGTACTAGTTAAATTTTACTAGTTATTTCACTTAGTTATATTAGGGGTGTATCAAATCAAGGAGAAGTTTTATAATTAATTTTCAAGGTTTGAAACAGTTTTAGATTTCTTATGAACCTTATAGCGTGTAAACGTGATCTAAAAACCTTATTCAAAAACATAATGTAAAAGCGTTGTTGGGAGATTTTTAAAGCTTATTCTTATATCCAGCTATGATGATTTTGTCCAAAGATCAACTCATTTTTCAAAATAAAAACTATAAGGACTTTGCGGCTCAAGATCAAGCCATCTCATACCAATGTACCAATGTTAATCTTCTTCTTTCTTTCATGGCCTAACAACCTCTTAAGGTCATGCCTGCCATTTCTGGCTTACTAGACTAATTGATACCGCATAGTTGGTTAGTCAATCCTCACTATGGGGGAACGGCCCAGATGAGACTTGAACCCCGGTCCTGCCGTGTGAAGACCGGCGCCGCTGTCGCATCACCACCGGGCCGCCCCTACCAATGTTAATACTAGTACGATTATTTTATGCACTTTCAAAATATGCTTCTTCTCCTTCTTCTTCTCCGTCAATACGTTATCGAGGGGTTGTGTACTGCTATTTCAAAATTTCTGTCGCTTAGTTTACCCGAAGTTGGATAAACAATCCTGGCCCTAAGAGACAATGCAGAAGGGATGCAATGATCGGTCCTTCCGTGTAGAGACAACGGAATCCTGAACTCTATTTTAACAATACAGTATATTGAATATTTAGCATGCATTGCATTAAATATCATGGCTACTCAAAATATCTGTCACGACGGATGAAGCTGGGACTGTATCGAGTTTTTATAGTCCCAGTACACACACGTACGTCTCCTAGCTGCGTTCAAGAGAAAAATGCTCTGAAGGATTTTCATAGAGCTACAACGACGAGCTGTGTAGGTGACCTCACCATCTTGCAGCGAATTAGACTCTCCACACTACGTTGTGCTGGTTATGTCATGAGAATGGCACCGAACGATCGAGTCTGTACTGTGCTTTCAAGCCGTCCACACGAGAGATGGAGTGATGGCGTTGATGCGTTGGACAGAAGGTTCAGAATAGACCTTCAAATAACTCTGAATCCTTCAAGCAATGTTGACATCTCTGCTTGTTAGGTAATTTATCGGGACAAAATTACAAGGCCCTCGGCCCTTCAAATAATTGTTTAGAAGTGAAATTTTGGCCCAATAAACTACCAAGCGAGCGAGATGTCGGCATGACTGCTGTGGGAATAACAACGTTTTAACAACGATGATAAAACTTAAAATATTACTTAAGGAGTCTACGTTGATGTCAACTACCACTAGTGATGTGTGCTCCGGAGCCAGCTCCAAAGCCAGTTTCAAACCAATGACTTGAACCTGCAACAACAAAGCCAGTTTTTTGTTCGTATGAGACACTTTCAAACCTGAAATGCTAAGGAGTTATAATGAGTCTGTACAAATACAGCAAACCCGGTATAAGGAAGACATCACTTATCCGGTCATAAAGACAATGCAGCATTCTTCTAGCTTTTGCTTTGCATACTTTTTTTTTGTACTGGACGTTACAATTCAAACAGCTACAAACATTTTACGGATTCCACACATTGCATTGCAGTAGCATTTCGAGTTACTCAGTTTAATTATGGTGTGCGCAGCATTAATCACACCTGTTAATTGCTTTACTGCATTTACTCTGCAACGAATCTTCAAGCACAAGATGAGATGTAATTACTTTAGGGTACCGTGGAATGCCCCTGTGTATTGGCTTGGGTCTTTATAGCGGGCCTATTACACACTGCCTTTACGGAAAGCTAGAAACGATATTATAAATACCACCTATTCCTGGTATTCCTGGTAAGATAAAACATTCAAACCGGTAGATACCGGTGTTCGTAACATCCGACGAAACAGATCGATCTGACAGAAACCATTGGAAGCGGTACGTGACCACTTAACCCTCAACCAGCCGCTTCAAAGAAGTCTGAACTCATCACACTGATAACAGCCAAGGCGTAACGAATGCAGCAGCAGCACCAGCAGAAGTAGCAGCGGCCGCAAACATTCGTCTGTGGTATGAATCATTAAGGATCCATTTCGAAAATTAAAATCAAGCACAACCCCTTAGCAGCTATCCCGTTTGATCCCCCATGAGGAACCAGCCCAAAACGCCAAGGCAAATGGTAAATTCACCGCTGCGAAATGGTACACCGGTTTCTGTGGCTGTGTTGCAATATTTTTAATCCCCGACTCTCACCGAAGCGAGCACCTTGCACAGTTCCACACGACACCCTTTTCAACGCTGTTGCGCGTCTTGCCTTTGAAGTGAAAAAAGAGAAAATGTCGACCGAATAGTAGCACAACAAAAAAAAAAACAAGATGAACGTAGAAACACGAAAGAGCAATAGGATGGAAAATAGCAAAATCCACCAACCAAAACCGAGCCAAGTGTAAATGAGCCGTCCTCCTCGACACATCAACACCATTTGCGGTTGCTGTGGGCCCGGTTCCCGGGAATACTAGCGAATCCCCGGTGAGAAACCAGGAAGGCGAACAAACACCGGGTGATGGCGTGCCGCTCGGAGTCATAGCCAAACATAATTACGGTGTGAAAGTTTTCCACCAAAACCCAAACTTCTTAAAAACTCATTACGGGCTAGACATACCGATGGGGTGGGATGGATGGTTTTTGTGGTAAACGACCGAGCAAAGAAGGCGACCGAGCGAATGGGGGCCGTTCGTCTTTTCCACGTTCAGAGATAGTGAAAATGAACATATTGCCATCGGTTTTTCAATGGGGTAGAATCTGTTTTGCCGTTACGCTGGCAATACACCGCACGACTTCGCAACAACCCGAACTCCAGGAACGTACGGATTCGGTGAGAAATTTAGCCCGCCCGGTTCCGATCCGTACTCGAATCCGCTTCGCACTGATGCCCGGGCAGCCGCCGTTTGTTTACCGAAAGCATTTAGCTTGGGAATTAATCTTTCCGCCGACTAGAAACAACAAATCTTTTACCTTTTTCCCCTTTCACTGTGTTTTTGGGGGAAATGTTGCCTACGCCATTCTTCAATCTCGTCGCATCCAGGCTGACATACCGTTGGATGTACGCGAGCCGTCGCCGGGACACGCTCACACGCCGGGTGCCATCACGTAATTCACTTCGTCCGTGTGAAACGGTAAATGCTCTCGTCAGCGGCTCATCACCCTCGCGACACGGTAGCAGTCGCCGGGTGTCGTCCAAAAGCACATCTTGGTCTTGGCAGTATCAAGACAGGGCCGAATTACTTTGCATCAGGTACGTCGTTACTTTGTGCCACGTCAGTGCGCGACTGTCGCTTTAAGGTTGCGGTAAGAAAGATTGAGAACGTGTTCCGACAGAGCTTAGACGGAGGTACTAGCGAAAAACATTCTTGTACGTGGGAAATTCTGTTCACCATGTCGGATCGAAAGAACCGCAGAGACAGAGAAGGAGAGGTGGTAAAAATGTTTGCATAAATTGTTGTGCAGCGTGTGATTCACACTTTGATGCAGGATTTAATCAATCTCGATT
>KZ061961.1:0-178894 GCA_002091835.1 Anopheles maculatus
CATAGAAATTAATTAAGATAACCGTAACCGACGGCATCGGCAGCAATAGAGTCACCCACAGCGAAGTCTCGCATTTCCGCCAAGTGCATTCTTCTGCACCGGTGGTGAGTGTGTTTTAATTAGCACCGGCCTGCTGCAGTGTGTGTGTGTGTGTGCGCCAAATGGGAAGATAAGCGCAATTGCATTGTGACATTGGTTGCGTCGTCGTCGACGAGCGAACGACACCTGGAGCCGTTGCATCGTGGCTGCCGTACAACCATACCGTACACCATTTCTCCGCTAGCGGTTGCACATTTCAAGTGCAAGTGCAAGTGCACCGATGCGCGAAGGTTAAACGGCCGTGTTCGCCCCGAGTGTGAAGGTGTTGGAGCGCTTCCAGGATAGCTTTCGGTGAAGTTAAACTGGTTACGAGAGAGAGAGAGAGAGAGAGAGAGAGTGAGAGGTGTCCTAATATGGCTAGGAATCGTTCTTCTCGCGTTAGCATTTAGAACGTGAAGCGCTCATCAGCCTTCCACAGGCCTTGGCTGGCTCTGTATTGTAAATTAAGTTTATTACAGCAAAATATTTCACCTTTTGCATTGCAGTGCCGTGAGAAAACGGATTTAAATTTAACAACGGTTTCGGAGTTTTATTGCCGAAAGGTGCACCGAGGGCATCTGTGCAAGCAGCAGTGTTGTCCTACACGGCTCGCCGCCATCTTTCTCATGGAAGATCAATTTTACGCTCGATTGCAAATCATTCCAGGTTAGCAGCTCTGATGCACATATACACTCCGGTGCACTCCAGACGGTGCACAGCGAAGACGGTACTGCAATAAATGTGTCTTTTGTTGGCTTTATTGCATGTGGGAACGGATAGTTAGCGTGTTTGATGCGCTCGGATGGGAAGAAGGCGTGTGTATGTCGGGATGTCGGGATTGGGTAGATAGGGCTGGTATTGATTGCCGACGCTACCAAACAACAGCCCATTTTGCATGATTCATTCCACTGCTGTGAACGAGTTTTTTAATCCGAAGCGCTATAAATCTTGCACTCCCGATGAGCCGCCTGCTGCAATTCGCGACGGCCAAAGGATACACTCGGTCCGTCATACTGGTCCGATATGAGTGTTTAATTTATTCCAGTACCATTCTATGTACGCCCAATTTGTGCATTCCTCACCGAACTTCGACTTTGCAGCAAGAAAGAAAAGAGAAAAACGAGAAATCTGCCAATGGTCGAGGGAATCGGGTGATGAGTAATAAAAAAAAACTGAGCTCTTCCCGATCGCCTGCAGAACGAAGCGCAGTAAACAGATCGCGATAGAGTACGGTGCATTGAAAAGGGGTATGTGTACCCTGTAACGGTGGTGGGAAAAAAATAACGTTTATCGAGCGACACGAGAACAGGAAACAAAATCGAACGATCGCTAGTGTAGATCACGGGGAAGGGAACACGCGCGTCACTTGACAAAAGATGAGTCACATCACCGGTTGTGGTGTGAGGGACGGGCAGCAAAAAAGGGGATGAAGAAAGGTAACATCCATAAGATGTGTGTCCAAGAACAACAACCAGTCCGGTTGCATGGATGCGCGACTCTTGTTGGGTTGTTTGCTCGATGAAAGCGATGAACGGTGAGAAGCTTTCGGTGAGCGAAACTATTGCTTCTCACTCGTGACAACTGTGGAAGCGGTGAGATGAGCTGTGCTGACTCATGACACGTGCCGCTCCGGTTGAAGCTTCCACCAAGAGTAGCCGCTTTATGCAACTAGTGCACAAGCGGGAAAAGTTGAAATATTAACAAACCTGAAGTAGAATTTCGTCTGCCTAGCTACGGGCGTGTTTGAGTGTGAGTGATTGTAAGATAATTTAAAAGGAAATTATAACATGACGTAAGCATGTTTTCCACCACGTTCTGCTCACTGGAAATGAGTTTTTCTTCGCTGCCCGGTGGACACGGGTTCGAATAGTTTAAAACACGAAGCATGAACTCTGAAAATGGAACCAGTGAACTTCTAACTTGAAGCTGCCAAAATTGCCACGGACTGTACAGGTTGTTTGGCGCTCGTTTCGTTCTGAGAGTGTTACGATTCTTAGACCTTTCTTCGGCAACGTGACGCAGCATCCAAGCAGTGGGGGGAACGCTAAACGATGATTTCTTGATTTCGTAGAGAGAAATTTTGACAGTGACGGTGTAAGTTTTCGTTCCTTCTATGTCTCCTCTCGCCCCCCAACCAACCCATTCTGTTGCATTTAGTAGCAAGAGGTAAAAACAGGCTTCAGTAAGCTTCCAGCAATAGCAGCACCGAAAGAAACGATTACGCTTTCGACACTCAATGGAGATGGAGAATTGAATTCCTGGTCGAGAACGATTTTGGGGCGATGTTAACCCTCTCGGGATGCGCTCGAAGCTCGATGGAGAAATCGATTAGCAGCGTCCTGAACACGAACGATGTCTTTGTGCGGTGGATGTGATGGAAATTAACGAATCTATTTACAGTTACAACCTACGAAGCAGCGAATCGTACAGTAGCGGGCGCGTAGTTAATTTAAATTGACCGTTGCACGAATTGATTTTCCACCCGGTGTGTCGTTGTCGATTTTTTCCTGAAGGGATTCGGAGCAGTTTTACACACGATGCTTTAAAACGATTTGTTGCTCGGTGGCACCGGCAACAGCACGCTTATTACAGACAGATCAATTTGTTGCTTTCTTCAGATAATTTATGCGTTAATTAGCGTAATGTGTGAAGGCCTCCCCCTCTAAAACACAACGCCTAAAGATCCAATTTACACGAGCCTCAAGCTCAATGTCAAACGAGAGCGAAACAACAATTGATCACGATCGTGTCTTCTAAAACCAATTTCCTGCACTCGTCAACATTCAAACAACCATGTCGTCGTTGCGATCGGTGAGCTAGGCTTGGTAATGAATGAAAATCATTAAAATTTTACTTTCGCGTCAACGAAGCGTGTGTGGGGACCCCTTGATCACCACAGTGTGGTGGTGTCACGGGTGTCACTCACTGCACCGTCTAGTTATTGATTTGTTTTTCTTTCTCGCGTCACGCACGAAAACCATTCCCATTGACAGCTAGGTTTGCCCGAAGCCGCACCATCCACCATAGGACAGAGGGGCAAAACAAATCTAAACTAATGTCTCACATTTCACACCGTACGCGGGCGGGTGTTAGAACGTCGTACATGCAAAACAAAAACAAATAGCACACATCACCGGAGATGCGACACGATACAACGGTGAAGCAATGTCTGAGAATATCCCTTCCATCATGCTTTCTCTCGGGTTGATGCCGGTCGATGCGCTTCAATGGTTTGGTGTAACGTTTTGGCATATCCCAATACTTCAGCTCAGCTCAGGACTTTGGGTTTTTTTTATGGTTGCAATTCTTTTCCTGTTCGCTATATCCTCTCGGGTACATCCTTTATGGCTTGTAGATTTTTCTACCAAAAGATTGTCTGTATGGAATTGAAGAAACGTTCCAACACCAACTACAAGAAGACAACATATTCGACTGTCTTTTTGCTCTTTTCATCATCGTCATCGTGTGTCCGGATAGAATCATTAATCTTCAACATTCAAAAACTGAAACTCTCATTCCCTCACCGGCACTTGACACTTTTCGCTAGGGATCGACTCTTGACACAAACTCCCAAAAAGAGGAGATTCCAACAAACAATGTACATATTGCAGTTCTCGCCCATTACAGCACACATTTTTCAACCAAACATCAACCAAAGGACGGGAACGTGGCTGGTGTATTGAAGGAACAAACATAAATAAATATTTTCTCCTTTCGCCACACGCAATATTTTGCCAGTAGCGTAACGGTTGAATTGTTTGCATCGCGTCTTGACAGGCGTGTGCCCAGTCGGAGATGCCGATGACTTAACGTTGCTCTCGACCGGCAAGAAAATTTGTCTTGCCGCAGTGACCGACTGACTCGGTTCGATCGGTGTATGATTGATTCTGTGTGTTTTTGCATTCGTTTACCGATCGGTTTGTTTATCGTACGAGCTTCCGTGCATGAATATGTATTTTCATGTTTATTCTCCACCACCCTACTGATGGGTTGAGTTGAAATAGCAAGTCCACTTTGAGTCATTTATTTCGCGTAGAGTAAAGAACGCGATGAAGATCATGATGCTTGCGGTACGGTTACTTACTTCTTTAGATTATTTGATTAATATCTGGTTTGTTAGTCTGGTATGGTATAAATTGTACTTGAAATTAGTCCACACGTATATAGACTGTTCTCCAGGTCAAGGTCTACCATCCAGTCAACCCTAATGTTTGCTATGGAATACTTTGCTGACCTTGTGAATCGACGAGTTATTCATCTTTCCACACTAAACAACCAGCAAGAACTAAGCACTTAAAAACGCATTCGGTAAACAAAACCACAAAACTCAACCCCAGCATAAAACCATCCGAACGGAAGCAGAAAAGAGCACGCCTTCGATACACTATCAAAGCAAATTGTACTTCACTTTCAACGGTTGGCTCGCGTGAAAACAAAAACGCAACAACCTACGACAATCGACACCCACTTGAGATTGAGTGGAGCATCCACCCGAGGAAGGCATCATCGTCAGGTCACACATTCGATTCCAATTTCGCAACATGCTCAGTGGACAAAGCAAAGCACAAGACGCACGTCACCGTGTCACCGGGCACGTGGTAGTAGCGGTGCACTAGACTTGCAACAAAGAGACAAATGTATTTTTCACGTTCTTCCGTTTTACGTCATCAGCTCGCCCGTATGATTATCGAAAATAAATTCCATCAGACGGCGTCTACGTAGGAAAGAGGTGATTACAGCATAGGAAATGCAAATGCCCGACAATCAATCCCGGAAGGAAGGAAGAAAACTGCATCAGGCTTCATAGTTCCACTTTTTTGTGTGCATGTGTCGTTTTATATGCACGTTTAAAATAAGCTGCAAAACCTGATCGATGGTTGTTAGCCTTGAACAGTCAGAACAGTTATTGCGCTTGCGTTAGCGTTATTCAGCCGTTACAATTTAGCGACAGACAGCTCGACGGCAGCGAGCTACGCCTGCTTAGTTCACTGGACGTAATCCGAGCCGACGAGCACCATTGGAAACGATAACCACGCCATGGTAATCTGTGTGGTGTTGATATGCTTTAACTTTGGCACGAGATCATAACGGACTCGACAGTGGTAACGGTGTCCCAACGCTCTTGAAAGGGCGGTTAAAAAAATCATAAAAATAGTTACCCTGGGGAACGATTTAAAACTCCAATCGGGAAGCCTCCTTAAAAAACTATCGCGCCAGAAACCGGCCATAAAATGGAACAAAGCTGCTACTTGACCAGCAGGGACAAAATTCTGATTACTGGAGCGCATCGTCACCCCGTTGCCCTCCAGACGGTACGGTAACGTCACGCCAAGCGCAAACGCCGTCAAGTGTTCAATTAGTTAATAGAAGATTGATAGGCTAATATAAATATTTATGTAACGGGTTTGATGGTGTTGTGATGCTTTTTGCTTCCCCCTGGCTTTCGCGTTAGAATGTGGCGATTAAATTAGTCGTAAAACATCGCAACCAGCCAGCCAGCCAGATGAAACCGATCCTGTACGCGCGCAGGACAAAGGCGAATAAATTAGCATATTATGTGCTTGATGTGTGTACTGGGCGGCCTGCTACACCCTGCCCAATCCTATCCCTGTCGCGTCCTATCACCCATCGACTGAGCTGATTGAATGAAGCTTGAATCTTGAATCGCATTCGTAACAACTTAACCCATCTCGGTACCCTTTACTATGGCGAACTGATTTCTTGTCCGATTGCAATGCATCTGCCAGGGTAAAACGGTGTCATTATTGGACACTAATCACTTAAGTTAGAAGCCTGAATGCACGTGTAAAATAGCGCAACCCTCCCCCGATTTAACTAAGCAAGGGGGGAGACTCAAACGTCAGGAAACAAATAAAACTGTCACCCAAATTACCATCACTCATCGGAGAGCGTTCGTCCTAAACGCTTACTTTGCAAGATTAATTTATCAAACCATCGGTTGAGCGTTGAAAGGACGGACCTATCAGTCATAAATCGACCCACATACCAGGGTGGTGCATTTGCATCAGCGAACACCGTGTGTTTGCGTGTTTGTGTGACATATTTAGAATAACGCAAAACATGATTAATTTGATTAGAATATGGGTGTGGGGCATGGAATATGCATTCGCTCTTGCTTCACTGGATGCACTACTGTTGTAGGAAGTACGGAGAATCGGAATTACTTTCCATAAAATGTTTATAGCAGCTCGAGCCCGTTCGATTGTGTAATGAAAGCCAGGTAAAGTATGTAAGTGATTAGATATTGCATGAAAGCGGGGAATAAGTGTAATCACTTATCGATTACTGACATTCGATGTGGATGGACTTGTGGATTGTAGTGAAGAAATTGATATTTTATGTACACGCATTAAGCACTGATGAGTACAGGAGTGTTCCATTTACTACCCATTTAATGAATGGTTAGATAAGAAAAATAATTGCTTAATTTCAAATAATTAAATTCGCAAAAAGCTTATGTACTTAATCGGATCTTCATTTATCGCCTAAATAATCGTTTGAAACAAATTAAAAATACAGAAACGAATTCTGTTCTTTTTAAAAGTCGTCAAGCAATACGGCCAAGCCGTTCTAATTGAATTAAAAAAAAAGCATCCGAACAACCGAGACTTAAGATAATAAACAGCACACGCCCGTTATCATTCATTATTTGCGTTTTTTTTTTGGGACATTGAGTATATTTTACACATTCCTTGTATTCCAATATTTGATATTTCTTAAAAAGGACGGGAACGTGGCTGGTGTATTGAAGGAACAAACATAAATAAATATTTTCTCCTTTCGCCACACGCAATATTTTGCCAGTAGCGTAACGGTTGAATTGTTTGCATCGCGTCTTGACAGGCGTGTGCCCAGTCGGAGATGCCGATGACTAAACGTTGCTCTCGACCGGCAAGAAAATTTGTCTTGCCGCAGTGACCGACTGACTCGGTTCGATCGGTGTATGATTGATTCTGTGTGTTTTTGCATTCGTTTACCGATCGGTTTGTTTATCGTACGAGCTTCCGTGCATGAATATGTATTTTCATGTTTATTCTCCACCACCCTACTGATGGGTTGAGTTGAAATAGCAAGTCCACTTTGAGTCATTTATTTCGCGTAGAGTAAAGAACGCGATGAAGATCATGATGCTTGCGGTACGGTTACTTACTTCTTTAGATTATTTGATTAATATCTGGTTTGTTAGTCTGGTATGGTATAAATTGTACTTGAAATTAGTCCACACGTATATAGACTGTTCTCCAGGTCAAGGTCTACCATCCAGTCAACCCTAATGTTTGCTATGAAATACTTTGCTGACCTTGTGAATAGACGAGTTATTCATCTTTCCACGCTAAACAACCAGCAAGAACTAAGCACTTAAAAACGCATTCGGTAAACAAAACCACAAAACTCAACCCCAGCATAAAACCATCCGAACGGAAGCAGAAAAGAGCACGCCTCCGATACACCATCAAAGCAAATTGTACTTCACTTTCGACGGTTGGCTCGCGTGAAAACAAAAACGCAACAACCTACGACAATCGACACCCACTTGAGATTGAGTGGAGCATCCACCCGAGGAAGGCATCATCGTCAGGTCACACATTCGATTCCAATTTCGCAACATGCTCAGTGGACAAAGCAAAGCACAAGACGCACGTCACCGTGTCACCGGGCACGTGGTAGTAGCGGTGCACTAGACTTGCAACAAAGAGACAAATGTATTTTTCACGTTCTTCCGTTTTACGTCATCAGCTCGCCCGTATGATTATCGAAAATAAATTCCATCAGACGGCGTCTACGTAGGAAAGAGGTGATTACAGCATAGGAAATGCAAATGCCCGACAATCAATCCCGGAAGGAAGGAAGAAAACTGCATCAGGCTTCATAGTTCCACTTTTTTGTGTGCATGTGTCGTTTTATATGCACGTTTAAAATAAGCTGCAAAACCTGATCGATGGTTGTTAGCCTTGAACAGTCAGAACAGTTATTGCGCTTGCGTTAGCGTTATTCAGCCGTTACAATTTAGCGACAGACAGCTCGACGGCAGCGAGCTACGCCTGCTTAGTTCACTGGACGTAATCCGAGCCGACGAGCACCATTGGAAACGATAACCACGCCATGGTAATCTGTGTGGTGTTGATATGCTTTAACTTTGGCACGAGATCATAACGGACTCGACAGTGGTAACGGTGTCCCAACGCTCTTGAAAGGGCGGTTAAAAAAATCATAAAAATAGTTACCCTGGGGAACGATTTAAAACTCCAATCGGGAAGCCTCCTTAAAAAACTATCGCGCCAGAAACCGGCCATAAAATGGAACAAAGCTGCTACTTGACCAGCAGGGACAAAATTCTGATTACTGGAGCGCATCGTCACCCCGTTGCCCTCCAGACGGTACGGTAACGTCACGCCAAGCGCAAACGCCGTCAAGTGTTCAATTAGTTAATAGAAGATTGATAGGCTAATATAAATATTTATGTAACGGGTTTGATGGTGTTGTGATGCTTTTTGCTTCCCCCTGGCTTTCGCGTTAGAATGTGGCGATTAAATTAGTCGTAAAACATCGCAACCAGCCAGCCAGCCAGATGAAACCGATCCTGTACGCGCGCAGGACAAAGGCGAATAAATTAGCATATTATGTGCTTGATGTGTGTACTGGGCGGCCTGCTACACCCTGCCTAATCCTGTCCCTGTCGCGTCCTATCACCCATCGACTGAGCTGATTGAATGAAGCTTGAATCTTGAATCGCATTCGTAACAACTTAACCCATCTCGGTACCCTTTACTATGGCGAACTGATTTCTTGTCCGATTGCAATGCATCTGCCAGGGTAAAACGGTGTCATTATTGGACACTAATCACTTAAGTTAGAAGCCTGAATGCACGTGTAAAATAGCGCAACCCTCCCCCGATTTAACTAAGCAAGGGGGGAGACTCAAACGTCAGGAAACAAATAAAACTGTCACCCAAATTACCATCACTCATCGGAGAGCGTTCGTCCTAAACGCTTACTTTGCAAGATTAATTTATCAAACCATCGGTTGAGCGTTGAAAGGACGGACCTATCAGTCATAAATCGACCCACATACCAGGGTGGTGCATTTGCATCAGCGAACACCGTGTGTTTGCGTGTTTGTGTGACATATTTAGAATAACGCAAAACATGATTAATTTGATTAGAATATGGGTGTGGGGCATGGAAAATGCATTCGCTCTTGCTTCACTGGATGCACTACTGTTGTAGGAACTACGGAGAATCGGAATTACTTTCCATAAAATGTTTATAGCAGCTCGAGTCCGTTTGATTGTGTAATGAAAGCCAGGTAAAGTATGTAAGTGATTAGATATTGCATGAAAGCGGGGAATAAGTGTAATCACTTATCGATTACTGACATTCGATGTGGATGGACTTGTGGATTGTAGTGAAGAAATTGATATTTTATGTACACGCATTAAGCACTGATGAGTACAGGAGTGTTCCATTTACTACCCATTTAATGAATGGTTAGATAAGAAAAATAATTGCTTAATTTCAAATAATTAAATTCGCAAAAAGCTTATGTACTTAATCGGATCTTCATTTATCGTCTAAATAATCGTTCGAAACAAATTCAAAATACAAAATCGAATTCTGTTCTTTTTAAAAGTCGTCAAGCAATACGGCCAAGCCGTTCTAATTGAAAAAAGCGTTCTTTTTAAAAGTCGTCAAGCAATACGGCCAAGCCGTTCTAATTGAATTTAAAAAAAAGCATCCAAACAACCGAGACTTGAGATAATAAACAGCACACGCCCGTTATCATTCATTATTTGCGTTTTTTTTTTGGGACATTGAGTATATTTTACACATTCCTTGTATTCCAATATTTGATATTTCTTAAAAGAAGAATATTGTTTATCATTGAAACCCCTCTCGACCCTTAAAGATGATCGCAAGCTAATCTAACCGCAGTGTGCTTAATCTCTACGTCATCATAAAATTAACCCATCAGTCGGCATCGAGTGGAACCGCATCGACCACAGACAACAGGCAACGTCCGACAGCCTCGTCAACGTCGCGAATCAAGCAGTGTTCAAGCTCACTTTCGTTGGAGACCACTTGAACGATTCGTTTCACACCTCTCAGTTCAGAAGCTGAGTCACAAAATTCTACAGGACAGGAAAAAAAGCGAACCCAGAATGGGGCACTTACCTCCCAACGAACAGCGATAGATGGCCTCGTACAAGGCCTGCACTAGCTGCTCATTAACCGGTGTCATCTGAGGGGTTTGGATGGCGGTCGCAAAGCCACTGGCCGGCGGTGTCATTGGCAGCATCAGATGAGGATCCACCGGTAGGCTACCGCCGATGCCAGATCCCGGAGCGCCCATCAGTGCCGCGTGCGATCCCTGATACGATTGGTAATGGTGCTGCAGTTGCTGATGGTGATGATGCAGCTGTTGCAGATGATACTGCTGGGGCGAGTTGGCCCCGGACACTGGGATTGGTGCGGACGGTACATGGCCGGGAGCACCCGACTGACCGCTGACACTGGCCACACTGCTTGATCCGATCGGGGCGGGAGTGCTCGGAGCAGTGTTGCCACCCATCGTGTTGGCGTTGGAAGGTGCGTTATTGGGCGGACCCGCACCAGACGAGGATGATCCTCCGCCTGGGCCGGATTCGGGCAGCATAAACGGTTTGGCCATTACGAACTACACAAACACCAACACAGATACGGATACACTTTTGGATTAGGGTTCACTTGTTTGGGATTATGTTTTACGAGGTTCCTTATCTCTCTCCTGTCTTAGACTCACTTAATCGTTACGTGAACACTTTTGAAACACTTTGGTCACGGTGGTCGGCAGTAGTAATCCAGATTTGAGGAACTATTTGCCTCAACTGCACAGGTGTGCTTGTTCAGTACGATCGCAAACTTTCACGCACTCTTGCTCTCTCTCTCTCTCTCTCGTTTTCTTCGTTCACACAAACATCACTTGTCAAACACTTGTCAATCGGGACTCTCGAGAAAGATCGACAAAATGGTCATCTTCATCGGTGGTATCGGGTCGGCAGGTTCGGTACGATGGCTTATCCACACTGGATGCGCCCTGCAAGCCCTGCTTTCAATTGCTGTCAATTGTTGATTGCACTTGCAACAAGCGGTTGCTGCACTCTCAATTGATGTTTATTAGTTGGGGCAGACCGGCACGGCACGGGGAGCTATTACTAGGGCTCGTGGCACATTCGAACAAACACCCCAAAGCCTTACGCAATGCACGATTAACCCTATTCACGCGGGGAAAGGTATCGTGGGGTCAGATTTTCGGCTCCGCTTGCTTTGCTCACTGTTGCACAAAACACACTTTGCAACTTTATTGCACCGTACCGGGATACGATTTGTTTGGGGAGGTTAGTTTAGTTTCGTTCACAACAAACACACACACGTCCAAATTTCGAACACACGTACGACAAACAAGCACAATCACTTCGATTTTCGTTCGATATTCGATCGTTCTTCGTTGATTCGTTTCGCACTATCTTTCTGGAAGACGTTTCGAACACGGTTCTAACGGCACCACAGTTAGGCTCTCTGCAGGCTACGGCAACACACGCTGCACTAGCTCCGTCCGTCGGAAAACACGGTTAGCGTGGTGAAGGCGTCCAAATGCGAGCTGTGCCCCGAGTGTGGTCGCGTCCTTCTCGTAGCAGCCAGGTAAGGTGCGCTGTCTCTCCGGTAGTGCGTCCGACGCGCTGTGCAACTCCTATACAAATGCGCTCCTTCTCCGCTCGCTGCATACAGTGCGCTGCTCACTTGCTTCGTACAGCGATCGCACACACAGCAAAAGGCAAGTAAAAAAAACACTCACACGCAAGCGAGAACACAAAAAAACACACGCGCCGGAGCCTGTATGACGCGTCGCTGGTGTGTGGGAGACGGAGAGATAAAAAAACACAGTGTACGATAGAACGGGCTAGTCTAGCGCTCCTCTTTGCTCCGCAACGCGCGTTCTGCTGCAGCATACACCCGCCACAAGATAAGACTCGTACGATCGACCACCAACTGGTGCAAGCGAGAACGCACAACAACAAATCATAAGCAGGCGCGAGTGTGAGTGAGATCGGGCGTGGGACTACGTTTTCTTACTCGCTCTCGGGCGTGTGGTTTCTTTTCATCTCACGGTAGCGCACTGTACCAAACAAAACCTGATCGTCGAATGCGCACATACAGCAGCTCACCAAACTTTACTGTGCGTTTATGTTTGGTGGAAAATAATATATTCAGGCTTTAAAATTAAACTTAAACTGATCGATTGGATAGGAAATATATGATGAATAAAATAAGTATAAAGATAACATGATATTTGAAGTTTTTTATGGTATAAAATTATTATTTTTGAAGTTCTTTTTGAATTGCAATAAATCAACAGCTGTTATAATTTTGACAACAATATTACGTATTACAATACACAAGATACATTAAATATAATGCATTGTATCGCAAATAAAGAAACTACAACTGTTATGTTTACCACTGTACACACTCACACACATCACCCTCTGGATCTTGTGTCGGGCAATCTGATTTCATCGCGGTATCGCGCGGTATACACGCGGCCCATCACTTCTTTGTATGTGTATCCAAGTGTTTATGTGTGAGATACCAAACGCATCAGCACCGCTCGCGATCCAGCTTCGATGATGGATAACAAAGAAACGATGACGTACGGGCTGTAGCGATACGCGCCTGTGTGCGAGCTCGCACTTGCTTGATCCGTTCGCTCCACAATGAGCCCTTTTTCCGCTCACTATGGTGAGTTTTGCATAGCTCTTTTTTCTCTCTCCCGTTGTATTCCAGTGGTATTAATCTGATATCGCGAAAAGGTTGAGTGTGTGTGCGTTACTACCCTCTCGGAAGCAGCATAAACAACCCCAAGAATTGAATGATGCAATCCGGTCCGTTCCTGTCGTTTCACGATTGCGCGAACCACGTCAGGATCGAGGCGGAGGCTTGTCTTCACCGTGGCCAATGTTTACCTACGACGGAAGATAAGAGCCGGATCCCCCACAGCTACGGAGCCTACGGACCTAAGGGAACGATGGGGTCGCTCTTTAAAACCCTAACCTAACGCACGGGTTTCATGTCGCACGGCTCAGAGGTCAGAACAGTCGATTCGTTTAACGCACTAGATGATCCTGCGCGATAAACGGTGGTCATGACGGACCCTTTCAAGGCATCCAATAAAACATTAATGGACGGTGAGTAGTTGGTGCAGGTCGGTAGCCTGACTGTTAAAACCTGAGAAGGAAAACCCCATAAACACAAAGCTTCATTTTATGAGAGGAAACATAATCCTATTAGCCACGTATTAACGATTGAAAAATAATATTTCTATTGTCGCGATCGTAAACCGATGCTGCCGGGTGTGGTTCTAAACGCTGCAACTCTATTCCGAACACGATCCCTTGGTACGTCTCTGAGGGATACGGTATCAGTAAATATGATCGGGTTTGCCAAGCTGATGTTTGAAGCACGTTTTAATGAGAGGTGTTTTATGAACAGATGAAAAAATGAGGTTAAAAAAAAGGATAAACTTATCGAAAGATCGCAAGTGTCTTGGACGCACTGAGTAATTACATCAGTCATTCAGTGAGGAGTAATGGTTCTAGTCCTTTTTGCCTTCAATTACTGTCAAAGGATATTAAACCGAATGTATCTATAAACCTGCCAAGCAAGTACATCCAATGAAGGAAACCCTCCCAACTGCTCTAAAGCTGTTACGAAGTAGTGCGGGGACAGTTTCAGGCGCGGTGCTAAATTTATGCCCATTACATCACACAAAACACGCACGAGGATAAATTCCATAATTTATGCCCTTTTATGATGCCGTACCGCACAACCCCGAACAAGCGGAAGAATCCCACCGTTGTGCGACTTACATTCTTGCGGTACAATGTGCAAAAATATAATTTCACCATTAACCCGCGGCTTAGCATGGCGGGCTCCCAACGTTCCCACCATCTCTAATATTCCCGATGACAACCCCGCTTCCATTGCTCGGTTCTGTTGTTTTTCCCCTGTGCTCGTTTCGTGCATATTTACTCGGTTTCTGACAACAAGTCGAAACACTAAAAATGACAACCAGGATGAAGCTGCATTTGCTAAAAGACGACACCGGTTTTGTGCGGCAAACATATTTATAGTAACGCACAATGTGCCACCCAATTCCAGGTCAGCCACGAACGAAACGCAAATGATTCGCGCCGTACCGTGTGGCACGCGAAAGATGATCGACTCCAGAGAATCGAATCATAATATTTACAAAAACCCCAGAGACAAGTGCGAGCAGTTCCATCGCGAATGAAGTGCGTTTTTTTGTTTTGCGGGATATAAATAAACCTCCCCCCAAAAGGGTGCGAGAACGCAGGGATGCGGTGGACTCGTTTCAAGCAAACGACAGATTCATTTCCCTGCTTTCGGAGTGTGGTGTAGCTTCCTTAACACGCCAAATGGGTGTAAAAGAAGGATTTTGTTAGGTTTCTTCTTTGCTTGATTTCACCCCAGAATTGCACCGGGGATGGTGATCGCACACACAACACTGAGCAACATCATGTGGCAGCGTGCAACAGCATCATGATGTGCCACATCAAAAAAACCCACACGTGCAGCAATCTCTTCCGTGGTGGAAGTACGCATTGATCCCGGGGTGTGTACCAGCACAGCAAGGCCCAAAAGAAGAACCAACCTTCTCCCGAAACGAAAGACGGCAGCCGATGTACGGCGACGAGACGAAGATAAATGAGTAATGGAAGGGGTCCATCTTCTGCTTCGATGTCTGATGTCCGAAAAGAAGGTCCAAAAATTGCCCTCCAAAGCGTTTATGAGACGTGAGAAGGATAGCAAGAGAGAGAGAGAGAGGGCGAAAAAAGGCCAAAAACTCGTCGAGTTTTCCATCAAGTTCGATCGGTGTTGGTCCGATCTTGTGGCAAGAACGTGAAGGGCATTGAGAAAGGAAGAACGAATCGTAAAAAGGAACAATTTTGGATACCCATGCCCAGCTCAACCCAGCAGAACCCCTTTTCTATCCTCTCCCCTGGTACATCCCCAAACACCGTTCTCCCTCCCCACACCAAAGGCACTGTCCTCCACTGTGTCCTTTCTCTTGGCTTTCGTTGGTGGTTTTTGGGGTGCACCGATCAAAAGCAAAAAGAAAGAAACTCATTGTGCGGATGTATGTGTGTGTGTGTGTGAGTGTGTGGATCGAGTTTGCATTCGACTCTGGTTGCACTTTGCACCGCGAATCCACTGCACACCCAGCTCGATCCATAGCAATTTCGAGTCCAACACGTCTTGGTTGCGTGTGTTTGTGATTTCTATTCTTTACTTTCCTTCTTCTCTTTGCGATCCTTTTTCGTTCGATTTTTATTTTTCGATGGTTTGTTTTTGCTGGTTTTTTTCTGTTTGGTTTTCTTCTTGCCTTTCGCTTTACTCTTACTCTAGCTCATCATTTTGTTCCTCTTTTTTTGGTTGCTATTAATTCTTATTTCCTTGTTGTATCCGTTCATCTTCTGCAAAAAATGTGTGTGTGTATACACACCCGTACGATTTGGCACTGCAATGGGCTTGCACACGTTCTTTTAGAACTTTTCTTCATGGGGTCTGCTTGCTTTCGGTGCTTACCATCGCACGATCCTTCCAGTCCGCAGGACGGCAAAGTAATTTGGATTTTATTTGTTCTTGTTCTTGCTTCACTCTTTCCATTTCTTCCTTTTCTTTTCCACTTCCATGCTCATCCCTTCTGCTTACCCTTAGTGGTATACGTCTATCTCGTTTGCTACGCTTTCTGTTTGTCTTCCTTTTTGTTTTCGGCTACTTCCGTTCATCGATCGAGAATCGATTGGCTTTATTTGCAAAACTGAAGGGCACTTGTGTTCTGCGTAGCTTACCCGAAAACCCATCCACAGCTTCGGAAACCCGGGAAAGATGACCCAAAACTACCCAGCCGTTTGCTACTTTTTTTGTTTTGTTTTGTGCAATTGAAGTTCGTTTGGTTCTTCGGGCAGCCCGAGTTACTGCGCGTGCATAACCAAACAGCAAACTCGCACTGCATGGTTTGTTTCGTGCGAGTTTTTGAAGCCCCTTCTTCCCGCCTGATTCCTTCCCTTTCCTCCCGCCCATTGCAAAAGGAAATTCGATCCGATTTATGATAATTTAAATGACAGGCCCGTCAAATGGTTACCATATGTGAGTGTGTGTCTTTCGGCCGCCGGAATCTTCGGTCCAGATGATGATGATGAAGTGACCCGGCTGCACCAAGAAAAGAAGAGCGAACATTCAACAAAACGTAGCATAACCGCAACCGAAAGTGACGTATTAGCGCCATGTCGACTTGCTGTCGAGTCACAGGATCGGATTCGCGATCCGTTTCCTTCTGCCGCATGGTGCATGTGAGCGTTATGTGTTCTGCTACTGCGGAGGGTCACTTTCAGAACGCCACCGGTTCAACCAACCAGTCTCGCTTTGCTGGATCGTTGCCCCATGAGCTATCGTTATGGTGATGATGATGGGGGCAGTTGAATGATTCGTCGACAGCGCGCACATTACATTTCGCTTGAGGTTGGTCGGCATTCATCGGCAGTAGGAAGCAATAATTCAGCCGAAAATCTGAACCACCAAAGCGGGAGGGCTTGTTTCGGCTTCTTGGGAGGTGCCGACAGCATTAAACAAATCATCGGCATCATTGGCCACGGTCGAGTTGCGCGTGGTACGGTAGCGCTCGCGGACGGTTCGATTTCAATATTAGCAGATGCGTGGATTAGTAATGACTGATGAGAAAATGAAAAGAATCATTTAAAGTCAATGTTTTGCTTATATTAAACTAGAAAAAAAACTAACAACTATTACGCTAAAAATCGATCATAATCGAAATACAATAATTTTAATAAATACTAAAACATTGATTTTAATTTAATTCCAACTTATACCAAGCACTAGCAATAAAAGAAATATACGTCTACAGATCATTCATAATTTATTTAATTATTTAAAACCACAACCTACTTCCTAAAGCCAACACCAGAGTTGAGAGAAAAATAAATTTTCCCGAAAAATGAGACACCAAAAATTAGGTTAATCGTTTACGCTGATGAATTGTGCACTTCGAGTGGATTGAACGTTGGCCCACTAGAACCAAAGCACCCGATGCATGAACGAAATCACCCTTTGAAACGGATCGTACCAATCCATCCCAGCCGAAAACCCGTTCTTTGTCGTAGATCGTTGTGCTGAGCGGCTCAAGCACAAGTCTGCAGGTGGCCTACCACTTGGCTGTACGCACTTTTATTAATGTAGCGAGCGGTAGGTGAACCTCGCGGATCAGATTACAAACGGGACGGTCGGTTAGCATGGTCGTTGAAGTTCTTCCAAGGGGTTCTCCCAATGGTAAGCCGCAGTACAATATCGATACATCATGTGTAGAATAATTTATTTTTCTCGCATCGATACTACTGATACTAGCAAGATTGAACGGTTGCCAACAGAATGGGAATAATGCGAGAGCTTATCGCTGACGCTTGGCAAATGTGCAATGGCTAATTGGTTAGCGAATAGAATGGTCATGTGATTTGCGCTGTAGTATTACATGTATGACTATTATTAAAACGATGTAGTAATCCTTGGAACCTTGGACGGCCTTGACAAACATATACAGTAATCAGGTGAATCGACAGAGGTGATAACAAGAAAGCATTATCAAACAAAGTCACATGACAGCAATTCTAATGTCCAACCCGCTAAGATAACCTTAGTTCATTGGCGTCGTTGTAGTTGGCACTCATATCATCATTTAGAAGTTGTTTGTAACTCCTCAATATCGAGGTTCCTTGCTTCTAACAGAGTACTCAAACTGTGATGTTCCAAAATGTTTACTATTTAGGGTTATTTTTTCACAAAAAAAACCCAACCTTTAACTGCGTAATTACCCATTTAAATCTCCCAAAACCACAACCGGCCTAGATCGTAAGGCCAACCAGAGCGCGACGACTTCTATCAGGCAACGATCTGATAAGGATCGGGAAAACTGAGGCCATCTCCTTGAAGTTACTGCAAGCCGTTGTTCTTCGGCGACAATTGCCATCATTTCGAGGTCAGTCTGTCGCGCTTGCAATGAGCTGCGGTTACAAGGGAAATCCGATCAAATGAAAATGGCGTCCGAATATCTTACATTCGGCTTGTGTTGTCTTCGTCCGGGTTTAAGGTCAACCAGATAAGACGTTTCGATTTGCCATTAGATTAAGCCATTATTCGTCAATATGGAAACGCTTCGTTTAATTTTAATTTAGTCGCACACATAACCACACAACAGCACTTACTTTTTATTCCTAGCAGCTTCCTAGTGTAATCAGTTCGTCACTTGTGCTAGGCCAGCTAATGCCTACCATCAGGCCGATCGCTCGAAAGCAAACAAATCGTTGTATTCGCAAACAAACACCCGTACGCTTCATGTTGCACACTTGTAGGCGCTGGTGTGAAATAAAGCAAAACAGTTGCGGTTAGTAGCAGCGACCTACACAAACGTGCGCCATTAGGCACGCTTATCAACGTTAGGAATCTATCAGTTTCATCAGTTTCTTCGGAAGGGTTTGCTGGCAGTGGTTGCTAGTGGAGCGATGCCTCATGCTTACTTTATTAGCGATAAATAAAACTGCGTAGTTATCAAGGGATCGCGTGAGCGGAAGAACATCCTGATTCTTCCGGTATGCAATGAATTTATTCTTAAGCGCATGCGAGTTCGATGAACTTTACTTACTTTAAACTTACAGCAAGGCTGCTTACTATATAACATAAAACATCCAATTCGTAAAAAGAGCTTTTTGTGGCGATAGATGTATTGATTCTGACTGATTCAACTTTTATTCCGTCCTTATCAATTATCTCGTACGGTTCGTCAGTCACCGAGTTTTACAATTTGCGCAGTTTAATTGGTTTCAAATGTTTCAAACGACCTTCATTATTGGGATTTCGTTGGAGGGAGTGAGTCAGTCGAGGTGTTAAAGCATGTGACAGCTCGGAAACGTGAACGTACTTAGTAAGACCTGCCTTACACCGTCATTGTTAGACTGTGGCGGGTTGACCGACTTGCGATAAGGCGATAATTTTACTACGCGAATCTTGAATCACTGGTAGCGATTGAGTCATTTGGTAAGTTAATTGGTTTCCAGCAATTGTTTGATAAGCGGAAACTGGTTCAAGCGGCTCCGATGTGCTATAAATTTTACGAAGGGAAACACTAATTGGAGGTTATTATTTTTAGCGGATGTGCCAATGATTTTCAGATTGCTGAATCGTGTACAGATCTGAACGAAAGCTTACGATAATCTCTTCTTCTTGTATAGCTCTACAACTGTTATTGGTGTCTTGTACTGCTCGTTACTTATGTCTGCTTAGTCTACAATCCTGTCCATTGTCCAGTCCTTCCAAAAAATCTGTATTATTACTATATTCTTTAACCGTGGGTGTCCCATATACGAGACCCCGCATAAGAGGATCCCTTAATCAAGGTCTCCCTAATACAAGGTCCCGTGTACTAGGTATCAAATTTGAGGATTCCTCCAACGACTCTGCCCACCACTAGGTCTATCACAGGTTTCTAAAAGTTTTAGAACGCAATGCATTGTGGGAGTCTTTGCAATAAAATGTAGCTTACAATACTTCTCGAAGAAAAATAATTACTCAAAACCAATTCTCATCTCATGATGAAAATCTCCTGCGGTTTTAGAAAGGACAGCAAAAACTAGAACATAATGATTCATCCCTCAATGTGACACGGTTCTGTGGTTTCGTTGTTATTTGAACTACTTTCTCCTTTTCCGTCTTATCTACGTCCACGCAACGTGTATGTGCTCATTTGATACGATGCTGACCAGAATGACCCGAAAAGCTTAAAACAATAAGTAATGCAGTTGTGCAGCAGTACGAGGGTGGCTTGCAACAACAGTCTCTTTATAACCACGAGTTGACACCAACGCAAACCACTCATTCCTATACAGGAAAGGAAATTTTGGTGTTGGAAAAAGACTCATAATGGTACGCTCGTTTGAACCATTGCATAATGATGTTGGTGCACGCCAGGCAAAGGAAGTCATACTGTGCATAGGTCTGGCAGAGCAATCTCTCCGATACCTACTGTGCAATTATGATGATAATGTGACTAAAACCAACCAAAAAGGGAGAAGCGGAAAGGTGAGAATCCATCGAGAAGAGCAGCAAAGCCGGAGAACGACAACGCAGTACAAATGGATTTATCAAAGTAGCTCGCTGCTTCCTATAGGTACACAGAGATGACACAAGAAAAGAGAGCCAGCCACATATAAAGTCTGCAGCATGAAGCGAGATGCAACGAAAACAATCTCAAACACACACACACACACACACACAGGCACACATACAAACGGGTGTACACGGCTGCGAAGGGCGTAACGAAACGAACGACCGGACGCAGAAGATATCAAATGAGACCAGCGTATCGACCCTTAGACGAGCCCAGAGTTTTGGAAAATTGGCTCTAAGTAAAGTTGGCTGTTGGCTGCATAAATCAAGCCACTGCGTACCGGGCCCGAGCGAGATGGACCGATCGTAACGCAAACAAATCATTCCTTCCATATCATCCGAAAAAAAAACCCATCCGATCCTAGAGGCGACGATCGAAGCCTCCGTTCCGACCTAATTGTTCAGCCGGAGGGCTTTCCACGGCACAGCCCTTGAAACCTCAACTACGTCGCGTAGGGCGTGCAGGATCAAGCCTCCGGTTCGAGCGATGAGTTTGAAACGAACTCCGGAGCAACCCCCGAAGCCCCGTTCTGGACCCATTTTACTCGCGGAGCTATACATTTGATGACAAATAATATTGGAAAGAAAAGGAGGGAGCGACAAAAAAAAACATGGTCGACGTCCCAGACGCTGGCCAGACAACGCTAGAACGTCCACTGCCTGTGGACGTGAACCTGGAGCTAGGGAATGGTTGGAGTTGCTGGACCCGGGATCAGTGCACTCAGCCCGGCGCGAAACCACTGTCGGGACGGTGAATGCGAGTCACGGAAGGCATGGAGGATCTCTTTTCAATAACCTATCATCTTCGTCAGTAACAACCTCCTTGCTGGCCAGGTCATTCTGGCCGGGTGGATGATGAGTGGTGAGTGGTGCCTGTGATACACGCAGGAGGGATTAACGTGGAAGCAGGACTGCGACTGACGATCGCGCAAGGGAAAAACATGGAAAACAACGCAATAAAGAATGAACGAGACGGAGCTAAAGACGGATTCGATGGACACAAAAACCAGTTCTTCGTCGTTGGTTGGAGTCGCCCCGATGTTTTTAGTGCAACAACCTGCAACAAACGGGGCTGAACGAAACAACAACAACAAAAAAAGCGACAGAAATGGAACACAAGAGAAGGCGAAGCAATCAAGCACTTCGGGCCATCTCGAAATGCATCAAAACATTTCGAACAAACAGGGAACGATCGAATCCAGAGGTGACTTACCGATCGTGACCAGCGAAAGGATCTATTAAGCTCACCAGTTCCTTGGGTACGCTAATTATCGACCCACCGAAACAACCGAACCGGAGGGATGTGTTGTGACCTCTGGTGGGTTATATTATAATGCGAGCTAATCGGCTCACGGAGTTGTGAACGGAAGAGGCTTAACTCTAACTAACAGACGAGATGCAGTCTCGTACTGTCCGGATCCTTCGCCGCTTACGGGGAGCATCGGTATAAATTAAAGGTATCCGTTTTATGGTTTCGTTTCCGACTCGTTCCCGCATCCTTGTGCAAGTCATCGAATGTTCGGAAGAAGATTGTGTAGGTTATGGTATTAAGCTGTTTAAATCGATCTTGAGGGAGACGATGTGTGATAAAGCTTTGTTTCTATATTTGGAGGTTGATTAACAGGGATAGTGAAGCCTTTGAGTGTCCAAGACCAATGGTTCGTTCCAAGTGCGTGGAAGTAACGAATTTGTATATGTATCAGGTGATGAACATAGCAACGCTAATATGTTGGAGATGTTTTATTGTTTATCCAGAGACTCTGGTGCCCACCAAGGTACGACGTGTTATGGAAGATATGCGATTTCGGTTTTTTCCTAGAATAAACACAACTGTTCAGCTTGTTCAAGGCTGTGTCTGTTCAATATTTTAAATTTCTGAAAGTATTATAGCTGTCTCAAATATCCAAAACTTTCAACCCAACTTCATCAACGATGTTTTGTATCCCAAAGTATGCATAAAAAGACTTTCCTTAAAATGTTCGATAACTCCGTGGTCTTGCGATCCACCCAACTGTCTATAAACGTTTTTATACGATTTATTATGCACAAATAAAATATTACATTGATATCTGATTGTGTGCAACTGCTATGATTCAAGCAGTTGTGGAACTGACCCATCCTGACGTCCGGTTATAATTACTTCGAAACATCGAATCGGACAACAAGAAAAGAACTCCACGTTCCTCAATGTCTGAAGACATCTGTGTGATAATCACCCTGGTAAGGCGGCCGATGGCGTTTGTGAAGAATTATTTGGCATCTTGGATTTTAATTATTGATGTCAATTAATCGTCAATAGATGAGACTTCCGACTTACATTAGAGACGCTCAATAGATAGTTTTAAACAATCATCTTATCGGAGTACCAAATAATCTATACCCAAAACAGAGTAGTAACAGATTACTAAGGCTTAGAAAACATTGATTTCTAAGACAGTTTTGAAAAGCCGTAAGGACATTTAGGACTGGGCCACAATATTTTTGTAGAATGCATCTTACATATAGAATTAAAAAAAAAATATTTTATTTGCATCGATGTCCAAAGGTAATCTAATTTTCTTACGGTTTTAATTGTTGTTACTTTTCATATAATCTTTTACATTACAAAGCCGTAAGGACATTTAGGACTGGGCACAATATTTTTGTAGAATGCATTTTTACATATAGAATTAAAAAAAAATATTTTATTTGCATCGATGTCCAAAGGTAATCTAATTTTCTTACGGTTTTAATTGTTGTTACTTTTCATATAATCTTTTACATTACTTACCAAACACTGTTTAAAAAAATTGTCAAAAGAAAGAATTTTCTTCCATTTATAAATATAAAACTTGTACACATAATTATTTTGTTCAAATTTATTTTATCTTTATTTGTTAACATATGTTCTCCGTCAGTTTGATTATTTGATTCCACTTGCACAATGTAAACACGTGCCCATAATTCATGTAAAACTGTGATTTTTTCACTCTGTCCCTACCGCCCCCTTGTTTTTGTTTTCGATTAAAGAATAAAAATTCAGCCTCTACGTAACAACCAACCAGTGCGATGGGGAAGAAAGCCGCAGCACCGTGGACCGGGACATACAAAAGTCGGACTTTAGAAAAAAATATTTTTATAAACCGATCAAACAATCTCGCGTGACATAATAATCGTGCTGCGTCTCCCAACAGCAATTGTCTGCCGCGATCTCTGTTTAGTTTTGGGTTTTTTTTTTTGTTTGTTTCCATCGTTGATTTCCGTTTCGCGTTCACTTAAAACTATTCGGACGCGTCGTCTCGACCGAATAATAATTACGTCGTCGATGTTTCATTGATGTTCTGCTTGTTCTGCGCAGGACGAAGTAGGGCAGATTAATCGTTCCCGACACGGTCGAACGAGCAGCAGCAGCAGCACGGTTCGATTTAATTATACTGCCCCCGACACTTAATTGCCCCGAAAGTCAATCATCGATGCCGGTTCGGCATGTATCTGTGTGTATGTTTGTGGTTCGTCTTGCTGCAAGGGAAGTGTCCCTACCGGACTACTGAAAGTGGTACAACATTCCAATTAAATTCTTCACTGTTTTCAGCAAGGCGGTCTGTTTCGCTATCTCCTGGTCTGTTTCGGGTTCAGGTCAGGGTGATGGAAATTCCGACATTCTTCCTGCCTAGTCGGAGCGTATTCGAAGGACTTGTCGATGGTCTAGGACGGGACGGAGTTCAGATCAAAGTGTAGGACGGGTAGGAGGAGCAAAAGAGAAAGAGAGTGTCGGAGAAAAAAGCCAGAAACCTAACTGTCTTTCTCTGCCCGGGACCACCAAAAGGACATCAGTGACAGGACGGTTCGGGACTCCAATCGGTGCTCAATGGTTCGTAGTAACGCACGGCTTCCGAGATTCGATGTGCATCGATGCATTTAATGCTGCAGCCCTTCTGCGGCACAAGCACTAACAGCCAGTGGTGAGGGTTGGTTCTACCTCACCGGTCTGCTTACCTCCAAGGATCAGAGGATCAGGTTCCTTTCCAGCGGGTGTCACCGCGGGTGGGACGGAAGACCCGGGGGTGGGCACATCCTGATTGTTGCCAAACTCCACCCCAACGGGAAGCGTCTGCTGATGGTCTGTGGGCAGGTGGCAGGTGGGTGTTGCGGGATGACCGGACAGGGTGGTTGGGGGTGGTCCGACCCCGGACGATGCCGACGGTCCCCGGCTGGATGGGCGGATGATGGCGATGGGTTCTGGAGAGGGTAGCTCTCCGATGGCTTTTAATTATCTTATAATCGGTGCCGAACGGTCGTTTGTCTTGGTCGTGCGCAGTTTGACCGTCGCAAACTGGGAAGCCCTGCAGTTGGGTGATGCCACGAAGCAGGACATCCGGATGACGTTACCAAAGGCAAACAGAAGCCAATGCGAAAGAGATAAGATGAAAATGTTAGCTTGAGGTAATGCTTTAAGATATTAGTTCGGTGAAGGCTTTATGCTAAAGAAAGAAATACGCTTCGCTATTGTTTGCATTGCTGTTGTAAAAAGGAGTTGTTTGGTTTAACATTTTCTACGACCAGTTACTGGCTGTGTGTCAGCAGTTCGTGTTGATAGGATGCAACATTTGTTTGACCATGATTTGCTGAACCGAAGTCAATATTGATATCGTTCTGTTTACTGGTTCTAGCTCCCGAAATGGTAAAGTTAAACAAATTCTGAGATTACTTTGGCCAGCATGCTATTCCTATCGCTTCACCTTTCTTGCCCAGCAGGTCCTTGCGTGCTTTTGTTTTGCTTCTAAGGATTCTTTGGCGCATTATCAGCAAGTTGGGCTAATATTTGCACTGGCAGCGTGTTTGAACAATACAACGTCATGGCAACCGATAAGCCAGTTCTATTGCATTCTACAGCACTATTTGCATTGCTTCAAAACTTGTTTTTTCCAGGTGTTGGAAATGTTTCCGCAACAGTGAGTGAGGAAATACAAACGATGAAAATCGCGTAGATACCTCAAGATGGTATATAATGGATAGTAATAATAGAAAGCTACACAATTTTAATACACAACATGATAATTGCTAAGATTTTCAGTAGGATAATAAAGGTGTGATCTTGAAGATATTTTAAAAAATGGCTTAAATCGAGTCCATGTTTTGAAACCCGATCACAAAATTGACCGCTGCAAACGTAGAATGAAATGAAAACGCCTACAGGTATGCAATTAAAGTACACGCATTTGTATCATAGATTGCATACTATTCAGGCGTTGACTCTCAAACCACTGAGCTTTATGATTACGAAGTTTTGTTTTGAAGTATTTGCTGTAAAACATGTGAAAATCAAAAACAACGTTTTGTTTAACTAACATAACTTTATTGACGGTAATAGATAATACAATCATAAACACAAAACATTTCAAAATCATTCGAACACCGTACCATCCGACGCACGGACATTCGTTTCATTGGACAAGTTGCGGCATATCTGCCTGTAGTTTTAAATTACACATTCATTAGGTTACGAAATAGTTGACTATCGGGCTACGCTAGCTCTAACATTAAACGGACGCATGTCAAAAGTTCTTTCCATTCTTTTACATCGTTTTCCATTCCACACCCAGTTCATACGCTCGAGCTTTCTTTTTCCAGCGTTTCACTCACTATTGGCACATTAACTTCTTCGTTTGCAGTAAACGTACAAAAAAAAAACTTATCCTAGCATATTATTTGATTTAACAATTCCGCATGGTTCCTCATTTGTAACATTGATCAATTGAGCAGAAATCCTTATTTCCCTTTACTGGGGTGTTTTTAATCGCAGTTAGGTTAAAGGACTGGATAGAGTAATACGGGGGAGA
Organism: Anopheles maculatus; assembly: GCA_002091835.1. Classification (NCBI taxonomy): domain Eukaryota; kingdom Metazoa; phylum Arthropoda; class Insecta; order Diptera; family Culicidae; genus Anopheles; species Anopheles maculatus. The sequence goes on from KZ061961.1 coordinate 26,211, forward strand.
ACAAATTCAATACTGACTATGTTTTTTTGGGGAGGGAAAAGAATGAAATTCTAAACAATAATACGGCTCACTATTAAAACAAAACTAATACAGCAATAACATTGGAGTACATCCCGCAACCACTAATAAAATTTGATAATACATGCAAACAAAGAGAAAAGTGTAAAACAAAACGAAACGATCTAGGGCCAAAGTAACATTAACAGGGTTACAAAGTCGTCTTATGCTCTAATGTACTCCGCACTGAAACCTTTCTCATCGCGATGAGCGATACAACCGGACGATGCTGTCCGGTACACTGCACACTTACAACTAGCGTAACCTTAAACACATATCTACCAGACTCCGATCGTCGATCGTCTGCTGAGGTGAGGGTAAAAAACCGTAACGATTTAAATATCGACTAATATAAGACTAAAATATTGCACCGCCACTGCTACCGCAGCTCGCTGCATGCATTTGGGAATGGTTGCATGGTGGTAATCATGTCGTTCATCATCATCCTGTCCTGTCTCACTGTCCACCAAATCGATCACCTGCGTACTGGTTGGTTCGACTCGGTGGTCATTTGTTCTATGCCGAAATGGTGCGTCGTTCTGTAAAGATTTTTTTTTGCGTACATTTGGTTGTGTCCTGTGTCGGATTGTCTTTGTTACTGTTGCAATGGTATGTACTAGAATGTTTTCATGAGGGTCGTTCAGGTGATTTGGTAAATGGGTTATGGTGCTGTTTGTTGATTGCTTTGTGCTTTATAACGTGCTGTTCGGCTGAAATGCGATCTTTACACCATCGTTAAAGATCGATTCACCATACGGAGAGAAAAACCAAACGATGGTGGTGCGCGGTTTATAGCTTCTGGTTGTGTACTGAGCTATCCGCACCCCACAGGTCATACCAGGGCCCGTACGCCTTACCGTCCGAGGCGATCGATTTGGTGGACTTGCGCTTTTGCTGCTGCTGCTGCTGCTGCTGTTGCGGTTGACCATTGTTTTGCATCTTGGCACTGATGCGGGACTCCTGTTCCGATTCGTACTTTGACTCGGCTAAATTTCCCTTGGAGCTCTTCGACCGACGATCCCGGGTTTGCTGCTGGCGAGACTGTTGCTGTTGCTGCTGATGGTGCTGATGCTGTTGTTCCTCCTCCATCAACTCATCGTCTAGCGTCATCGAAGCCATCATCGTATCGTCATCATCATCGTCCAACTGATTACCCCGGCCTCCGTTACCACCCGAGACACCACCTCGGAACGTGGAGAACGCCATCTTGTCCTCGGACATACCGCGATCCTTTTTGTCTCCACGTCGGTCGGTCATCATGCGCATCATGGAACCATCGCCTCCGTTCGCCTTCCGATCGCGGCCAGACTTTGCAACCAAATGATCGTCCACAACGATACAATCGTACGGGTCGGAGCTGGACGAGTTGCGTTCCGTATCGGTACCACTGGAGTAGTACTGCTTCAGGATCTCCTTACGGCGAACCGTCTTCATCAGCATCATGTCATCCATCATACCGTCATCATCGTAGAAGCTTGTGTCCTGCATCATGATCGAATCGGCCGGGATAATTGAGAAATCGTCAAACGTCTGATCCTGGTAGTACTTGTTCAGGGCATCATTGTTCCGATTCTTGTTCGTCTCACGTTCCGTCGTGCGATACTTGTCCTGCTTACCCTGCTTGCCGCCCATCGGTGCCTCACCGTACAGTTCCTGCTCGTGATGCTGACGGTGCAGATGTTCCCCAGCGTAACTATGGCGATTGTTGTTGTTGGTGTCATTTTTCCCACCTCCCTTCGACTGTTTCCGATCACCTTCACCCCGATCGCGTCCCGACCGTCCGCCACGTTCCTCTTCCTGTCCACCACGGCTTGCCTTCTTCTGCTGCTGATGGAACTCTTGATCAATCTTGGAGATGCGCTTATCGATGTCCGATTTGGTGATCGGGAACTTTTCCTGTTCCGGCATCATGGCGATACTGTGTGGCCGTTCTCGGGCCGGTTCGCGCAGATCTCGATCACGATCGCGCGACTCTCGGTTGTTACCTCGCACGAGTGTGCTTGTGTTGCTTTCGCTATCCATCATGCCGTTCGCGTTACCTCGGGAGTTATCTTTGCGACGTTGCTGTTGTTGCTGCTGCTGCTGCTGCTGTTGCTCCTCCTCCGCCTTGGCCGCAATCATTTCCTTCTGCTTCTGCTTCTCGATCTGCTCCTTCTTGCGCATGTTCCGTTTCAGTGTGGCTTCCTTCTTTTCCATCTCGCGCTTTTCACGCCCGGTCGGTATGATGTCGTTGTGCTTCCACATGGCCATCCCCTCGAGGATGTGGTCCTCGGACTTGGAGAACTTCCAGAACGATTTGGTGCGCTTAATCTTCTGCGAGTCGCTCTGGTTGGGATGGTTTTCCGACGACATACGGTTACGCGAGCGATATCCGTACTCGAGCGTGCCCGAGTTGCTTTCGGCAATGTTGCCGTAGCTGTTGGCCTGACGCATCATCATCTGGTTCTGGTGGCGTGGTCGAGGTGGCACAATCGTACCGTAGATATCGTCCTCATCGTGGTAGCGTGGCGAAGGGACGCTACTGTCGCGACCACCCGTCCGGGTTAGGGTTGACTGATCGTTCAGCAAGTTTTTCTCCGAGCGGGCCGATCTGCGGAGCATAGTTACAAGTGAGCAAGTGGATTCTGAACGTTTAACAGAAGTATTCCTTCACCACCACCTGTCAGCGTGCTTTGCTGCTTCGTTAGGAGAATATCGTTTCAACATTAGACGTTGTTAGGCTTAACTCTAGGATTATATTACATACCCATGCACTCTCCATAAAACCGAAACACATTAAAGCATCAAACGGCAATTAAATTGATTAGGAACAGCAGAGCTATTGCAAACAGTAGCGATCACCTTCCAAGCCTCCACCGAAACAAATAAATTACCCTTCAAATAGTAGTCAAGACTCACCTTATCGGTACGCGATTCACTGGTTCTTCGTCAGAATATAGATCGGCCTCTGGTTGCGGCTGTGGCTCATTAGAGAACCCACTGTCATTGCTGCTATGCAGCGAGGCACTGGCCATTCCGTTGCTCTGTCGTTTCTGCTTCGGGTTGCTGCTCGATGGCTGCTCGAAAGAATACATAGAACAGAAGCATTAAAACCAACTCTTCGGTCTAGCTCTAACCAAAGTCAAAACATTCTTACCGGCTTGCTGAAGTTCATCGTAGCCGAACCGGATTTGCGTTTATCCGCAGCCATTGGAGGTGCACCGGCCGACGAGAAGCTGTTGGACTGTGGAATTCCACCGGTCCCACCAGATCCCGATGCTCCATCGTGACGCTGCTGCTTACCACCGCTGTAACTGTTCGGCACGACCGGTGTCGGTACGGGAGCCGGCAGCTGTGGTGGTGGTCCAGGCTTCGGTGGTTTCTCACCACGAGACAGACGGCGGAACTGCTTCGACTGGCGGTACTGGATCGTGTCGCCGAACATGCGTGTTGGAGATGCATCCTCGCCACCGTGGTACGAACCAGACATCTTCGTCAGGCTGTCATCGACCAGCGTACTCTCGAGCGAAGTGTCCGGCGTATGATCAAGCTCAATATCGCTCGGTGGGGCCTTTACCCACTCACTGATGCTAAAAAGTTAAAACAAGTACACGTCATATCACTTGATTCCCTCCTATCGCATCTCCCCACTGGTCACCACTTACCTCTCCTTATCGTCACGCTCGGTTTCGGTGTAGGCTATCGGGAACCAGCCAAACTTTTGCGTGCGCAGGTTCTCTCCAAACTGCCAACCCTTGGCCCGATCACCTACGAGCGCAATTCGATCGCCCTCGAGAAAGCTCAGCTGGTTCTCGCCCGACGACAGGTACGCGTACAGAGCCTTCACCGTGGGCCGTTCCCAGTGTGAAATGTCCGGTTTGCCGTTACTACCGACCATACTGCCAGCGCCGCCTCCACCACCACCACCACCTCCCATCATCATCATCCCGTGATGGTGGTGATGGTGATGGTGACCACCCAGCAGCGTACCGGTATTGTTGTTCAGATTAAACTCGGACTTGGCCCGCGGCATCTGGAGCGTACTGTTGGCGACGTCGGCCAGCGACCGCATATCGAGACAGGACGCATCGATGGACCGTGTCTTGCGCAGCTGAGACGCAATCGATTCCCGATCATCGTCGTCCTCGTCTTCCACGTCCCGCAGCGCCTGCTTGGCCGAGAACATGTTCTCCACGTTCGGGGGCAAAAATTCGCGCGTTGCCGCCACATCGTTCCAGTTGTCCAGCGACTTTTCGATGATCATGTGCCCGGAGTGATGGTAGGCCATCCAGTGTTTTGCTAGCGAGCACTGGCGCTCCAGCACAAACCCGTACCGACGCCGTTCCTGTGTCATGGCGTTCTTCAGACTCTGCTCGCAGAACTGGTCCAGCTTGTGCTTTTCCTCCTCGAACGCCTGTATGCTCTTGATTTCCTTCTCCGCCTCCTTGGGTGTGTTTTTCGAGTTCTTCTTGCGGTACTTTTTCATCGTGGCGGCCGCCTTGCTGTAGCTGTCCGAGCGCATCTTGTGCTGCTGGAGAAACTTCTTCTGCTCGAACTGTACCACTTTGGTGTCCTTCTCGAGATTCGTTTCCAGCGGCACTAGCAGATCGACGTAGAATGCTTTAAGCTCAGGTGTTAACATACGAAGTCGTTTTCTAATCTCGGTTGATTGCAACTGCACGACGCAAAACTTACAATATTCATGTGCTGATCCTGGATCTCTTTGTACACACCGACAATGTTCATCAAGGCGGAACCTGTAATCAGCGTTAAAAGAAAGGGGTTTTAGTTGTGTGTCCTGTAGTCTGGGGTTTGGGTGGGAAATTAAAGCTAAGGTTAACAACAAACTGCCACTGGCACCAGCGGTAACCACTGTTGCCTGCACTGCTCATTAATCGTAGTGCCGGCCTGTAGGAATGTTGATTTATGAAAATGGAAGGTTACACGTTCGTGTTCATGCTCATGTTCGCGCCACAGCCGTGCGATTGGAACGGATGGTTCTTGCGAAACTATTCTGAGTGTAAGTGTGGGGTGTTGTTGGCTGGCAGCACTGTGGGCAGGTTCCGGGATACTTTTACTCCATTCGTTTGGACAACCAGGAAAAGCCTCAAGGTTGCCGGTGGTAGAAAGGTATAATATTTTCCTTTCTAGTTCGTTACTTATGTTTATATAAGTACGCTTGAAAAGTGAAAATGTACAAACAAATAATGAAAATTTAATTTACAAGTATGTAAATGTACTCAACGGTCATACTCAGAACAAATGAATACATCATTAATCAGCAAATTTAAACACACAACATTTTAATTCACTTCACAACCGCCATGCTTCAGCACATCTCTCCCACAGAGTGTAACATAAAACGGCATGCAACAATTGATTATTTATTTTGTTTTCAATTTACTCGTCCCATTCCGCAGAGAATCTCAATGCCCCTTTCATTTTGTCAATACTTTTTTGATGTGAAATAAAAAAAAACCTTCCTGCCAACAGGACGTTTTTCCTGCAGGGTAAAGGTTTGTTGACTATTCTTTTTTTCTGTCCAACCCGTTCACCATTACGCTCAACCGATGACACACGCATTTGGGAATCGAGATAAATAAAATTAACGACTGCCGGTACGGTGTGCAAACGATGGGGGGATACAGTTCCATAGGAAAGCCGGTAAAAAAGACTTGCTTAAAAATTGATTGATGATGTGTGTGTTGCGCGACATACAGCTCATCTTTTTGAATTTTCACTCGAATTTTGGTTGATGAAATATAAAAAACATGCAAATATGCACCAATTTGCATCGTCATTATCATTATTGTCGCGATGAAGTTTGTGCCGTAGAATGTTTTTCCTTTATAAAAGGACATTATTTTATTCCGCTGAACCATCAAAGGACATTCATTCACGTTTGGGTCAATGTAGGGGAACCTTTTTTTTGTGGCAAAAATATATTTCATTTAACCTGGGAAATGAAAACAAAAAATAAATACATAAATGAAGCAAAAGGCCGATGGTGATCATACATTAATTGTCAAAAAAGGGCTATTTAATTTTAATTTCGTACATGATGCGAAATGATGACGTGTGTGTCTGCAGATTGCAAGCTACACTAGCTTTAAATGCAGCTCACAAACTTCACCGAAAAGTCCTTAAAGAAATCCCCGTTGATTAAAATCAGACGCTTTTCATGTGGTTTTTGGAGAGAAGCAGTCAGCTTCAATTATTTTCACACATTTCGAAAAAGAGTCAGAAGGCATCCACAAAAAACCATCCGAGAACGAACCATTCGTAGCATGCGTAAAAGAAAATCAATCAACTAATAAAAAGCTGTGTTTAATAACACAAAATGCAGCACTTGCCTAACGAAGTGCGGAAAAGGTATACAAAACAAACAAATAAAAAAAAGAAATGCACTCCAACGCGGTACGTAGCATATCACGGTACGTCACACAGCATCCCCCGTTTTTTTTTTACTTGCGAGACAAACTTCACAGCACCAACCCAGCGAGGGAGTGTGGTTGTTTATTCGATGATAAAAAGTGCGGTTTTTAATAATGAACCAGCTTGAAAAATAAGCGCAATAGCTCGCTACCGTGAGGTTACGCTCCCGTACAGGTTGTTCTTTATTTTTGTGTGCTACAAAAGTGCAGCTGACGGAGTGTTTTTTTTTTTGTTGTTTTCAGCTCCAGTGTCCTTTATGGTACATATTTGCATCACCAGCAAAACGCGCCACCACGTTTCGGGCACGTTCGGGAAATGAATGTGAAATGTTTGCATCGATGCATCGAACCTGCACACCGTGAAGCACGTAGTAGCGCGCGCGTAGGAAAACGATTGCAGTACGAGGGAAATAAAAACCTTCTCCATATGCAATCGAATGCAGTAGGTAGCGTGTGACAATATCGGCACCATCGGAAGCGGTATGCATTTTTATCCGCTTCTCTCAATGTGCAAATGTGCAAGTGCACACATAATCGCAATAAAGGAAAAAAAGACCGGTCGTACACCGGTACACAACAAATCTGAAATTCGAATTTTATCTCACATGTGTGCGACGCGAGTTCGAGCCATCCGTCGATTTGCATTCGATTCTGAATCTATTCGGGCTGAATCTAAACGACTACCTCTAGACGCTTACCGAGGACCAATCAATCAAAATCCACCGATCGTAGTGGGTTGAATCGTGAAGCGTTTGCAAAACACTGCAGCAATAAAGTGCGTCCCAAACACGCACACAGCCGGAACTGAGGATGCAGGACGCTGACAGGTGAAGGAAAGGTGTTTCTCTACAGGAAGCACCACTTTTATCAGCCATCTTGTCCCGGCGGCAAGTGAGAGTAGTTTGCAGATGCATTCTTCTGCAGTACATCAGCAGCGGACACTTTCGCTGCACGCTATTTACTTGCCGAGTTCCTGAAGGGGTTTGTTAGGCCGTTGACAGTAATTGGACACTGATTGAGGTGGCTAGCCGCACCATTAGCTCGGTGCGTCCGTTCGCCTTGTACCATCCGGCAGCAGATGGCGTCACGCACGCATCGAAGGCAAACCTCGTCGATCGGATTAACATCGATCAAATGGTGCGCTGGAATGTAGGCAGGTGAAAGAGAAACCTGGATGGTGATAACTTCCAAAGACAAACACCATCACCACGGGAATGTTTGATTATCAAACATCTTTTCCGTGAAGCAAAAAAAAAAAAATGCGCCTTATTCCTTCAGCGCTCGGTTGCGTTAGTATTAATGGCAAACTACAAATTATCTCCACGCCACCTGTCCGCTATGCTGCAGCTCACTGATGCGCTCACGCTCAATGTGATAAGAGCCGATGGTGGTGAGATAATCGAGAGGTATGATGTCCGGTAATAAGGCAGTGATATTAGCGACGGATTGCAGCAGATGCTGCTAATTGATGGAACCCTAACCATGGTGTGTTTGTGGAGCGGAAGGCCTCCGACGATGGTTTCCATCGTAAGTACGGCAATCAATAGACGAATGGGTTCTTCCGTGATGCGACAAACAGTGGTGGTGATGTTGATGGAATGATGGTTATATTAATTAGACTAATAAACATCATCTATTGCAATTTGAACGAAAATTGGTTCCTTCCGTTTACGTCCGTGTTTAAGACACGAGCCAGGCATAAGTAGCTGGTAAACAGATCTTAATGAGTCGTAACACTCACATTGAAGAAAATGTATTAAATAGATTAAGGATTAAATATTCTGAATCGCCAATAAATTCATGGTTGCATGCTAAATCTGATTTCTTGCTTGCATCATTGGCTCTATGCAAACATGAGTACATACTAAGCTACTGCCGAGCATTTCCTTGCACGTTGATTTTCCAACAAAAAGGGGCACGACTGCAAACGATAAAAATCTCGTGCCAAATGCACCGTAAAGCAAATCGAGCTGCATAATGCTTAAATTGTTCATTCGGAAAACGAAACGATTGCTGCTTCAAGAGCCAGAGCCTTGCAAACACATTTCATTTGCACTCTCAGTTTTTTTTTGCCCACTATCGTAGTACCAAAATCGCAAAAGTACACACACACACGCGCCTTACCGATTCGGCGGCAAGATCGTACGAGGTGATATTGGGTTATCGCAGGTTCTGTTTCTCCTTTTTTTTACAATTTCTTTTCCGTCTTCCTGGTACGAACAGGAAAGCTCTGAAGCACAGACATATGGTGAGAGGTTTCATTGAATTTTCCACCTCATCAGCACCGCACAATCTGATGTAGTGTCGAGAAGATTGAATGAGCCAAAAGGAGTCAATGGTAGAAGTCAGCGAGAAAAGCTCTCGTACCACACCGAATGGAAAGAAAATATAGATAGGGAAAGCTCATATGATGCTTGGCTCTTTCCTACAGAACACACCGTCACCGGGTTTCTACAGGTATCACGTAAGGGTGCTGGAACGGTGTGCAACGATGGTGGGTGGTTTGTTGATTTTCCATTTTCAATTTAAGGCTTCTGAATCGGTGAAGCCTAAGAGCAGGATTTGCAGTGCTCGTAGAACAGGAAAAGATTTTTTGCCATTTGCCCAGCCATTCCAGGTGACTTTTGCTTTGGCTCTTGGAGCAAGTATGGTTGGAACATGGAGAAAATGGATTTCTTTCATTGACAGATGGAAACACGGAAGCTGTACGGACCGACAGCATCTCGACATTCTTAATATTGGCTGATAAGATTAGACGTCGAATATGGCGCTGCCGAAGGATGGTTTGTGTTGTTTTGTTCGTTTCGAGATGAATTTAATTTCTCGCTCGTGCCTGCCGGGTAGTGATCCCATTTGCAGTTGGTAAAATTAAATTAATTTCCAGGAATTCAATTTCTAGGTGCACTTAACTCATACCGACTCGACGTACTTGCAATGAGTGCAGTCATACGGACGATATAGAGATGATTTAATATGGGATTACTTCATGCTCAATGGTTTTTTTGCATGTTCAATGCATCAGAATTTGTTTTATAATAAAACAAGCTACTTCATCAAACAGATTGATGCTTTTTCCTGTGTGTCAGACTTTGAGAGATTCTGAGCTTGATGCAATATTTTTGACTTCATCCAATAACACTTCATTTAAAAGACTTCTATTTAAGTTTTAATCTCCCTCAACGGTTCATCACAAGAACTCATGTCGACTAACTCTAAAACCAAAGAAAAACTGTATTACCGGAAACATCATAGCCGGCGCATAGTCTACGTCCACTTCAATCTACCATTCAGTAGGAGCAACATGCATGTATTTTAAATTAAAAAAGCAGGAAAAATAAAACTAACCTTCCCATAACCTGTTCGCAGCGCGTTTAAGATTGTGTGCGAATGTGAGTGGACATGTTCACATAAACGGGTTCCCGCCACGGTGCACAAGGACACATGAACGAGCGTTGCCATTAGCGGCCGCATTAAGCAGAGTAGGGAAAAATCAAAGGGTGAATCGCGCTGCAAGTTTAGCAGCAATTGGACTAGCTGATCGTGTCCTCTTGAATCGATACAAAGCGTTCAGGTGCAGTGCTTTGGTATCGACACATGAGCCACCAGTGCGTTAATGATCGACAATTGCAAGCAAGCCTGAATGGTGCGATTCAACGTCAAGCACCATCTCGGTACGTTACAATAAAATTTCATCGCGAGCACAAATCACAAGAGCAGGACGTTTGAATCGTCTGGGTAAGATGCTTACCAATGTCGATGGTTCCTCCCTGTTGTGCATTGACGGCGATCTTGGCGAGTGCCTCGTTGAAAACGTTCGATGCGGTGGACGCTCCATGCAGTGCTTTGAGGTACGCCTTCCCTGCGCTGATCAGCTGTCGTGCTCCGGGATTGAACTTTTCCAATATGTTCTGCAAAGAGATGGCGGAAGAATCGGTGAGTACCATTTTTTGGTTTGTTAAAGAATTAATAATGTAAAAGATCTCTGTATCGTAAATAAATATGATTATGTTTGCTGTTGCGTCGTCGGTTTTGATGAGCATCGTTTTGCGAAATCATACGGGCCATTGAGTGTTGAGTTGGGTAAGCAGAAGCGTGCGCATATTGGAAGTTGTCGTTCTCCAGTCTTCGAGCGTCTAAAAGCGAACCATCATAGCGCACAACCTTCCAATCGCCGGTAATGAACCTCTAACTAATGATTGTGTGCATCTTCTGGTTCCATCAAGCCCGACAGTACACAAACTCCCACAAGCCGGCCAGTGAAGGTTCGCAAAAAAAAATGTTACCGAATCGAAAAGTGTATACCGTCGATGTCAGTTGCAATTACCGCTGACATTAATATCGACTACTAATGGGCGGCATCTTCGCCGCCTGAGGAGATCATCTATGGACGGCAATGACTCACCGTGCGCACCGTTTTGCACACTGCCGGATCTTGGAAGAGTTCGAATGTGCAGGCCGTGTGAAGTAATCTCAAGATCAAAATCGTGACTGGAAACATGCGGCCTTCTGTCGGAAGGCATTCAGCTGCGCAATAAACTTTTTCCTAAGTATTCGTTTCGATAAGCTTGATAACTTTACGCCTTATGGATGGTTCAAATCGTGATCTTTGGCCATGAAGTTATACAACAGTTAAAATAGCACCTTGCAGACGAGGACACTTTTTCTTTATTCAATTTTACCTTCAATGTCTTCCAAGTAACGCCAAAATAGTCAACTCAGGAAGATTATTTTTTATCAGTATTAGCTATTTCCACCATACCCCGAGAGATGAGATGCTATCAGTCACGTACGTCACTACACATCGTTGACTCTGCGGATCTGCTTGCACGGTCGAGGCACCGCGAGCATGAACAATTTATGGAAATTGTCATAATGCACGATTTCGCGATCAATCAAACGCTACCCGTCGACGACGACGACGACAGCATCTCATCGAGCGTTCGTGTCAAGCGTTTGTGGTTGTCCTTTTTCCGGCATTCACGACATTTTGAGATGCAAAGTAGCTAGTGTGGAGAATGCAACGAAGTTGAAAAGAGTCTGGTTGGGTATGCTCTTTATGGACTGGGACCTGGCAAAACCTTCCCGAGGACAATAGCGGGTAGAAAGGAGCAAGAATAAATTTAAAATAAACTGCTTTTTCTACGAAGCCACTAGAGTTGGGAATGTGGTGTTCTATCTCATTTTAAAACACTCAGTTATATTATGTTCAAATTTGTTTTATTGCATAAAGAACATTGTATGTGATGGATAGCAAAAAAATTAATATTTCAGCTACGACTTAACGAAATAATTCAAAATATTTTACCTCAATAAATGACCAATCGAAGGTAAACCTTTGCTCACAATCCCATCGAATCAAGAAAGAAAGGCAAACAATCTCATGAGCCCTCAGATATCAGGGCGATAAATTGGTATTCTATCTAGCCGGGAAATTTACGGCCAAAGGGCAACAAAATTGATTTAATTCATATTAAATCATAATAATTCATACGATGTTCAATGATTTATTGCCAGGCTGCACTCTACTGATGCATATCCGTAGAGAAGTGATTCATCTTATATCTGACAAATTGGTTCTATGCTGCATCCTAGCGTAACAAGCATTATCCTAGTGTTGAGCCTGAAACTGCAGCAAATGTGTTAACGCCTCTAAAAAAATATTTGTGTTGCCTTTATTGAAAGCTCAAAGAAAGCATTCTACTATCTGCCGATATTCATTCCAGCACACTGCGAACAACTTTTAATGGGATAACTTTTGTAATGTAATTTTAAACCTGTCGAACCTTTCACTCTCGCTTCGAAAACAATTCGAAGGAGTAAGGGAAAATAAACCAAAATGCACACAACCAAAACCAAAGGATGCAGGCAAAGCAAAAAACAGTAATATCTAGAGCACCCAGCGGAGAACATCCCCATAGGCGTTATATATTATTTCATCCACACAGTTGAGTAAGGGTTGAGTATACGGTGAAGAAACGGTTTTCCTTAGGCAAAAAAGGCTCACCAGGACGACGCATCGCATCGTCACCAACTGTGCCTTCCAGACAAAAACAACACAAAACCCTTACTTTATGCCACCCCCGGGGGTGCGCCCAGCCAAGCACAAGAAGGTTGAGCTCAAAAGTAATCCGATTGTTGCCAGCCTTTCAGCCTAGTAGCCGGCAGGAACGCACGCCCGGCGTGTTTGTGTTTACTTATTTTGTTGCCACACTTTTTTTTCTGTCCATTTCTAAACGAACATCTTCCTCGGGAAATGGAATGAGCTATAACGAACGAATGAATGCAATCGATTGCTATAAAGAAGAAGAGAAAAACGGAGGAGAAAACCTGGGGCTGAAAGTGAAGGAAACGAAACGCTACCGGATGTTAAAACTTATCCCCAAAACCCGTTGAAGCTAGTCGAAACGAATGCCGGGACGACCGAGCACGAGTCAGTAGGAAGTCACACACACACACACACCCACAAAAGTTACCCTTGGGAGAGGCCACCTAAAGGGGAGAGAAAGAGTTGGGGAAACCTTTCAAGAAGCCTCACAAAAATCGTCCTCCCCGTGCTGATCATGGTAACGGTAGGCAAAGCCATCAATACCATCGTTAGCGCTGATAATGCTTATTTATCGAAGAGATGATAAGAGGATGATGGGTTTGGTTTCGGCTTAGGACGATGATGATGATGATGCTGAACGTGAGCGGCAAGTTGTCTAAATTATTGTAATTAGCGTTTGGGAGAGAAAAACTTTTTCGTACCCTCCACGACCCCTGGTACGGTTTGTTTTGGAAACGGTAAAGATCATTATGGTAATAATTCCTATAAAAAATGGCAGCTCAGATTGAGAGATCGGTTCGGGTGGCGAGTGCCAAAGATAAGATGGCGTGCTTATTACGCTAATAGGGTTGAGAAATGAGATTTTCATATCGGAAAAGCAGAAACAAAATATTGTTTTACAACAACCAAATCCAATGAATATGTTTTCCCCAACTAAATGCACTCCTTTTTAAATTAAACAAGCGAACAAACTCGTCGGGAAAAGTTTGTTTTTTTATGCAAATGAACTGCATTAGAATGTGTCCCCTGCTGGTGAATCCTTCACGTAACACTATCCCACCCACCTTGAATTATTCTATTCAGAGCATATAATTTTTTATGCATGCACTATTTAAATTCGATAACAGAAATTGCTTTTGAGCCGCTGCGTATTCCCAGTGCAAATCATTCAACCGGCAGTGAGTGGAAAATGTGGTGGACATTGTAAAAAAAAAACGAAATAAAAACACAAACAAATAAAAAGAGTCCCGTTTTCCACACATCCTGGACGCAATTATCATTTTCGCTCAACCGTACCAACTGGCCGTTGTCAGGACGGTGTTGCTACAGGGATGGAAAATGCTGTATTTTCTCGCCATACCTAGGCTTAACATGACATTGTGACAGCGAGAATTGCATGAAAATCTCTGCCCACAAGCGAGTGACTTTTTTTTTTGCTGTCCCCTATAAAGGGTTGAACGGGAGCATATCGGACAGCGTCAAACTTGACAAACGTACCAAAGCCAGCCCCCGGGGGAATGGTCACACAACCTAACAGATATCGAATCACGTGTAAAAACAAATCGGAAGCCATTGAAGGGAGTGACAGGTGTATGCTCGGTGAGAAAAAAAAATGGTGAGCTGCTCATCGTTACTTGAAGCGAACGCAAATAGTACGCTGTGGTTCTGGTGCTATAGATTATACGAACTGCACGTCCCAATCGGTAACGGCCTAATAGCATTAAAAGCCAACTACATCGGTTGTTCTAGGTGGTGGCTTTCTGCTGGAAACTAATTCTACTTCGCTGAAAATAAAAGCGTTACATCGACTTTTCCAAACGGCTCGATTCCAGGAGTGAAGCCCCATTTTTAGTATAGAACTTTGTGGGTGGATGGGTCATGTATAAATATATATATTTTTCTTGCCATGTGGCCCGCGGCTAGTTGTTAACAGCCAGGAATAGAATAATCCCGCGTCACACTTGTGGAATCATTCGAAACTATTGTAAAAAGCGTATTATGATACGAATTGCTAATTCAATAATCTGTTACCGTCGTTTTCCCTGTTACAGCACAAGAGCAGTTCAAAAAGTCATGTCATGTCAACATTTGCTCGGTTGTGGTGACAGAACATTGAAGAAAATTCAATGTTAATACAAAAATAAAAAAAATCATTCAAGCAATAATTAATTGCTTCTACATACGAAAATAAAACTAATGAATGTAACAGGATGTCGTAAGAGCGAAAAGATAGCATAAAAGAGCAACTTCATGTTCCGCATTTTTAAAAACCGTCTCAAACCGTTCCTGTCATACGAAAAGGCGCACTTCATTAATTTTGGCTAAGCTCGATTCATTTTTCACACTTAATTCCCATCCAACGGCAGCCCGCCCGCAAACTGACTGTAACACGTTGAGCATTAAATCATTTCCCGCTTGCCAACCACCGTGTAATGCTGAACGTCCCTGATCGTTCAAAAAAACACGGTAAAGCCGCACGTACGTACCACACGGGTCACACATGTAGCTGAACTTGGTGAGCACTTGGCAGAGCTGTGCGGGCCATGTTCTACCAGCAGGTGTCGGATAAAGTTGCAGCTTTACACTCGATCGAAATACGGTACCATCAACATCCATGCTGCAGTCATTGACTAGTAACCAGAAGCTAGGCGCTTTAGTTGCTGTAAGGTGATGCAACAAAACAGTGTAAGTGAAGGAACACACAAAAAAAATCGGTTAGAAATGGTTGGGAAAACTGTTTTCCGTACCATTTTCCAGTACATTGTTTGTGATGCTTGTACCTTGTGCAGAGTTGCTCATGCCAAAATGTGAATGACCGACCACACATTACACGGCAGGCGACATCGTAAGATGAAGAGAGCGTTTAATCCTCATCCTTCGCAGAGAGTAGCGGGTAGGCAAGGATTACTGCCATGTGGCTGCGAGTTGTCGAGCGGAAATGGTGTCAGGTGTCGCTCGTATCAAGAGCACCGTAAGCACACACACCCAAAAACCTCACACGCAAGAACTATAAATCTCGAACAAAAAGGAAACACATGCCGGGCGACAATGGTCTGCATTTTTGCAGACCCGGAACTAGACCGGAACGGTGCGATGGGGCAGAAAAGCGTCCATTTCTTTCTACGCCCCGAAAGAAACGAACTCGAATGGAGGCTGACCGAATGCTGCCCGTAAGGACCAGAACGGCCTTCAGCACCGAGGCACAAATAAAACCATTCCGGAAGCGGTTCAACCGACCGACCGTAATGCTCTCCACAATCCGCCAACGAATTATACTGTCCGGTCGGCAATCGGAATCGTGGTTGGGATTTTTCCAGCTGTGTCCTCCTGAATGTTTTTGGGCATTCAGGATCGGATCGAAAGCGGATTACCGACCGGTTGACCAGCGGTGGTAAGGATTTTTTTTCTTTGCGTTTGTGTTCGTGTTCTCTATAGCTTGGGGATTAGTTCGTTTTTATTTTTCGTCTGTTCTATTGCGATTGGGCTTTATCACATTGCGCAGGGATTTCATGATGGATGGTGTGTGCTGTTGATTTTGTGGGAAAGAGTAATTTTAACAATTCTTGCAGTTTTGAACGGTTGGGAATTCTTAAATTAATTACAATTACACTCAGCCGTGAGGTGAAATATGATCTTCGAATTTCCCTTTAAAGTAACTCCTTCAAAAGCACCTTTCGAGACAAAATCTATCAAACTTGAGAAATATATCACGAAAAAGTGGCATCTAAACGAGACTCTAGCTCATACGAGCTCTTAAAAAAATCACTATGCAATCCAAAACCGGACCGAATCTTCAACATGCCTCCTATTTACAATAGTTTTCCAGAACAGCCACAGCCAGCTATCACCGGGAGCTGATTTTTGTCTCCAAAACGTGGCGACGAAAGACACACGAAAAGGTGCACCAAACTGGAAACAAGATAAAGTTCATGTGCTTGTCAATTTTATTGTCAATTTTATGTACATTCCTCTATTGACTGTGTCACGTACTTTTCCCTGAGCGCAGTAGCGAAAACGTTCTAACACCGTACCGGAAACGTATGAAACCAACCAGGAAACCAGGTTCGTACGTCTTGTCTCGTGTACGCCTTCTGTGACCCGGCCAGGAACAAGCTTTTCCGGCAGTGTCAAATGTGAGACCAACTCTTCGTAGTACAACACTCGCTCTTTGCAAGTATGTAGTAAATAGGATTGTTCCTTCCGGACCTTCTGTCGACTTATGCTTCCACACATCCGACACGGTTACATCCCATTTCGGTCATATTGAATTTACGGCTGTCTTGCTGTTTCTTAAGCCCTCATCTCGACCCGATACCACAGACGCACGCTGTCGTCTCGATGTAGCCAAGAATTGGAGGGAAAATTGTGACAATACGATTTGGAAACAACATGTTTGCTGTTTCCATTACCTTCAGTTCAGTGTCAAATCGATATCCTTCACTAGAAGTAGACTGGAGGAACGAGTGATTCTTCCGATTCCAACAGACTACTATAATCATATTACAGAGTTAGTAAGACACATATAGGTTCCGAGGGATTACATTTTATACCTGATGTACTTTTTTACCAACAAAGATGTCTGTTTAAGTTCTGTGAGCAAACGTATTCATCAGCCATTTTTTGTTTCCACTTCACATATCCCCAAACGTAGTTGCGTTTTTGTAAGTTTCACTGTTCTGTGAAGAATATGCTAATTTCATGCTGAAAGTTATTTACCCCAAAATATGCCTTCTCCCGATGTGGTCCGCTTCACACGGCCTACAGTAACTCTTCATAAATCACATGACACAGCAAACGACAAACTTTGCAAAAATGGCATGGCATCCCGATGTCTGAAGTATGCTAGTTTATCTTTCTGCTCCTCCTTTACAACCCCCTACCTGCCTCCCCCATCAAATCCTCATAATTTGCAGATGTCTAGCTGCCTCAGTATGTTAGTACCTTCAGTGTTCTGCTGAGTGACTTCTAAAAAGCAAAGAACGATGATATTCCGAAACAGCACAGCCGGTGTTCTTGCATCTCGTTCCGTGCCGAACTTTGCGGAAAACTTGGTAACTCGCGTCTGGCGCCATCACATGACGTCGCTTACAGTGAAGGTTGATGTGGAAAAGTTCACACCACCGAAGCAGCGAACCAGCGTGAAAGTGACATGTGTACTCGGAACGGAACTCGTCCGCGAGGAAAATGTAACGCAGATGGAGTGTTTTGCGAGATGAAAACTTGATTGGCGTACGGGGTGGTTGGCAGACAGTTTGGGAATGTGTGAATCGATACTGCCAGATGCAGTCATCATTCATCATTCACGGAGCAGGTAAGAGCATGCGACTGATGTTATGATGAAGAGGCGCGATAAAGCGTTGATGATACGTTGAGATGGGGTTGGAGTTCAGTTATTGGGTTCAATTTGGCTGTATAGGAAATTGATTGAGTCAATTGAGGTTGAATTGTTTTGACGTGTGTTTCGCGCTTTCGTTTGCAGGAGGTTTTGTTTGCAAGATAAAAAGAAATGATTTTTTTTATGTTTTAAACACTTTGTATAGGGCACAAAAATTAAAGCAAGTAGTAAAGTTTATGGTGAGCTTATACACGAAATATGATAAGCTAACTTTCACTTGAACCTAATTTGCAAGCGTCATACCCTTGAGATGGATATCAAATTGAAGCTGTACTACGTAGGACGCCTTCCTAACCCATTTTCTAAAGCATCTAGGTCAAGTAGAAAACGTTTTATGAAGATAGAAACATTATAACCCCCAACCCGGCGAATTGCATAATCCATCCAATCAAGCAGCTCGCAGTTTCGTACAAGGACGCCCGATTCTTCATTTTTATCTTTTGCATTTTGTCCTGCTTTACTCTCTTCTCTTCTCAACTCTTAAGCGATGATAATAAAACACAGCTAAAACCCTCACAAAAAAGCGTTTCTTGGCCGAAAACTCTAAAAAGTCTAAAATGTTTACTCAAAACAAAACACCACATGCTGAGGTTGGTCTGCACACGAACTGGAGACGGTTTTTGGGCACGTTGCCACGGTTTTCGACAATTGCAGCAAGTAATGTCTTGCGACTGAAGCAACAAATTGAGGAGATAAGACGATTCTGTTACAGTCACTTTGGGGATTCTGTTTTCTTATCTTAAAATGGCGCTGTGATTTGGTTTGCTTTCTTACCAAACACAAAACAAATCAAGGTACCAAAAGAAGGAAAAATTGAAGGCACATCTCAACTTCTGCAATTATTGTAATGAATCTTTTCACAGAAGTTCAAAATATCTAACATTTTTTTATATTTCATTCGCTGCGTTTCAAATGTAAAGACAAGAGAGAATTGCTTTAAATTGGATCACCTTTACAGGAATAGAATTCTGATAATCAAAATGAAATGTGATTCGTTTTGAAAATAAGTTCATAGGGTTTTATGAACATGTTGAGAGAATGGTGTGAGGAACATGACTGTGAGGAATCTTAATACGATGAAAAGAAAGCGTTAATGATTGATTCTTAAGTTCCTTCTTTAGTCGTCTTTGAAGCCATTAATAAGCGTTAAAAAATTGGTTTTCAATAGAAGAACCGGGACAATATTACAGCAACGTAAATTTCATTATTTTCAACGACACAGTTATGTTCCATCTGTCTTAAAGCGTAAAGCCATCGTGCAGGATAAATTCCACCGAGTGTACGTGCACTACTCATCGGACATGCCGTTTTATCTCAACCGTCGGCATCTACCGTTTGCATAAGCTGCCGTAAAAACGACAATCCTGCATGCAAACATGCATCTAGTCCCCAATGTGTGTTATCCTCAAGCAGCAAGCTGTCTGTTACAAAATGTTACTAAACATTGTCACTATCCCGGGAACTACTGGTACTGGTCCCGAAAAAGCATACGCAGCACTGTTTCTGTGAGAGGAAAACAAATGGATGCAGGATGTAACACCGGTTACAACAAATCGGACACAATTCATCAGTCGTCTCGCCAAAAGCTGGTACCTGGTGCTTTACCCGATGCACCATATACCCCAGTGCCATGCACTTGCAAAGTGTACCAGTGGTCCATGAAAAAGCTTGGTCTCATGCGTACCCATCACCATACGGGAAGGAACCCATTCAAGTGCTACCACACACACAACTACAAACGTTTGCAACTTTGCGAACGCCAAAATCCGGATGTTTCGGAACTGTTTAGATTGTTGGGGCTGCGTCGAACTGGAGCTTTCCACAGGTTAGTGGTTGCCACTGATTTGTACGTCAAAGTAGGAACCTTTACCTGCACCGAAGAATCTGCGCTATGCTCACTTCGGCATCACTTCTCATACCAGCTCATTCCAACCGGGTGTTCATGCCTTTATCATTCCCCAGGAATGGTGCACGAGGCTAGAGCGTCATAAATAGTTACGCTCTACGCTCACAGCCAACGGTGTACACCCACCGAGCCACACCTGTAATCCTGGCAGGTCAGGTTCGCTGACGTAGTTGATCTCTGTCTACCCTTAACCTGTGCCGGTGCAAAAACAGAAACCGTAGTCAACAGCGATACAATTGCCCTCGCACACTATCTTGCCGGTGATCGGTTCGAGGCAAACGGGACGGTTTTGATCCACTTTAACCCACATTCCGTACTACACACTCGTCTACACACTGGCTGCGTTCTGGTTCCGTGGAGCAGCGTGAAATGTAACCGGTAAACTGGTTTAGTTCCAGCTCCGTCTCGCATGTGTGCGACCACCGAGCAGTGCTGGGTGCTATTTTGCCAGGAAAAGTCTTCTCCGTTGGATTCCGATGCGTTCCAACGGCCAAGCCCATAAGCACGCTTGACTAGGAATGTGGGAAGAATGAAGAACTGTGGAGCACAGAACGTTTTCACATCGTGACGTCAGCCGCGTGCTTGTAATTGCTTTATCCGTGCAGGGCTACTGGATAGAGAACTCCAGCGAAAGTAATCTTCATTTGACGGATTGGTGTATTAATTGTGCAACACGTTATTAAACTTCAGACAAGTTCAATTGTTTATTAAAATGTTGTCGGCATTAATTGAAGGGAAACTTTTGGTATCTGACAAGCTCTTTTCAAAAACCAAAAATAACTCCAAAAACCACCTTGGTAAGTGTAACTTTTTCCAAACAGAATTCATTCATCCTGTTCGCACCCAAAACCCAGGTGCGCAGATTTAAAGTTTTGACCGAAAGTATGCACCTCAAAGACCAAAACAAAAGGGTAACAACAATTTCAAAGCGGGAAAATTTCCATTTCCTATCTATTGCGAGCAACTTTTACTACGGCCACCCCACAGTTTCTTCCCACACGTGTCTCAAACGTACCTTATAGATCCCGTCGACCAGTTTGATGATTTCCTCCGTTTCCATGTTGCCGCTGTCGGTGTGATGCCGGTGGATGGTTAGATGTTGGTCCCGGTCGCCGGACCGATTGATCGGCAATCTTTGATCGTCCTCCGTTGCTGAACCCTTTTCGTATGTATCGCGCAAACGGAACGATTTTGTAGTTTGCTAAAACTTACACTACACTCCGGTCGCTCCTAACGCGTACGGTTAATGGTTTCGCCGCACGATAGCGGACCAATATTTGGATTAATTAACTTTTTCCCACCACCTCACTGTAAAGCGCCCGGTTCCTGCACCAGCGCCCGCGGGCCGTTCGATTCACTTCGGTTCACTTCCGGTACGTTTCGCCCATGCGGCTGCTAGACCGGTAGCCGATTGATTTCACTTTCGATGCAGATTTTTACCGTGTTTTTTTATTCGTTGTGTTGTTGTTTCGTTTAGATTGCAATCTTCGCACACACACTGGCTACATTCACTGCTTCTACATACGATCGGGAGAAAGGTAAAAAGGTAAATAAACTATATAAAATACAATAAATTTAACTCATCAATCTAAAGAACTTAAATCACGTTTTGAAAGAATCAATTCGATTATGGCTATTTTCCCTAAAACTTATTTCGAAATCTCATGATAAGATTGGTTTTCCTTTGACCTAAATCGATTCCCAACACAGACAATCATATTGAAACTAATAAATTATTGCAAAATTGTAATACAATGCACAATGCTTCATCGCACACACACACAGACAACAGAATAGCACTTGACTTATGAAAGGAAACCACCACACACACACACACTGACAAAAGTAGAACGGACTGACTTTCCCTTTCCCGTCACGCATCGGCAAAGCCAACCCGGAAAACGTCTTGGTCCGGCTGGAACTGTCAAGGGAAGAATTTGCCGTCCGTAACAAATTCTTTCTTCACGCGTTCCTTGGTATCACGTCGGCCACCAAACCGTCGATTGGACCCGACCGGTCATAAATCATAGCACACGTTCCGGCGTATTTATGGTAGTCCCCCTTTTGGCGTTCGCTTTCGGTTGTACACAGAGTACACCGCATGCCGGGAATTCGTAGCCTAATAATTTATCTTTACGAGAGGGCAACTTTCGGATTTGGCCCCAAAGCTATCCGGAGATGAAATTGTCGATGTCCTTCACAGTTGTTGGATGTTGCCCACTTCTAAGCAGACCGTGTCCGGGAAAAGATCAACAAGCGGTGTCACCGAGCCTGTGAAAGAAAAAGGAAAACGATTTTATTAAGATTGATCTACAAATGGGCAAGAATGTCTTTTTAATATGAAATTTATTAGCATTTAATAGTACGCCATTCCAAGGGTAACTAATCACGCTAAAATGATTTTAAAAATATATCTCCTATTAACTGCATTTATAAGCTCGAGTAAACAGAAACGGAAATTTGAATCAGAAAAACGAAAAAATAACCCCCACGATTTAGATTAAATTAAATTTATGAACCAACCCAACAGCCCCATCAAAGGCGATGGTGATTTTATTGCACGCCATGTTGATTTACTGTTTGTCCATCGATGAGCCTTCATGCGCGATTGAATCCCATTCGTGCAAACCCAATCGTGGCTAATATTGGTGCGTCAAACCACCACCCTTTTACTTCGTGCCAGTGCAACCCCGTTCCCTTTCCAGTGTCCTCATGCTTCATACCTCACCTTCAAACCAACGCCCAGCCAACGTTGGTACACGCTGGGTGCAATTTAAAATGCAAATATTTTGCAATTAACCACATCGGCACAAGCGGCAATGAACGAATCAGACGGTTGCGTCTGTGGAAACGAGATAGAAACGGACGGAAATCCTTTCCCCCTGGAACGGGTTACGATTGGGGGAACGGTGGGGAGAAGGAACCGATGGAGATAATCGGGGAGGGATTATGCTTGCGGTTCCGATATTTTATTGAGCCCTTCCAAACGCTTATGCCTGTGATGGGCACGTAGAATTGGGGTTTGGATGATTTTAATGATTTTTTTTCTCTTGCTCTCTCGCTCTCCTTTTACTGGCTTCCCAATTTGCATACACACACACACACACACCCGTTCATAGGGATCCTTTCGACCAAGCTCGGCCAATTCGTGGGGCGAGTTGAACTTCAAAGCAATGACCCACTAAAGTGGGTGCATAAACTCAGTCCCAGGGATAAATCGCAGCTCAATAAATCGATCGGTTTGATCGGATGTAGATTTGGAGCTCAAAAAAAAAGGATAGTTGGTACGGTGTTTGTCAATGTTGACAGGAATGTATAATTAATTTTAGTTTTGAAGTGCTTCTATCCTTATGCTCACTGCGTATGCTTACTGCGAAAACTGAAGAATTCAGTTGTATCATCGCCATACCATAATAATATGATTTCCTGTCTTAGAGGAACAAACGTTCTACACCACAAGCGACCTAGATAAGATGTAAAAAAAACACAGTTCTCGGCCAAATGAGTACTAGAATGCGCGCGTCAAGTACACGATAGGAGCAAGCATTTTCCTTTTCACCGAAGTGGGTGATAATTTTTCTCCACTTATCGCCGCTTATGAACGACGGTGATGGATAGTGGTAAAGATGAACGCCGATGTTCATGATGGTGCACTGTCAAGTTCCGTTGACTAATGTCCACGTCATCCGAGCGGCTTTCTTCCCAATGATAGTGTTACGCCACGCAGGGAGGAGTGTGCTTATGGATGGCCGGAGTTTTTCCGCGAAAAATAGCCACCCATCGTAAGAAACGTTCTGCTTTCAGTCTAATGAGATATTTTCCCATCTGCAAAACGTAAGACGGATTGAGTTATATCGGATGAATAACGAGCTGAAATTGCTGCTCACAACAAAAGGAAGCAGCCTATGAAAGGAGTCGCTCGGCGGCTTTTTATCTACAGCTGTTCGGTGCTTTAGAAATATTTTTCACTATTTCTACTTTTATTGAGATGTAACTAGCACGCGTCCTAGTTAATACTTTGTAGCACTTCATTATTCTCTCGGCGATCGGCACGTTGTGTGGCCATTGCAGTAAACTTTTCTCACTCTCGCTGACAACTGGTCCCCTGGTTGAAAATAAACTGCTCCAACACCCGAACAAGCGTGACGTCCTATTATTATGAGGCTTATACTGGTAGGCGAAATTAATTAACCCCACACCCAAACGCTTTGCAAACGAAGCGCTGCACGAAGATTTATTCAATGGTAATACTTTAATTAAATCAATCGAAGCGTTACTTTTAATCCGATTTGAAGTGCCTGGTGTCGCGAGCGTGTCGGGGTTTTTGTTTTCGGCAGCACAAGCAATAATGGAGACACCGTTCGGGCGACGTGTCTGCGTTCTGGTTGTCTGGTGGATGTCAACGTCAGGCAACAACCAAACGGCAGCGACACCGACGTCCGTGGATGATGATGCTCGTCGACATCAAGCTTATCAAGCGTTGGGGCTGGCCCGATTTGATACGAACCAGTGGACTTGCCTTTACAAATACACACTTAATGGCTTCCCTAAAGCGAACGCCTAGACTTCATTGGGGTGGAACAAAGCTATCGAATTACTTAAAGAAGGATTGTGTCTGCACTGTTGCAAAAATGTTGCTGCTGTTTTTGTGCGGAAAAGTGTAGGACGAAATTTAACACTGTTTGGTGCGAGATTTAACACTTGGAACTGTTTGCAGATTGGGAGCAAGAGTAGAAATGTTTGAACTGAATCAATTTATTACAAATTTCCTTGGCGATAATCTATCTATGGAGAATCTATGGAGATAAATAAAGTTCATTGGTCACATTGCTATTAATTTCGGCTGTAAGTCCGTTGGCTTTTGTACCTAATTTACTTTTCACTACAGCTAATTACAACTTCTTTACGATTAGGTAAGTTCATAATGTAAGGAATGTGATTATTACCGAGAAAACCACTTAAACTAGACAAAAGTTCACTCCATTCACTGTGGCACAAGTTTTCAACTCAAATGTACTTGAGAGTGAACCCTTAATCAAAAACTCTTTAGATAGGACCGGGTAGTACCTTAACTTACTACTTTCTTATTTGGTTTTATTACATACATGGGAAACACATTCGTGGCCGTGCAGTAAGAATTCAACTTGCCAAGACACAATCAACCTTTTTCTTTACCTTCCACAAAACTGGGCAAAAGTTTTTCCCACTTTAGCACTTCAACTTAAATTTCTTCCCCAGCAGTATTCCCATACAAACCAACTTCCGTAATCTGGAAGACTATACCGTTCTGGAAAGAAAACTTAAATTTAAAACGCAGGAAATGTTTATGGTTGCTTACTGTGTGTTTTTTTTTCTTCCTGACCGCGTCTATCGTTTGATAAGACCAACTTGCCGGCTCCAACAAACCCAACACCAACAAGATATGCCCCATCCCGAGGAACGCACAGCGCCAAACGGAAAGCGAAAAACAGAGGAAAATGTTTTACTTTCGGTTTTGATCAACCGTTCCCTTGGGAGAATATTGCCCACAAAATTGTAGTTTTTCTTTATGCATCCTACCCAGGCAGCCTCCCCGGCGCGACCATCCGTGGGCTGTACTGTATGGTTTCCAGTGCAACCGGCGACAGCGCTCGACGACGATGATGATGATGATGATGCGCCAGCACAAATTGTGTTGATTCGTTTCGATTCATATCGTCTCGCAGTGAGGCGCCATCGAGCGCAAGATACGGCATATTATGCGGCCACATAAAGCAGCATATTGCAGCATCCAGTCTCGGGACAGGTCCCAGACAGGATACAGGGACCAGGTTTCGGTGCGACGTACAGCCTCGCTTGTGTGCTTCGAATACAAATGGGCTAAATTTAGTGGCAGAGATTTCTTGTTTTCCCTGCCAAACGGGCGTCGCGGATTGATGGGTATCGGTGGGGATAAACGGAAGGGGAGGCGCGAGTAGGGGGAGCGAAAAGCGTGCACTTGTTCAATGTGTTTTTCCACCTCCTAACAGGATGATAATTTTTTCGCGTAGCGTGCGTTTTTTTTTTTTGCTTTTAGGGAAATTTGTGGACAAACGAAGAAAAAACTAAAGGAACAAACGTAAAGTGGCTTCAATCAGCTCTATTTGTGATCAGCCTTTTTTGTTGTGCCCTTTTTTTCTTATTAGAGCGTTTATCTGAAGAGAGAAAATCACGTGCTGTAACGAAAGGGGCCGATTGCATTAAGCAGCGCATTACAAATAAAAGGTAAGTCTGGTGTAATAAGTGCATTTTCTTTTTTTGCTTTACATTCTTCGTTATGAGGTTTGTTCTTATTGGATCCATTAGAAAAGTGATGGTTGTTTTCAGTGGTTTTTTACGTGATAAAAATAAGTATTAAGTTTAAAAAGAGAATTCTAAAATGTGTAAATAAACCCACTTTTATTTTATTAAGTTAAAAAAAGACATTGCATTAAAATTGCGCAAGAGATACAAATCAAACAAATGCTTCTTCAAACTACCCACGCTTATGTCTCCATTATTGCGGCTCGCGTTCAAGGTAGAACATTTTATTGCAACTAAAACAAAAATAACTTTTAGATGAAACGAGGTAGCAAAGATGTAAAACATCCTTAGCATGCGTTTTCATTTAATGTGAAGCTATAAAGACACCAATACACGTGGTGCACGGAGATAATTTTCCGCGAAACGACTCGGTAGCAGTGGGAAGGTAAACCTTTCCTTTTTTCCTTCAGCCTACTTCTACCTCCCAGCATGTATAATCAGATAAAACGGTGATAAACATACAGCCAGGGTAAACAACTGTTTCGTTTTGCTTTTTTCCTTCTACATTTATTTCATCCCAAGCGAAACCGCGCTTCCAACAGTTTACTTGTTTCCTGTGAAGCAGATGGAAAAGGCACACATTTTTGTGAAATTTCTTCTGTAAAAGGTCCCGTTTTCTCCCTTCAGGCTCAAGCACCGGATGTGGGCGCGTCGAAACTTGTGTCTATTGCCAGATTTTTTGTTTTACCCGACCGTGATAAAGTGCGTTTGCGTAAGTTGGTGCTGTAGCTAAACCCGTACACGCGTGAAGAAAATGACAAAAATGGCTATAAAATAAAAACAATCCAGCGAGCGAAATGGAGCTCTGTAAGCAAGATGCTTGCAATTTTATTTCCATTGCAACTCGTATTCTTCTGTAAAAGGTACCGTTTTCTCCCTTCAGGCTCAAGCACCGGATGTGGGCGCGTCGAAACTTGTGTCTATTGCCAGATTTTTTGTTTTACCCGACCGTGATAAAGTGCGTTTGCGTAAGTTGGTGCTGTAGCTAAACCCGTACACGCGTGAAGAAAATGACAAAAATGGCTATAAAATAAAAACAATTCAGCGAGCGAAATGGCGAAATTTGTAAGAGAGATGTTTGCAATTTTATTTCCATTGCAAGTCATAAGTGATGTTGTGTTTTGTTCGCTAACTTAATAATATCCCAACTTTAGGAGAGAAACGGAGAGCTAGCTTTGCAGCCGTGTTTTTATCACGTCTTTAATTTTGATTACTTCTATTTCCGGTAGATATGTTGCTCGGGGGCTTAAACTCCACTTTCTCTCTCTCTTTCTCGATTTCATTCGTCATCTGGTCACCAGGGTTGAGCAATAAATTTGATTTTATTTTGACAGCAAACGCGTTTACCTACCGCAAGCAGTTCCGCGCCAAATTTGCGTGCCCAAACCCCTTTTTTCCAAGGGACACTAATTTGGCTCATGATAATTTTTATTCCACTCATTGTTTATAGCACATCATTCGTCTTCGCAGCAATTTGGATGGCATCCGTATAGTTTGTTGTTTTGGTTTTCGTTTGTTTTGTTTCCTCGGCGTTTCGTGTTGCCCTTTGTCTACTGAGAGCTTTATGCTAACCCCCCTTTTTCTGTGTGTTGTCTCCGTGGCATGTTTGCTTTTCTTTGTGGGGTTTCGTTTTATGTGTTGTGGCCGCATGCACACCGTTTGCATTTCGAAGATTTGCAGGAAGAAAACATCACCGGGCTAGCTGAGCAGCCGTATCTAAATGGAAATCGAGATAAGAAAACAAAAACGAAACATATACACATCTTCCCATGGAAAGCCTTACCCCGGGCGACACGCGCAAAAGGGGGATGATTATTTTCCTCCAAAAGGCAATCCAAACTACCCTGCTGCGATTGTGTAGTGTGTTTGTGTATATCAGTTTTTAGTTTATTTTTTCTGGAGAAACTGCACCACAAACGGCACACTGTACACACAAGACAAGATCCGCAAATTGCACGCGTGCTGAACAAGCACGAAGATATGCGAACGCTCATATCGCCAACAATGGGATCATAAATTTAATGCCACACTTCCACAGCTACCGGAATTGGCTGTGGCGATGATCTGCGAAAATGTGTCGCCATTTTTTTCATGCAAATTGTCTCTGCGCTGGCCTGTACCAATGTCTACACAAGGCATGGTTACTTGTTCGAGTGTAAGTTTACCTGCGATGGAGTTAACCTGAGATGCGTGTGGAGACGAACAGACACACAACCTACAACTTACAACACGATAAATTAGTCGAAGTATGATTTTAATCCTGCTGTACCAGACGATTTATGAGTGCTGAACGATGAACCGGTTACGAAAGCATGTGTACGTTCCCGTGTGTACGCCTCCCATTACTTGACCATCCTGACACGCTGTACTGATTAAAAAACATATTTTTGTATGGCCTCACGCAAAAAGGTGTTGTTTCGTCGACTGATAGCCCGACAAACGGTAAAGACTTTCTCCGGCTAGGTAATAAATATGGCGATGCGGCTTTTCGTTCCGTTGCGTAACGGACCCGGTCAAAGGTTGCACCGGTGATAAGCTTGGTAAGCTCCTAATACCACCGAGGATGGGTATTTACTGATATGCTTTAGAACTTTCCGATACGGTAGCAAAGTTCGATCGATTGCTTAACCCGATTCACTGGAACTAGGGATAGCAAGCACGTGTCTACACGTGCGCACCATACGTTGGAATTATGATGCAAGCTTTTTGCGGGACCTCCAAAAGTTTCCACCACTTGAGCAGGAAATTGACTGTTTGATCGGTTTAATATCTACTTTATTACAACACCGAACTCGATCAGGTGGGTGATCTTAAATTTTCACTTTTTTTTTGGCGGAAAGAGAAACTTTAAGCAAAGATTCCTACCCAAATATCTCATCAACCGATAGCTTCCGCCCGAGCACTTCATTAACGGATCAAGCAATCTGGCAAATATTGAAACGAGAAAATTGAATTTTCTCCTAATATATAAGTCTCGGGCGTCCCGATACAAACCTTGTGGATTGCGGTGTTTTGCTTCGTTAATGGGCGAAATGTGCTTCCTGCGTTAGGTTGATGTCCGGGAGGGTGTACAAAAATGCCAAATCTTCGTTTTGCTATCTGACATAGGTAGCTTGCCTGGGCTTTGCTTTGGAGATCAAACGACATAAATCCAATTATTATCGATTTCTCCACAGGAATGCTGGGTAGAGCAATTCCATCTGGATGTATGCTGTTTATCGGAGGAACCTGGAACTTCATAGCCAGAAGTACGAGAGTAACCAACTACGCTTCGGTAATTGGAAGATCGGTCACCATAAGGGTGCTTTAGGTGCATCGTCGAACGGTAGGGTCTCAATATGATTGCACTGGATTCAAGCAGGATATGAAGAATATACGAAGCTACCGAGAAAAGATACACTTTCGAAGTACTTAACCCACATACTTAGAGTTGTGTAGCATTAGAAGACACTAATAAATATTATAGAATTCTTATTTTATATGTAATATCAATATTTCAAACCATCCTCTTCGTATGGGAATATCTCCTCCTATCGACAAATGGCAAAGTACCAGACCAAACTAATCATCAACTCCATTATGCAATTTTAGATTAGATTGTTTACTACAATAATGAATAGACTTAACTCCGCACATTGGTTCATCTGCATTAGAATCGTTCACCAATCATTCCCGGCGTACGGGAGCATCCCAGTGCACGGTAAGCACAGTTCCGTTTTCTATCTATTAGCACGGCGAAAGTTTTCCCCTGTAGGAACTAATTAAATCTGTCACAACATCATCTAGCTCGTGCAGCTTAATTAAAGCAAACATACACACCAAACCTGGAGCTAAACTTTCGCTCGATACAAAACCCCTTTTCCAAACCGACAGAAGCCGGGAAGATGCGACACCAAGCCCTGGCAGGTCTTCTTCAGCGTTAAGACGTTAAGATGCTCAGGTGCACAAACAGAAGGGAACAACCCTGTTGGGGTCTTTCGCTGCACGCGATATGCGCTGCACTTGTCGTTGCGCAATCATCAAACCCGCGTGCGAACGTAGCACGTGGATTTATGTTCATCGTGTGGCACACATTCTCGGCGGCTTCACTCAACCCCATGCAACCGTGAACCCACCGTGGAAGGTTATATGTTAGGACCTTTCGTGTGCGGGACCATGTTGCCATAGTGCTGTGGATCTTTAACGCCGCATCGTCGGGCGGACGCGATGTGTCGAAGATGGAAGTGGGGAGGTGAATGTGTTTGAGATGAATGGCGGCACACGTGAATTATGCTGGCCACAGTGGATTACTGCTTTCTAACCCAAGCGACGATGAAGCATGTTAATTTGGTTGTGTAAATTCCGTACAAGATGGTCCGTGCGGCTGTCCTTGCTATTTGAACGTGAGCAGCATCACCCCGGCATAATGATTAAACCAATGCTAGAAGGAGCTTTTAAGAAAATGGAAACAAAAGATGACATCTTAATGTTTTATCGCAAGGCAACAATAATACGTGATGGCATTCGTTTTTTTTTTTCGAAAGTTAGTTAATCCTAAACCTTAAAACAAGATGCTGGGCAATGCTTCATCTATTACGGGGATAAAACTTTTCTTCTGAGATTGAGATTGTGAGATTGTTCATATGCTCAAGTGTACAATTTCCATCACACAAATGCAAGGCCAAAAGCATCAGTACATCAAGTGTACAATTTACATCACACAAATGCAAGGCCAAAAGCATCAGTACAAGATGGTGACATGAGCCGTTGAAAAACTTTTTCCTACTACATGTTCCAGGATCAGCAAACGTACAGGTACGCCCTTTTCCCGGTGTGTTTGAACCTCAGGTGTTTTTGTTCAAAAAACAGCTCCTTTTGCAAAAGCAACCGTGAGAGAACAGACGAATGTTGGATGCAAAACTATACTCCCCAGCTGGATCAGTTTGAGTATGCCGGTGGGAATAGGAACGGGTGGATAGATTTAAGAAAATATTTACCTATCCTGGGTTGGAATGCTGGGCAGATGTGCGCTATCGTCACCGTGCATTACGCTTCCCAAAGCAATCCATAACGCGAACCGGGTGAAAAGCAACTTGTTGAGGTGATGCCTCCATGGATTGGATTGCATCTCAGGGAAGAGTTCGTCGTTAGGATGATGAAATGCACTGTGATGACTGGGAAATGCAAAGCTAGCGCACGGTTCACAAGTGATGCGATGGAAAACAAATTGGATCGGCTGGAAAGTTTTGTCAGGCTGGATGTATGAATGCCCTCACAGATAGAAAATTAATGACTTCAGAAGGTAAACATGGTTGCCCTTTTCGTGACAGGATTAGTACTTCGCATCCTGTCCTCCATTTTAGTGAAACGGAAATTGTCGTGTTTTACCAAGCGAGAAAAATAGAATGTTTGCATATATCTCATAGATAGTTAGGAAAAATTGTGAATTCAACTATAATAGTTAATGAATTTTCCATGTTATTTAAAATAGAAATAGTTTTTTTTCTCTAACCTCATGCTTAAAAACTTAAATTTTAGGAACAAAAGGACACAACTATCAAGTAATTATCATTACTTTTAATGCAAAGAAAATTAAGCAAAAACAACAGCTTACATATAGCAAAATAAGACTGCTGTAGCTGTAAAAAGCATTCGTTTTTGGCTTGCATCTATTCCAACTCGACAATAACAGCAGCAAATTGAACCTTTGCCTATCACATTTCGTGTAACTGCTCCCATCCTTCTTCACCAAATCGTACTCATACACAGACGGTCACGAAACAACACGACCGGTGCCGGTAACGAGCCCAAATTTGGTCTAATTTCCATGCCTATGGCCATGTCTATCGCGTGTGTACCAATTGACTGTACCGCAATTTGTTGCGAGCAAAATTAATTAGGGTGTGTCCTGGGTATGTGCTAACGCGGATCGGAATTGTGGTCACGAAGTTCGGCTTTGAACAGAAGAAAATTGGGTTGATGCTTCTTGCCAACGAATCAAGCAGAATTGGTAATAGCAAATACAATATAGTTACTTTTGTCGATTACCAGGACACCCCAATTGCCAACTGCGAAATAGTGCTCTGCAAACTACAGTCCCAAGAACCATGCAATTGCACCGTGAAACACGAAGCTTTAGCAGGACTTTAAGCTACAGGACACTGCAAGACGTCTCTGCTTGTCGAAGAATATCGAACGAAAAAAATATCCCCCAAACCAACTAGTACCGATCGAACGAAAACGAAAGCTAACAACGCACGATGGTAGCCTCCACGATAGCCAACTGATCGTAAAGCCGTACCAGCAAACACACCAGCACGTACATGCACACGGAAAAAAGGGACTATCGTACCGGTGAAAAGAAAAAAAGGGAAACACCATTTTCCGCTAATGAAATTACATGCTCGATTATTTTACGACTAGCGACCGATGGTTCGAGTTTCGATTTCACCGAAGAAGAAGTTTTCTTGCGGAGCTTTGGGCGCAGATTACGCCAGAAAGAGGACAAAAAAACAACCACCGATCGATCGTCTGATCATCGCGGGATGCACCGATGGGGTGGGAACTTCGATTGGTTTTACTCTGATTTGATTTTCACTTTTTTGTTGCCACTTTTCTTTGCGATCTAATGGTTGGCTTTTTTGTTTGTTGCTATTGTCCTGTTGCCAAGGTTTTGCTATTTTTGCTGCGTACGATAATCGTTTCACTTACCATGGAATGGGGCTGTTGGGTGTTGCTAATATTAGGGTAAATTGGAAAATTTGACAATGCAAAAAAAACCGTATCAATCGCTATTTTGCACCTTTCACGATAAAGGTGTCCTCCTGCTGGAAAATGTACATAACGAATGGATAATTTGGTTCGGCGTTGGTTTTTTTTCTGTCAGCAAAACCCTATCAATTTAAAACGGATATTAAATAATTAAATGCTCTGGTGTGGCACCGTTTGCAGCGGAAGAAGAAAGTGTCGGTTGGGAAACCGAATGGATGATGCTGTTTAAATTGGTATAATAAATTTTCCACTAATCCAACCATAACAAGTATTTAAGGAGTTCTTCGGTATACTAGCGTACCATGCGCACTACTTCTCGTGTGAGTTTCCCTCCAAGTTCTACGCTTTAAGTTGCTTTAAATGAACCATTTCAAGGATTACGAGGTTTCACTGAGCCACGTATGTACAGTAAGCCATAAATTGTAGCCCTAATCATAACAAACACCCTTCCGATGCGTAAATTTCGCCGGAGCCTCAACATAATCCTACAGCGGCATCGAAGCTTAATCTTAAATTTTCCACGAATGCATTCCAGGAGCAGCTTTTCCAGCAAACACCAAGAACTCCGACCGTTTGAACGCCGAGATAACATCGATTTAACACTTTTCGCTTCTTGCAATGTTTGATGCAGCCGCTGGTGAAGATTTTTTAATACACCTCACTCGCTTATCCTATTCGGTCTTGTATGCCGGGGATAACTTTGGCCAGCTGAACCCGTACGACAGTTGAGGGTGATGAAAATTGCAAAACCATCCAACAGCTTGTTCCCCCTACGGGAGCATAAAACGCGGTAAAGAAGGAAAACCAAACACACAAAAAAAACCTTTGGGTACAAATTTATGTCCTGGCGTTGTGTTACTTTAGCAAAGCAGCCTGCTGGCCACCGTCATCGTGTAGGCTTCGGGGTGTACAATGAACAAGAAAAAAAAACATAAATTTTACACCAAGGGATTATTATTCTGTTCCGCCGTGCTTTAACGACGCACCGAGAGGCGTAAGAAAACAGCATTTTTGGTGGAAGTTATGTCGCGCAGATTTGATTGTGATTTAAACGCACCAAACCAACAAACAATCATCATCTTGTAGCGTTCGAAATGAAAATGAAACGTAACAAGCGCTGGCCCGCGCCCGAGAAATGATAATGTTCGCCCGTTTAATGTGCCGGCAGTGAATTAAAACTGCCATTCATCGTTTAATTGGCCGTGAAATCGTTTCAATGCGCTTTAATTGCAGGCTTAGCTAATAAGCGATGGAAGGAAATAATTTCATTAAACGACCATGCATAAATGACAGATTTTAATTGATTGTACAGAGGATGGGAGGATGAAAATCGTGATAATGTTTGGTAAAAATGAAGAGAAACTTAAAGAAATGTGTGTTTCCATTCCACATTTTTCTTTTGGTTGAAATAAAATTTTAAATAAATAAGTCCTCTAAAAATCCGTAAAAATATCAGTTTCATTAGTATGAATTGTCAACACATTTAAATCGAAACTCACACTCCTCCAAAAAGGAAGCGTGTCCTTAAAACGTGTCTGAACGATTTACTCCTTAAGTGGATGAATCGTTTCGTTTGATGTAACATCTGTTTACTTTATGTTTACGAATGCAATTCAAACCCAAACCGAAAACCATCCATCCCCAAACAGAGAACTCGGGAAGTTCGGGCAACCGAGGTCCATTAAACATGTATTAGATTTCGCTTCACAACCCTACAAACCAACCAGCCGGACAGTGGCACCTTGGCACTGTAAAATCCATTCCTTTTGCGGAAGTAAGTGAGCACGCTGAAGGGTGTAAGGAAAAAGCAAACATCAGCATACAACCGCAGTAAAACTCTGATTGCGGTCACCCTTCTCAATATCAATAATTTTATTCTCCTTCTGTAAAATGCCTCCCCGTCCACACTTACCACCGTTGCCAATCAATCCCTTTTTGGGCCGGATGGAATGGGAAACAAGTAAACCATCACACAGCACGGCACGGCACTTGCTGGTTTGCAAAACCCTTTTAAGCAGGGCGAAGAATTCAGATTTTTCCCTCCCAGCACGTGCATTCCAGCAGTACAGGACTACCGGCTAGACTCAGCAGACAAGAGTCAACAGACACGGAAATGTACACCTACCGGTCTGTGTCACGTCGCTTGTGTAAACTTCCGACCAGCTGGATTCCAGGAGCGCATCATTGGTAATGTATAAAAATAACTATGAAGCATGATAGCTTCCCCACGGTCGGGATCCTGCCACATAAATCGTCATTTACCAAGCCTTTTGATATGTCCCGACAGCCAGTTCCGGAAGCCGATCCCTTAGCCTTTGATTTTAGACGTTCAAAAAAGGGTTTAACCTGGTTGACTGCAAAGGTTCCTTCCACGATCGAGCCAGGAACGCCGTCTGGCAATTAAAAAGCACGTGTCTGTGTCAATTTTCCGACAGATTTTCACCTTCCCAGTGGAACGAAGCAAACACCTTCATTAATGTTTTACTCAGCCCTGGATCGGGCAACACTTCCCCCCAAAAGCGGGAAAGCCTTCTCAACGACCACAAAAATGCAGATGTTATTAATAAAGAGGTTGACATTTGCCGGTAGCTATAAATCCCCAGGTGTAATGGTTCATTAAAATCCGGTCGTGTAAAAGGACCTTCGAAAATTTGGCCTACCCATAGCGCGCGTCAAATTTACATCCTCCTTTCCTGTTTAGTCCTGTTCTCCGGGAATGGTGGTGGTTTAGGCGCAAGTTGTGATTTTATTTCGCATCATTTGCTGCCCGTTGTACCGTAACCGAGCTTCGGTAAATCTTTAACTCACACTTGCCCAGAACGGGCAAGATTTACGCCTGCCATTCGGAAAGGGACACACTTTTGCTTGATTAAAAAGTGAGAATGTTTCTTAGGTTCAGCTGAAAGGTAATCTTTCTAATCTGAATAAGGGTAAAAAATAGCTAGAAAATTTCAATCACGATTACTACGGCCTAGATTAAGCCACAAACTGTCAACCAGAAGGTGCGCTAAGCGAGCGAAGAAAAAGAGTAATTGGAAACGTCGTGCAATTATGCAATCGGTTGAAACTTTACAGACCGAGACCGCGCAAGGGTTAATGGTTTGGTCGTTTGCGGAGGTTTGCCTTCACAAGAATGCGGTCAACGCATTTATGCTCGCTTTCTGTCCACTGATTTCGATCCATCATAACCTGTTTTCGTGTGCGGTTGTTTCATTTCAAGAGGCTGCAATTTCAACTGAGCTCTGTTTAGGGCAGGTACGTACGTCGATGCACGTGGAGCAAAGGCTTATCTTTCCTATTAATCGAATTTAATTCCTATTTCTGGCAAAGGAAAAGGTAACTGGCAGCACATTGAATAAAATGTAAAGAAACTGTCTAAACTTCTGACGATTTTATTAAATATTAAATATTTTCTGCAGCAATACGACTAGGCCGCCTTAAATGAATAAAAAAATGTTTCCTGTACAAAAACATATAATAGTTTATAACTCAGTAATAACAACACTATGGTAAGACAATGGTAAGTATGTTAAAATGCAACAAAACATATGACCACTATTCGCAAACCATTTCACAACGTTTCACCTCAACACGCGCCTATCTGAAACGTGATTGAAAAACAGTTTGTGACACGTAACATGCTCTCTCACAGAAAACATCGATAAGGTCATCTACCCCAAAAATGGCGAATGATAACTTAATTAACACGCTCCACATAAACTTTCCTACTGTCTACAAGCCAGGAATGAGGTTTAGCAGTGATTAGCACAAAGTGTTCAACAATGTAGCACGAGTAAATTTTGAGCGGAAGACCGCTGATCTGTTTTAAATGAAAATCTGTTCATATCATACTTGTTATAAAGTTTGCAACTATTTTTAAATGATTTTTTGCAATATTGCATAATAAAACCATACATTTTCACACGGCAAACTCCATTAAAAATCATCACTATCGGATCAATTTAAAGCTAAACACCTTCTCTCTGATTCGGCACCCTCTTTGATTTATCACGTTGTGCGCGACAGCAGCATCAGCTCGAACGATCAAAAACCTTGACGGAAACCCACACCGAACGAATAAAGAAATAATGAAAAAAACAGCGAAAAAGGCTTTTTTTCTTTCAGTAGCTGCTAAATCATCCATACTTTAATCCATCAGCGATAGTCCACCAGCTTAATAGAGTGTGAACTTGTTTCGAGTGAATCTCTCGCAAAGAGGCGGCAAAATTTCGTGAGAATTGGAATTAATATTGGATGCCTGCGTCTCACGCAACGTAGCCCACGCGATTGATCGCAGCTACACTTTAAATGCTTCTGTTGTGATGGCGTGACTACTATGAAACTATTTCATTCTGTAAAGACATCTTAACAAATAATGCTCGAATAGTCTTTAAAGCTTTCCATATCAGATCGAACCCGCCAGCGCCAGGAAATACAGTAAATATTTTTGTACCAAAGGTAACATAACATTCAATTTACCGTGGATTCCGGACACAATAAGGTACAGCATGTCACAACAACAGTCACAATACATTGCGTTTGATCTAACACTTGAGAACTCTTAACGACTTAAGAAAACACCTCGCTGCTTACCGTTTCACTTCAATCATCCAACCAGTTCGAGTGTCAAGGTTGCGTCGTGACCGGTGACTTCCATTGCCAACAAACCTAAACGTCACACCACACAGCAGACCCGAGAAGCCATTATGCTGCAGGTGCTTGTTTTAGAAAATTGGATGTCATCGCACGAGAAGCAGAAGATTCAAAAGGGCTAGGTGCAATGGAGGTAGATTGAAATTTTAATAACCACTGCACCAAACACTCTCGGAATGCGTGAGACATTCCGTGTGACCGCTAGGCGCACCGCGATGGCACCTTCCTATAACTGGGTCAAGCTAACCTACCGAGTCATATAGATCGTGTGATAGGTCGCGATAATCAATAGCCGTGAAACCTTCCCTTGCCAATGGTTGGGACAATAAAAATTACTTTGCGTTGCAACAGGGATGCGAAACCGACAGGTCATCCGCCATCGCCTTGTGAGCTGCTGATGATGGGCCAGTGTGTCAGCAGTTGTCTCGCAGTATCAGGCACTGGGGATCTAACCCCTCACGCCTTCCGAACAGATGGCCGTCCCGGAGCCCAGTCCGAGCTGAATAGTGGCAGGTCGATCAGGTTTACTTTCATGCTGCAAGCGGTGGTTGCTCAATGTCATCGAGGAACTGGGCGCGGAACTGCTACACACGATTTCTTGGGTGCGCCCTACGGTTATGGTAAGACCGAGGTAGACTCGTGGACTGTGGCGGTAGTCTACCCCACTCACAGCCAGCAGGCTTCGCAGGCTTGATTGTAAAGAACCAGACATTAGAAAATCGAAGGAAAACTCGAGCGACGCCCAATGTCTTCACGAGGTGGACATAAGGTGGCATTCTTGGGGCAATGTGAAACAACAACAAAAAATTGACACATGCTGCCAACCTCGGCTGTCCAATACATCCTCGTGGTGTAAAATGATGAAATCATTTTGACAGTGCAATACAACAGCCGCGCACTAGACAACCGTAGGACAGGTATAATTAATTGCAGAACTGAAGGGACAGACAGATTGTTGGAGAAATCATTTAACCATTTTTGGAGGTACTATTCAAAGTATCGGGTAGGTGAGCAGTCGTCACTGGACTAGACGATATTGAGAGCAGTAAAGCTTAGTAAACGAGTTCTCATCGATATTCAAGGCAAACTGCTTTCGTGGTTAGCTCTGAGAAATAGCGCTGAGATCAAAACAAACGAAGGACAAATTCCTTTTGGTGGAATCTTAAAATATTTCGAAATAAAAACATGACTAATTCTAACCAGTACAATACTTTGCTGGTGCATACTATCGAATCTATGAAGGTAAGCATTGTTTGCCACTCCTAAATGAAGATGATACCAAAATGATCATAAACCATTCGCTTGACCTTCCAGCCATGAGACCATTAGCCAATAAAAAGACATGCTGCGTGTTATAATAGCATCCTGGGGATCCACCATTCACTTACCAAGCCATTGCTTGACGAATGGTGATGAAACACGAGAAAAAACTGTCTCCTTCCCAGCATCAGATAACACTCATCAACCTTCGTTTTTGTTTGCTCCTTTCACCCTTAAACGGATCATATAGAAACTAACTCACCACATATCCACCATCCAATGCAGTCACCTCTGTTTGAGGGTAATAATCAATCTGAAAGTAGAAAGTACAGCGCATTATAGATAAAGAAAATGTGCAAAAAGTTGGCAGACAAAACCAAAAAAAAACAGCCCGCATCTGTTATCCCGATAGAGTTCCATTAACTCATCACAGAAGTGGTGATTCAGAACAAAAGCATTATTGTGTGCACTACTGCCAGCTTTGTGTTGCACCCTCATGTGGCAGCTGATGAAGAATAGACCACCCATTCTCGCTCACTAACCGGCACCAGCTTGGACGTGGTCGAAGCACGGCTCAGCGCGTACCCCATTCAAGTGAGTCTTGCGTACCAAACGACAAGTACGAAGAAAGCACTGGAAAATATTAACACACAGGCTACGGAAGAAAATGGCACCGACACCACAACCGAGCGAAGTGAAAGTTCGTTAATTCGATCTCCGATCATGCTCCACACACTCCCAGCAATACGGTGTGTCCTCGACATTGTGTTCCGTAACACCTCTCAACTATCGCCCTTTCGGGGTGTTTAGGTTGGCGAAGGGTCAGCAGACCGCTTATCGTAAACGGATGGCGGGCGAATGACATGGAGACTCACCAGACTTGCATAGGTTACCACAGGCCGTGCTCGACCAAGAATAGACGATTGTTCGAAACGTTCCCCAGCACTACCTAGCCCATCTAGCCCGTTCCAGTTGAATGTTATCGCTCAAAGCTGAACTTGTAAAACAAATTCTAATTTTCTCATTACACCGAAAACACCCCGTTTTCATGGAGTTTCCATTATCGACCCCGGATGCATATAAAAGTTTGTGTGAGTTTAGCGTACCCTCCAGCAAGGGTGAATGAGATTTTAAAGTTTGATTAATAGTTTCTAAACCCAGTGTTTTCCAGAGCGAACCTAACTTCCACACTATGCCACACCGTCCAGCTATGAAGGACCACAGCCGAGCACTACCGGGTAGGTAAAAGCATTGGCTATTCTTATCGCGTTGACCATGCATCAAAAACCATTGAATGATTTAGCGCAATAAGTTTGGTGCACAGCGCTTAAGCGCTTATGAATTGTTGAACGAGGTTATATTTTCTTACCCACGGTAAAGAAAAATGGCAATGCGCCTCCCGAGACACATTTGCAGTCTGCAAGCCGAACCGAACAAACATTTATTGCACACCCTCCGAGCAACACTATCTCTGTACGGATCTGCAAGGAATGGGCGTCTTGTGCCGACCAATTCACTTAACTTTTGCACACAAAAACCGACACTCGACCGATGTCGGCAGAACTAAAATATTTACTATCCCTTAGCAACCACACTCAATTCCGCACCGAGGGCAAGTTTTGTGATTTTTCCTCAGTTCCATCTGCCACACACACACACAAACAAGAGCCACTTCAAGAAGGCACAAATCTAAAACATCCCTCACCGCTTCGTGCTGGGTGCTCTTCATTATCGGGTTTGAATTTTCCTACCCAAGTCGCACCAACCAAAACAACCAGAATGCTATGCCATTTTTGAATCGGTTGGCAGAGTTTGTGTGAAGGGCAAAGCAAGCAAGCGAGAGCGAAAAATGTCGGAAAACGAGGAAAAGTCAAACAAGCTGTTCCACACATATATGCTGCACATTGTGCATTGGCTGTGTTGCTGGAAGAACTAATTCGCACCGTGTACCGGTAATGGGAAGATGGAGGTTAAAGTGGGCCGGAAAAATGGGAAAACTTTTGGATCTCTTCTGATTTTATTTCGGGCCCCACTTTCTCTCTCTCTCTCTCCGGACAACTTCTACCGTCTCCTGTTGTCTCCCTCCTTAGGACAAGCCCATAAATTAGAAGTACGTGATAGGGCTACCGGAAGAGATTTTCAATTGCCCGCTTCGGTGCCGCCCGGGTGCACTAAATGGGAAAAGCCACTTTAATTGCTTATTGATTTCATTCCTACAAACGAGATGGAACTTCTTTCGCCTTTTGCCAAATTGCG
The DNA here is from genome assembly GCA_002091835.1 of Anopheles maculatus. Classification (NCBI taxonomy): domain Eukaryota; kingdom Metazoa; phylum Arthropoda; class Insecta; order Diptera; family Culicidae; genus Anopheles; species Anopheles maculatus. Next base: position 67,268 of record KZ061961.1, read on the forward strand.
AATAAAAGAAGGGATGAGTGTGTGAGCTTTTTTCTTCATTGATTTACCGGTAGCTTTTGATTTTGCATTTCGATCGGCACTGGTTTCGATCGATTGCTGCTCGGAAGAACCCGTTCTAAACAGAGCGCCTACCGGATAAATCTCACCGTAGAATGAAACTTAACCGCATCGTTTTGAGAAAAAATTGTGTTTCTTTTGCTCGTTTTCCATCACGCTTCATCGAACAGTTTTCAGGAAAATCTATACCGAACGACACCCGGCACAGGAACTTTTGGCCGAACGCATCATCAAGCACTTTCATTTACGTGCCGGGACAGTTTTCCATCCCCGGTGCTATTGTCACAAGCAAAAAAACAAAAAGGGAAACTCAATCGATGCTCTGTCGTTCTGTTTTCTTTTCCCACCGATTCTCGGTATCGTTTTTCTGAGTACGCCGTCAGGTTGGCACGCTTCCAATTGTCCTGGAAGTTTGTTACGATCTAACCGAGGTTTTTTTCTTTGCTCGTCATGGTGTTTTTCGTCGAAAAAGCGAACGTCACTTGCGTTTTCTATTGTCCTTTTGCCGGTTGCACAAAATGGTCCAAAAAGCGCCTTCCGACACAGACGCAACCGACACGGTACGAACGTTTCGAAACACAAGAGCCACCATGTCAAGTGTGTTGTTAAATTGTATTGCCCTCAGAATGGTGGAAGAATCTTCTTGCAATTATCAGCATACCGGATCACGGGCTAGTGAAATTTTGTCAGTTCGTAAGGAAGGTTGGAACTGTGCAAAAACACGACACAACGAACGTTGCTGTGCAGTTGCATCATCTCGTTTGGGGGGACGCATTTTCGGCACAATTACTATCGCTTGGATGGCACTGGAACAATGTTGCACGACAGTCGAACCATTCATGCACATTGGCACGGTTGTTGCTGTTTTTTGAAAACACTTTGAACGATCCAGTGGAAAAGTGGCGTTTTCCTTCTTGTTTTTTCCAACGGTCTAAACATTTTCTACCGACAGGAGTGTAAATTGAATCGAGCTGCGGGTGCATCTTTGACTGTCGTTCCAGGAATTTTATCGAGTGAAACGATGAAGGAAACGTTCATCAAACTTCAATGAACCATTTTAAAATTGGAGTCTCATAGAAACAGTGGCAAAGCTAATGATTTCCATCCCCGATCCGATCGTCGCTGTTCCCGAGAGTCTCATTAATAATGCAAAGCAATTAATTAAAATCGTTACGGCACGACACTTTTGCACGATGCAAATGAACGGATTGTGTAATTAGTGTGAAATTACTTAATGGTGCTAAGTTCAATGTAAATATTTTGACAATTTTCTTATCATGCTCATTGCTTTCTTTACAAACGCAATTTGCTTCTCCTTGTCCAGCGGCGTCTTACACAATCTATCTGTACCTTAAACACGTAACCGGTGTTCAACCATGTCAAAAAGTGTTTGTCTGTTCATCGACACAAGCGTCCCGGAATCTATCAACAAGATCGGCAAATATTTAATCAAACACCTGCAAACCCTGACCGTAGTACGACAAACACACACATCATACTGCAAAACAAATGACCGAATCGGCAAGTCAGCGACCACGAAAGTGAGAAGACATTTGCACAAAGACTTTCCCACCAGCTTTGGAGACCGTTTTTTGTTGTTGTCTTAAATCTGAAGCTCTTTTTTTCCTATTATCTAACCACCTATGCAAGACCATTACTAAAGGGAGCTCCAAGTTGAACAGTTTCTATTCGCTACGGCGTTCCACCGTCACGTGGAACGAATGCATTCTCGCATGTACACACACACACACACATTGGCTGCCAACGGTACGTTGATGAGATGCAGATGAAGACATCCGATGAAGGCTCGTGTCAAATCGTACAACAAACATTGTACAGCGACAGCTAGACATCGCTAGTGGAAAGATCTTTCGTGCAGTTCGTTCGCTTACCATAAACTGTGTTGCACTATTAAATCAGCAGACCAAAGCGCAAAGATATAAATGATCAATGATCGTGCTGATGGAGCGAACAATTTTTTTTGCTTACTTTTGCTTTCCTTTCCACAGTATGCAACGCACACACACACACACGCCACTGCTGGTTGTTTGTTTTATCGTAGCAGAAACGTTTCACTTTCATCATGATTTGTTTCTGTTTGCATTTAATTTTCAATTTCGCGTTGTCTTTTTTTATCGCCCATCCTCCAAGATTCGTCCCTTAATTTCGCGTCTGCAAGAGGAGGTTTTAAAAATGGCAAACTTTTTTTCTCGCTACCTCGGTTACATATCGAGCTTCCATCGGGCTAATGTTGTTACACCGTATCGGTTGATCGATCAGTTGCTGTTTGATGAAATAACATCGGCATAGCATGTGTAAACTGCACCACACATGGTGTGAGCCATGGCGTAGCGCTACAGCAGCTAATCGCGTGCATTGGCTCGGTTGGTCAAACATCGATCGATACACCACCAGTCTGGGTGTCTGAGGGTGTGTTATGCTGTGGGAGATTTAGGGGGGAAAAAAAACAACACAAAACACACATGCTTTCATTACGGTTACATGAAATGGGGAGCTAAAATAAGAGGAAAAAAAGGAAATCTGATCTGTAAAAATTAGCGTGATGCAGAAGAAAAATCGTGTTGTGCAAAAGAGGATGATGCATCTTGCTAAACTGCTAACCCAACGATCGCAGTAGCTGATGTGTAGGTATTATTACGATATATGAAAACCCTAAACCCTTCCTAAATTATATAAATTATGTAAAGAAAACTAATTTCATCTAATTTTTACATTCTCCATTTGCTTCACAAATTCGTACTCCAAAAGCTTTACAAACAATCTATACGACGGATCTCACTCCTAGCTAATCGCCATGCACGTGCCACATACCCGGCAAACCTTATTTGCCTAATGTCTTCGCTGTGCACTCGCGGAATTATGTCACTCAAAGTTTATCGTCGCTTGCAGTCGCTGGAGCAAGAGCCCGTGTCCTTAATGTCATAATTTTTGCCGATGCAACAGCGTCACCCCCCTGGCTGCCTGATTTCTGTCTGATGTCATCTGTTCGCGTTGCAACCTGCTGCACCAACCAGGAGGGCGTGTGTGTGTGTGGATGACGTCGTTCTGCACCATAATTGCATTACCCACGCCTCTGTGCATCTTCTGTCGCGTCCGCATGTTAACTTCCTCAAGAGACTCAACTAGGCGAACACGAGTGTGTTGAGTCGCGGTCTGCTGAACTTGAGCGAACGTAAGAAGTTTTTCCTCTTTGCACTGTTTACACCCACTTTCGCACCCTCCGACATACACCCAAATACCCACCATAATGTTATGCAAAATGTGTACCGAAGGGTGCTTCAACTCCAAGACACCCTTTTTCCGTACTTGAGCGGAGGTTGTTCTCGCTACGCGGTGACCGTACTTGAGCCTTCCAGTGGATGCGCATCGGCAAACGTGGAGTGGTCAACACTTGTTGTTGGCACCAGCATCGATCCGCCATCCTGTTACACTTGAATGGCATCTTGAAGACCCGAGGCTCACGGGTAAGGTGCGTTCGTTAAGATGTCTTACGAAAACTTTTTATTAATACAACACATCGTTCCAAATCAGTAAGCTGGTATTGCGCGTATTATTATTCAACTTCTAGGCCCAATGTAATCAGCTGTTAAAGCGTTGTCAATCGCACGTAATGATTGGCACAACCCTTATGCCAAGGTGTTAGGCGATACAGTTCCGAACTGTTTCCAAATCCTTCCGAAATGGCACGAAACTTTCTCTACCGATTCACCGCCACAAAAAAACAGCTTTTCTTCGGCTCAATTATCACCTAGCAAGTCACAGCACACAACCCGTTAGCAAAAACAACACAAACGTGTGCAAAAGTTTTGCACAAGAAAACGATCATTACAGAACACACGCTTCGGTAATGGGAACCGGTGTGCCAAAGTTTCAGAAGGCAACTATCCTTAGCAAACCCATTATCACTTCGAGCCCTGGCACAAATCCCGCAAAGGCTCGTTCATTCGTTACACACACAACCCGCCGACCACCGAAAGGGATCACGCCGTATAATGGAGCTAAAGTTTTGTAATTTAATTTCCTTCCGTACAGGAAAATCGACACACAAAGTGGCACGTTTTGAAAATTAACCATCCTCACTGGGGTGCCTTCCGTGTGCCGCAGTGCGAGAAGAGTCGCATCCTTTTCAACACTCGCCAGAAATGCTAAGGGTACTCGTGCAGATGTGCTGAGACCCAGTGATACGGAACACTCTGTCAGCACGTTTCTATTCGTAAAAGGTCACACAAATGGAACGCTGAATGAGACATTCGTTCTAATCACGAACTAAAATTCAATTATCCTAAAACTAAGCCAATCGAGAAAAGGGAAGCCCCGGAAGCATACACGTCCCGTCTTATCGCTATCTGGGAGCAGCAACCCTTAATGGAACAATCTTACAACTATCCTTTCCCGAGCAGCAACCACTGTTGGGCAAGTCGCTTTGTCTTACTAAACTGTTCTAAAATGTCTCCCCCGTTTGGTTTCTTACAGCAGGCAAGTTGGGGTGCTACCGGATGGAAATGAAGCAGTTGAAAGTGAAGACAGCCATCCCCCTAGTAAATGGCTACAGGATAAGAATGACATTACACTCCTAGCTGGTGCAGGCAGCTGAGTATTTGGGTTGAACTTGCACAAGCGGCAACAGCACGTCTTGCGTGCAAAATGATCTGTTATTATTATTTTGGAGAAAAACTCATGAATATTCATGCGAAAGAGAAGGATTTTACTTATATTTCCTGTTTTCCCGGTAATTTTGTTTGTGGAACGAAGCTACCACCAGACAACCATACCACTTAGGGAGAGTTAACTCAGCTGGAGTTAGTTCAAAATTCTTCCCCACTACATGGCTTCCTCGGGAGTAAAATGCGTTTTTAGGATTCTTTCCCCAAGGTTTACGACGTTCTAGGTAAATATTCCTGTAGTACAACTTTTCGTAAAATTGTTCGCTTCAAAACTCTTCTGGCGTAAAAAGAGAAATATTTTCAGCCACGTGGCGCACCTGGATAACTGGATACTATTAACTTTTTCTACCCTTCACATCGAATCAGCCAAAGAGGTAAGTTGGAGGGATTGTTGGAGGAAAGGACCCAACAAGTGATAAACGATTGAACTTTTCTAACGATGCTCCGTTAAAAACACACGCTTCAATATTTCATGTCAATCAGTAATCAGGTGCGAGAGGTAGTCAGGTAGCAGGTTGCGTGCCGCTGGAGCTGGAAATTCGTTGGAAAAGCGTTTTCAACTCTAGCTTTGGATGAGTTTAAAGTTATGATAGTATGTACTAACAACCACGAACGGCAAACTAGGCGTGATGTAATTGGGTGCAAAATAGTACATGCAGTTCCGCGAACGTGCTGTATGAGTGATGGGAAGTTTACACTTCAGTTCACACCTGCTGTAAACAAATTGAGGATTATTTGAGGTTAATATTACTTGACAGGAGTAATCGAAACTGGCAGCTGTATTTAAAATGTGATAGGATTTTAATTTATGAAGCACGATTACCTTCATCCCATTCGAATTCTTACTATTATTTTCAAATATTCAACTTTAAGTGTTTCCAATACTGTGCTTAATCACAGTTTCTTTTTCAGTTCCGCTTCCCATAGCCTCGAGCATTAGCACCTTGCTTGCACTTACGGCGCAATTTAATCTCGTTCTGTCCACCGTTCACGTCACCCATTAGTCACAACAACAGTTTACCGAGCATCGAACAGCCCACAATCACCCGGCCACGGATGGCACTCCTCTGGTCAAGCGAGTTTAAAGCGTTGGATCAAGATTAATGCAGGATCAAATGGCTTCTGGGTTGCTTTGCCAAGTGCCGAGAGCCGCTAACCTTCAGACCGCAGTACTACCAGCATCGCATTCCACCGTAACGATGGAGCACCGACAGAAGTTATTGGATCCTCAACCTCGGCTATGACATTTCAATGATCAAATAACCACAACTCACCAAGATACGTACCGCGTCGTATTAACGTATCATGTGCGTTAACTTTGTTTGTGTGGTGAAAAATAACAAAAACATCTTAAGAATGCCAATCTACTTGTCTTCCATACATCGAGACACTTTTCACTAAATAAACTGTGAAAAGTGAGCAAAGAGCAACGTAACGTCCATCACCCGTCATCTTCGCACCTGATCGCCAAGAGAGCACCAAAGTCAAGTCAAGATCGTCTATGTCGCATCCCACCGACTCAACCCGTGACAACACGGTTTGGAATTTCATCACAAACAAACTGATGCCTTTGCATCTTGCTACTACAACCAAACCAGCCTGCGTCAGTGTGTGTGTGTGTGTGTCTGTGTAGGTATCACCTGCAGCAAGTAAACGGATGCGCAACGAAGAACGTTTTCAAGGTGAACCAGGTTTTATGTTCTTGGTCACCAGCACAAACAGCATCGCGTGTGCCTCAAACGCAATAGCACACGCTCAAAACCCCCGCCTGCCTAACAGCAGCTCTTGAGTAATAAGCTTGACTTTCGCACCGTCGCCTACGGGCTGACGGAGGATGTCCGTGCCGCCTGCGCTCTGTTGTCGCTGTTTTCTAAAACATGGAGGTGTTGAGTGCTGAACTTCCTGCGCTGGAATTTCAGCACGATGTCATTCACGGTTTAACGATTGCGAGCAGTGTTTTGAGGGGGATGTGAGTTTAAGGTAGGCGTGCTGGGTTAATAGTAGGTTAGACACTACGGAAGAATAAGGGGACCACACTACACTATCATATTCAAATTAGCGTATGAATAGCTAATCGACTGGGTAACACTAACTTTCCTTGACAGTTAGTAAGTTGATCGTGCCAGGCAATTTAATGGTCTCGGTGCAAGAACCGAGCAGCACCAGTCGATCGATGCCGGTCCGCTCGAGTACAATGGAATGCAAAGAATGTTTGCAGGTGGATGGAGAATTATAAACGGAGTAGAAATAGTTTCAAGATCAATGAATTTGAAACATTTCTCGTTTGGAAAGAATTCTCCATATTAAACATCTCATTACTGGTACAAGCGTAAAATGGAAGTTTATGCTAAATTGAGCTTGCTCTCTCACACGCAACTTCAACGACTGCGAACGCCTACTCTCTATAACCATTAATTGCATCATCTTCAGTACTTACAGCTTTAACACTGGCTTCGCACGTGCAAACAGCTAGCTAGCTTGCAATTAAAATGCAAATAATCTTATTTACCCAGCATGGTGCGGAGAATTATTCTTTACACATTCACCTCCAGCACATCTTCATCACGCTTCAGATGAAGCTGAATGCAATAAACATTTGCTTGTCCCTTCCATTCGCTTGGCGAGTGAAAGCAGCCCCGACGGTGCACGTGATTGACAGGACAGGATTGCAATTGCAGTCAGACAAAAAATACCCTGTTTCGAAACAGCGCACCACGCTACAATAGACATCATCACGGGACAAACATTGTGATACTTTTTGATTGCTTGAGAAGAGGACCACAGCAACAAAAAAAAACGATGCTTGAGACGGATGTGATAGAGAAGGAACAAAAAACGACGGGCCGTGCATACTGTCTGCTAATTTGGATGCATTTCATCGTACACTGCACGATGTGTATGTCGGATCGTATCTAACGCCTTCGAAAGGAAACAAATGTCGAACGATTAAGGGACAATGTAACAGTTTGTGTCTTGCAGTACCTTTGCGAGGGTGCTTAAATATGCCGAGAGGAACCATTTTGTCGTCGGTATAAATGCCAAAATAATTGCATCAACGCTAATATCTTTAACAGATGCACCACTGTCAATTGTGGCAGCTCAATTGTTTAATGATTACTGAACAATGTTTAAGATGTGGCGCATTCAATCCACATAAAAAATTTTCTTCTTGTACACTCGCTTGTTTATGTGACAAGAAATCTGTGTTTAAACTTTCTTTACCTTTTAGTATCTTCAGCAATCTGAATGATCTAATCACAAACACAAGCCACTCTCTCATGATGGTTGTTCAACTAAGGTATACGTAATGCATCATTCATGCTGCATTCCCTGAAACCCTTTTTCCCATTCTCTTTTAGTGCTTTTTTGTGTGTGAAATCTTCCTTATTACATCTCGGTGCATCTTACCGAGATGCTTGGCTGAATTGGTAGACAACTCATAAATGCATTTTAAATGACAACCGTATCTACGGGTGAGTGTCATTTAGATTAATGCACTGGCAACGTACAAATGCGACCCAAACACCGGCACCGGATTTAATATCGCGGATAAAGGTAACCGTACCAAGACGTACCAGAAACAGCGTAAAAAGCAACACAGAGTCTATAAACCAAAAGCGACGAAAACGTACACCCAGAAGCCGTCCAGCTTATGTTTACGAGCCTAATTGTTTATAGCACTGTACGACGTAGTGGAATCTTAAGTTATGGCGCATGTATTTTTCCTTTTCTGCTACAACCTCACATCTTCTGTCTACTCCTTCCTTGGTTCAAAACCATCGATTGTTTGACCGTTCGCTCGTTCTTGTCAAACTACGGCTCTCTTCGATGTAGCTGGTTGGGGCCACGATGTAGATAGTGCCAACCAGGCGGAATGTGCCTCCGGTTACCGATCGAGCTTGTGAGCGCTTGTCCTTTCACTTTCCCTTGGCGGCATACACCGGCAAAGCACCTAACACACGGCCACCACAGTTCAATTCGCGGGAACTTCGAAGTCTAGCCGCGTCTAGTCTGGCAATCGCTGCAGCTCACTCGAATCGTCGTACCCTCTTGGACAAGGTCTCTACAATTGCTCATTAGAAACTGCGATCTACTGGAGGTTTTTTTTTGCGCACATTCAACACGATAGGACGTTCGTACACCTACAACTACACCAGGTTGGCATTAGGGCATTAAGCGTTCGCTGTAGTACAGGAAGAAATTCGATCACCATCCAAACGATACGAAACTCGTTCCCTTTGGAGGCCACCGAATGGAAACGCAACCAAGCGATCGCGGGCGACTAGCGACGTACGCGACCACAGAAGGGAAGTTATTAGCGTGGTGCGCACAGGATTAGCTGCTGGGCCGTGAAGACAGCAAACCATTACGCAGCGCAGCGGTAATTGGCGAAGATAATCGTTCGAATTGGGCCACACCGGTGTCCAACAATCATCTCGCGGTCTGTTATTGTTGCTGCACCAACAGGCCACGGTACCATTTCAACATTGGTAACAGTTCTCTCGTTCGCTCACGCCCGCATAGTCCAGTGCGTAGTTATAGTGAAAAGTTTATGGTCGGGATCATGGTATGCATGAACAATTCGATTGCGGTCGGAGCTCCGAAATATCTGGAGGCTTTGAGGGACCTTTTCAACGATGGGTCTAATCCCTTTATTTACTAAATCGCCTTAAGTTAAGTAACCAATATTTCATTTTTTTTTTTGTTGCAAATAGGAACTGAACTATCCAATTTTAAAAGGTTAAATTTTTTTTTCAAAATTAAATCTGATATTTTATTAGGTTTTTTCCATATCGTAGATGTTCTGAACATCAAATAAGCCTTATTTTTTTTAATGCATACATCACTAAGTACATATGACTTCCAACAAAAACATCCTTACATAAGAACAAGAAAAACTTCACCATCATACCGTCAGAGACGATAAATTCATCCCCATATTGAGACATCATTGCTCAAAGGATTAGCGTGCAGCCACCAAACATGGCACCGCAGCACTTTGACAGCCGATACGCTTCGGTTCAATTTTCCCATTCCCTGACGTTCTGTAGCAGTTGAAACGAAAAACAAAAAACTACTCGAGCAAAAATGCACACAAAATGGGATGCCAGTACAACACACCACCATTCATCTTCATTCTTTCCCAATCAGAGGCGCGTACAGAACCCTAACCACCGTGCTGGCGCATTCCAACTCTACTCTACGAGAACACCCGGCTGTCTGATTGCTTGCAAGGAACCAACCAGTAACATCAAACCACCGTGCGGAATGCCGTGAAAAACTTGCGATGGCAAAACTTTCGAGACAGCCCGGATAAATCTAGCTGGAGAAGTATCCACAATCCGGAGACGGTAGAAGCGATGACACTGACGGTAGCTGCCGGAAGGAATTTCTTTGATCCCCTCAGGGAGGCTCGCCCAAAAGCGGGTAACAACCGTTTGCATCGTGACAAACGTTCATAAATTTTCGGTTTATCATGTCACAAAGCTGGCTGACAGGCGAAGTCTTCAATCGATTAAAGACATTTTCTTGTGAGCAGAAGATGTATGGTAACAAAAACTGGGACGAATTGGAGTTTTACGTAAATTTGTTACATGATAAAGCGGTTAAAATAGATAAAGTTTCAGTTTTATTAGGTTAGGTTTAGGTTCTCCTCTGGCAAGAATCGTATAACTTACACTCAAACCAAACAAAGACAAGAGGTTTCAGCAGTTAAAATTTTGGATAAGTCATCCTGCTTTACAACTTCTCAAACGTTTCTGATACAACAGAGGAGTTTGTTGATGCAACATTTAATTTGCAAACTCAAATAGTAACTACTCATCCTTTCCAACAGGGTAACGTTCGTGACGATCACAGTTAAATCCCTGCACTCTCGATCCGCATGTACTAAAACATAAAAAAGAATTTCACCCCATTTTTCATAATATGCTAAATGGATATAGTAAGTATCAAACGAAATTGTCTGATGCCTTAAAATGCATACAATATTCAAAGAAATCTAGAATAAAATTCCCAAAAATACATGCTAAGGGGAAGGGGCAGGTGGTGATGAGACAGCGGCGCCGGTCTTCACACGGCAGGACCGGGGTTCAAGTCTCATCTGGGCAGTTCCCCCATAGTGAGGATTGACTAACCAACTATGCGGTATCAATTAGTCTAGTAAGCCAGAAATGGCAGGCATGACCTTAAGAGGTCGTTAGGCCATGAAAGAAAGACATGCTAAGGGATTGGAAGTATGGTCTTGTAATCCACTTAAGTCAATTTAGTTGATCTTCCAACAAAGTGTCAGAACTATAACGACTCTAACTAAGCATAAAGTATAATGTTGTACCCCTGTTTTCCTTTCGTTTTATGACGTGAAAAGCTCGTATCTATCAAATCCTCTCATTTTCACCTTCTCATCAAGCGCCCACATGTCTGCTCTAGTTATGTGAAGGAACTGGGAGCATTGACCGGCAGCTGGATCATTATACAGAAAACCTACGATCGATTACGAACCGGAGCGACCCCAGAGGAGCTAACCGGTGGGTCATTTTCACAGCACGTCCGGTCACATACTCGACCCCACACTGACAAATGTAGCAGAAAAGCACCGACAGAGATCTCACTCACAGAGAAATAAAAAAACACACACATTCACACAACAGGCACTAAAGATGGAATCACATTCGTCCGTCCGACTTGAGCTCAGGTTCGTGTTCTTCTCCCTTGTGGTGATAGAGGTCGCGAGCCAAGCCGACCAAGTTCGAAAAAAGAGAAAGCGACCTCTACAAACACACACACACACACACACACGTTGACTCGCAAAACCCATTGCTCTCACATTGCGAGTTGCATCGAACAGAAGACGAACGAAAAAAAAAAACGAGTCAAACAGGTCTTTTTACACACAAATCTTACGTGGGGTCTTCACTGCGGAAGGTTCAGATTATGCTTCCGAAACCTCGATGCTATTACTACCGCATCGTTTATTACCAGTCGCTCGTAGCAGAGGCTTGGCCAGACATACCCATACTGGCAATTACACCAATATGACCAGTCGGAAGTTTTCTTCCAATCCACGACGCAGCTCGAAGGTGATGCTGCCCCTTGTGGACGCGCAGAAGAATCCCTTACGGAATGGGGAAATGATTGATCGCGAGCCGCCCTTTCAACGTCATACGCATCCCACCATTTAACGTCCGCATTTCGCGTCACTACCATCTGTGGTAGGATGGTGGTAGTTGCCAAAAATGGACTCCCATCGAACGACGACGAGCCAGCGAAAGTGGCTTAGTAGTGTGCCTGACACTTTCTTCCAGCTTAAAATTGCCGATTCTCTTGCCGAAGACTTCTAGTGGTTGGTGGTGAGGTAAAGGTGACTCGAGACTTCACACAACGCAAGATGGCGACGAAACAGGGCAGAGTCGTAATTCGTTTAGCGAGGCAATCCGGTATTACCGGTGAAGATTATTAGCGCATCATAAAATGGATGCAAATTATCGAAGATTGTAAAGGCAGGGGATTTTTCACTTTTTAAAGCTCCAATTATTTGCCCACGTGTGGAAGCTTGCTAGGGTCAAACACCGCTAAATTTCGTGCAAAAACCCCCATTTTTGTCGTGTGTAATTGTGTGGGATTTAAAAAATTAAGCAATTAAGTTAATGCCAATGCATGATCATGACGCCACATTTAATAAATGAACCAATGTTACAGATTAAACAATTTGTGTGTAACTTTCACCTCCATACGCAAAATACCGATCAACACTCTTCTATATTGATTGGAGATGATTCGCTAAACTTCTGCAATGACACATCAATTTCGAAGCGACTCGAGGTACTCGATCGTACTCCAACAGTTGCTTCCGCTATTGCATTCGTAAAAAGGTAAGCAATTTAGCAACATAAGCTCGTTAAACCTGTTTATGCTTATTTGCAGTATTTTGACGACGATTAACCTCATTTCCTGTATGGCCGGGTGTATGTCATCAAAGTGTTTGCCAATCGTTTTTGTCCCCGCCGAGCCGTACATGTTCATTTTCCACGTTCTTTATCAAACACGTGATTTATTACCCATCATCAGTTCAGGCTAGATTGGATCGTTAGGTGCGTCTGTACATATCATTTCGGATATTCCTACTCTCTCAATACACATTTCCCGACGCATTGACACTTTTTATTTGCCACAGGAAGAAGCAACGAAAGGCTACACCAAACAAAAACATGACAAACAACAAAAAATTGTACCTTAAGCTGAAGGTACTCAACTCATCTCGGAACGAAACGGCGACTGGCGTTACAGATAAAACGCACCGAATAACAGGTGTACACAAACTGCACAACACAGCGCCTAAAACACCGCCCAATCGTACGGAAAGTAACGAACGAACGACACCGCACCAAAAAAAAGTGAAAGCCATTTAGCTGACGATGGATTTTTAATGGATGGTTCTTGTTGTGGGACGGGTGTTTGTTTCCGGTTTGTTTGTGGATTCATTGCCGACACTTCCCACCTTTGCCGAGGGTTGTGATTAGCGGAACGACGATTGAAGCTGGTTGGCACAACACTCCTCTTTCAGATGAAAGGAGATTGATTAGTGTGCGGATAATGCTTTGAATGTTGGATTTGTCAAATTAACGTGTAATGTGCAGGGTTTAGGAACGATAGAGATGTTAATTTAAATAGAGCAAAACCGATTATTATATTTCTATTATCAACGGAAGGTCCCTGTTGTCAAATAAATTGTCATTGAATGTCAAATAAATTGTTCTTATACAAAGATTCCATGGATCTTAAGCAACATGCGTAACGATCCGTTTTTAATCCGCAAGAAATAAATTTCATCAACATTTTAAATCTGTTTAACTAATCTTTTATATCTTGCGTATATCCTGAGGTTACATACGTATATTTCCAAATGGGAAAATTAAATCGAGACCCACCAAGAAAGAAATAAAGCAACCGTTCGTTGCCTCAACCACCTATCGCTCCAGTTTTGATCGATCGGTTTTATAATCGATGAATTATAATTTGCATCCTCGAGCGAAATTCACAATCACCAGAGCACACCCCAAACACACACAGCCTCCTCCCAGCGCTATTGCAACGCATAAAATTCCATTCAACATTCAAAACTGCAAAACGGCAACAACAATAATGAAAAAAAAAATGGCCCACCTAGTCACAAATCGTTCCACCGCCATTAGTGCTTCACCGCCACTCACTATAATTACGGCACGAGCGCGAGACTCCACTCGGCTAATCAATCTTTGCCTCTCTCGGGCTGCATTCCGTACGTGCCCGGCGAAGGTGGAAATCGCTTTGTCAAAACAATAATTTCTATCACATTGCAACAACGGCGTGGGCCCACCAGCTATCCCTAAAGGCCACCGACTGCAGTGGTGAGACATTCATTAAAAAAAATCTCCCGTCTTACCGAGGACCATTCTCGGCTTGACGGAAACGGTTGCGAGTGGCAAATCGGAAAGCTTTTCTTCAAACCAAAGTCCAACGTACTGAAATGCGCGTAAAGCTCTGTGTCCCGTGTCCCGGATCAATTAAATGCTGTTCGATACGAACGTTGTGTCAACGGCTGTCTGTCTTAGCCAAGAGACTCCCACCGGGAGATTTCCACATCACCACCAACTCACTCCCTCAACACCGACGTTTGCAAAACTCGCTGTGATTGATTAGTTCCACCGGTTCGTGCATCCACCTGCAGCTCCAGCTGTTCGATTCGATTGAGCAACCGCGAAGGGTTTTCAGCTTTGCTGTGTTTGCCCGTCTGATAGGTAAGAGAGCGCAATACAAACACCGAAAACTTCGAATCCCATTGCCAGGTGAAACTTTCAGTCGTCGATTTGGCTAAACCAAAGCAAGAAATAAATATCGCAGTCATGGCTAAAAAGCACAACTGCGCGATTAGCCTCTCGATACCGAATTGCTGAACCACAGTTGCCACAACACCCTCCGCACCCGGTGACATAACAAGGTCCGCCGAAACGTCAAAGTCGGTAGAAAAGTCTACCGGTCTTACGGAGCGGTCCTACAGTTTGGGGTCGGCCATACCAAAGCTAACAAAACACAGCCAAACTGTGCACCGTTTCGTTTGGTGTGTGTGTGAATGTTAGGTAGTGAATTGTTGATTTGATCTAGATTCCTGTTTTTTTTGCAGTTTTGCTGCTTTGGGTAAAATTTTAAACAACTGTAGAGAGCGAAACTTTCAACAAACTATTTTTCTGTCGCTTGAATGCATTTCATTCAGCAATTCGGACAGCCACTATTCGATTGGTGTAGAAGCTGAACAGGAATGGAAATTCCTACCACGTTTGTGTTTGTGTCTGTGTGTGTGTCGACAATCAATAACGACCGATTCCGATTGACCCAGTGATGGTGCTCACGCGGAGGGCACGGAGTTTCTAGCTACTGTCATTTCTCCAATTTCCCAGTGCACTTTGCAAAACTGGGCGATGCTAAAGCATCGAGTTGGCAAATTTCATAAGCCTATCCGTGCCCTTTCCGTGTCGGCGCGGACGATGACATCCGATTGCAATTTGTCTGCGTTCTTGCGTTGATTGCAGCTACCGAACCAAATCGAAAATGGATGCACCCAAAACCTCTATCACGCAGTTGCAGGGGTTTTGCCGGCCGGTGCATGTTTTCGCAAACAATTGCACCGACGGAGTTGCGGCATTGCTGCCTAATGCTGCCAAATGTTTAGCTATCAGAGATGTTTCGATTGCGAATAGTTGTGCGAATTTGCCCACTTGTCAACGCGACCAACATCAATGATACGCTCGATGAGAGATGCACATTTACCCCGGTGTCCCGCTCCCCTGCTCCGCTAATTGTTGCGGGGCATGGACGGAGATTTAACACACAACCCCAACCCCAAACAGGCCAAAGATCGATTCGAAAGTTTCGCTGCCACACTTCAGTGCCGCACAGAAGCGCGCTTTTGATGTTAAAAGGCTTAAGCATTTCACCTGACCTGACCATTTTAACCACCACCAGGTATCAGTTGCTCCCGCTCAATGGTCAATTATTTTGCCGAAAGCGAAGAGTGCTTATCGAGCATCCACTGTCGATCCGTTTGGCCGCACGAGAAAGTGATTGAAGTGTGGACACACTTGTCGAACCATCGTCAAAACATAGCGAACGGGGGTTGAAGTGGAGGGATCTTGTTTTGCATTAAATTTGCAAATTATATAACACCGCCACCGCCGGTCGAGTGCGAAACACTATTGGGAGAGATAGTCAGACATTTTGTGTGGTATTGTGCACTGGTATAGCAAATGAAGCAGCACATGAATGGTTCAAGATGGCAAGATGTAGTCGTACTTGGTCTGGAATTTAACTAGCTCGGGCCCGTAATTGGACGAGAGCTTGGTTTTGTACTACTAATTGACCACAAGTCTAAATTGACCACAAATATCCCTTGAATTATGTGCTGGGCATGCGTTCTAACTATAAACACTCAAGCTTATGCTGGTGTAAAGTTGGAAAGAAAGTGTTTTAAAAGGATGCCCTCATGAGCATCCACTGTTTGGTTTATCCAATATTTAATACTTAACTCATCATCAGTAGTCCGGCTCCAACGGATTTTCTTCTTGATGGTGAGTCTAGGACATTGAAGGATATGGTTCATATTTAATGATGAGGATTCGATAGATGGTGCTATATATGGCCTAATAAGTTGTTATGCCTAAGCAGTACTTAATCCCTTTTTCATACATACTACCACTTAGAATTCTTGCTATGAATTCCAATTTCTATCTACATACATTGATCGTTAAGAGCCTTTGGGCGGACTCCTTGACATTATGTACAAACTCGGTAGTAAAACCTATGTAGATTATTAACACATAAATCTCTCTTAATTGTACGCAATAGCTTAACATGATCGTAAGCTCTTTAGTGAAGCGAACCTTCACACATAACTTTCCCTAAGATCGTTTTAAGCACAAACTTTTTCCCACAACATTCCTGGGTAGGCAGTCTCACAAAAGCATGTCCAAAGACGATAGCTGTGGAGATTTATCTGCCCCAGGCGAAGTCTGGTTGCTGGTTGCGAATCTTCACTCCCTTGACCTTGTGAAATCTAAGTGACCTTATGATGTTACGGCAAAAGTTTCAAATTTACTTACAAACTTTTCACATCTGTTTTGTGTCCTGCTCATGCTTTCCATCCCCGGAGCACGAATCGTTTAGAACATGCAGAATAATGGTCCCTAAGCTTACCTAAAACGAAAGAAGAAATTTATTAGAAACTGTGTTCATGATAAAAAAACGAAACACAAAATGTAACACAATTGCTCCAATTCCATTTCAACTTTCAAATGGTATCAAAAACGAAATTTAATTAACATCAGCTGCATAACACGCAACCGTCCAATTAATGCTGTATGAGATTTATCACAATTTTCCCCTATCAGCGCCGAACGGTACAGGTCGCCAAGCCATGATATCGATTTCTAAATTATGATAAAAAAATAGTTTCTCAACGAACAAATTTACAAGCCAAAAAACAAAACCCAAATTCCCTTTGCACATTTTTTCTCGCCCGAATGTTCGAACTTTTACACCATGCCAGTTCTAATTACCGAAAACAACGAAACTATGACGCATGAGAGCACATTCCGCACGGTTGTCCGCTTATGACACCTCGCTCGATGCTTCCCTCCATTTTCCCATGTCGTTGTACCGCGTTGGTTCCCTTTCCTCTCACTACCCAACAATCGAACGAAGCTAATAGTGTAGAGCATTCGATGTAATGAACGTGCTGTCAAGTGCTCAAGCTCACTTTTCTCTTTCACTTGTCCTAGACCTGGCCTAAACCGTACCACAGCGGAGGGATGCACGGGGAGGCACGGAAACGAGGGGGGGAGGGCTAAATTTTATCACCGATTAATTTGCAGCCGAGCATACTTTCCCTTTTTCCCACGTAACTCAACATAGCGCGGTAGCTCGAAATTGCTAACATTCACCCGTTCCTCTCCGTTTTGGGGGCTTCTGGATGGGTCCTGTTCCATTGGCATCGTCTTTTGTGTGAGAGATCTCTCGGTTGCAGTGGAGTGTATGACTTCCGATGTCCAGCTGGGAAGGTCATGTGGATGCGTTGCTCTTTTAATCAGCACCCGTACATGGCCCAGAGCATCGCAGAGCATGTAGTTTTGAGCTGTACCATATGCACACCCGGGCCACATACAGTTGGATGGGGTTTTGCCTTTAAGCGACTAACTAGTGTTCTACATCTATTGACATGTAGTACTCCAGTTGTAGTATTCGTCGCACTCCGTCCGTTTCTGGGACAACCATGGAACATGCTCTTTGGTTGCAAGCGATAATTTGACATGTCATGGCTTTTCCGCTTTTAATTATCACCAGACTAGACCACCTCCGTACCGAGTGTTAGACATTGAGTCACTTCAATACCCTGTACACAGCCAACCCGGGATACGTTAGGTCGTCAAAGATCCAGAGAAACAATTAACTTAGCCCGTCCAAAGAAGGGATAGTGGAAAAGTGATGATACCTTCCAGCAGAGCTCTAGCTTCATCCTCCAATCGGTCCGACTGATCCATCATGAGACTATCGTTAGTTTTACTCTTGCCGGCGCTTCTAGACACAAATCAATTGAAACAATTAAGCTAAGTTTCCGCCAGGCTTCTTGCACACCGGTGGCACAAAAGTCATTCATCGAACTCGGAGAGGAGAATGTTCGCTCCAGCCCAACCGTGACCGGATGTGGCTGCTAGAGTTGCGCCCGAGCATAAGGGTATCTTCAAACCAAAGCCACCACACTCATGATGGCTTCATGATGTTCATTTGTTTTTTTTCGTTCGAGAGAAAGTTCAGTTCTATTGACAGTGTATATTTTAACTTTCCTCTGGATGGCTAACGACGTTGCAGTCATGTGTCCGGTGCCTTCTGTCGGGACTGATGCCGGGCTGGCTAACACGACGACGACGACAACGATGACACAAACGCCATCTTCTTGTCTCGGAATGCGATGGATTGAGTTTTGCTACAAACACGGGACAACAAAAACCTTCGTGATTAGCTACCTCGTAACCTCGCATCCAGAGAAGACCTGCAATATCAACACACCAACGAGAATATCCACCAGGATGAAAGCCAACGCCATTGCAATGCGTGCCATTTTTTTTGCTTTCTCAATAAAATATGTAAATTTATAGTACCGCTTCGTTTACCGCCAAAGAAAATGGTGAAGAAATGGTTCGCAATAACGATTTCAGACGCAGGTACCAGATACTGCAGCGTGCAGTCATCTTCCGCTGAAAGGGCATCGGCCAACCAATCTACCGTGCACTGACAAAACACTTTCCAATGTGCGATAAGATTCCCAATTTGTTCAATTCCCACTCGCAAACTCGCTTCACCGTGTTGCTTCCTTCCAAAATCTAAATTCCGAATCCGATCAGCAACTATGGCAGGAGAACGCTTGCTTCCAACGTTTAGCTAATAGTCCTGCCCTATTGCGACGCTAGTTAGCATAATCTATTTGAAATTCTAAACATTCATACCACCCGATCGACCAACCGTAAGGGCAAAAGGAAAGCGCAGTTTTTATTCAAACGCTTCCGAACGGTTCTTCCAACGGGGTTCGTTGTGTGTCCCAACCGCTGAGCGCGATGATAATCCAATTGAGCGAAACCAATCGTTTCCACTGTCGTACGACAACGATTATGCTCAATATGCGTCGTGGAATTAATTTGTATTAATTCGATTCGCTGCTCGAATCGTATTCGTAATTTTATGTCCCGACGGAGGAGGATGTAAGCTTGTGGATTCCCTTTAGGAATCATTCTCCTTTCTTTTTGAAATCGTCACAATCAGTAAATGGTTCGATAAGAAAGCTTCATCTTAAAGTGAAGAGTTTTTTTGCGACTCTTCAAATTCTCCTTATTGGTGCACTTTAACACGAGTGGACACCATGTTTTGATGTAAGTACTCCATTTGAGCGTTTAAATGAAAAGCGAAATCAGATACGAAACCACTCCGAGATACAACTACTTGTTGCCTAAACCAACTTTATGTCCCGAATGTCATTTTACCATAAAGTTTCGAAACAGCCACTAGCAACACGGGGGCGCATTTCACAAGCGCGCACATAAATTTGCGACTGTCCCGGCCGGCAATCTTTAAAAACCCGGGATGCCGATGGGCCCGACCAGTGTAGCAAAGTTTTTCGCGAAACCTCGAGCTCCAAGACAAAAGCTCGATGATTATTACCTGCCCCGGTTGAAATTACGCTCCAAATCGCTGCTTATGGTGATTCGAAGAATTATGCTTCCATCCGACTACGGACAGCGAACGAGAGCTCGCTGAGCAGCTCCATCATTCACCTCGACGTTTGTCGAGTGGCCTCGAAATGCCCGCGTCTGTACGGTTTTTATGGCTACGAACGGCACTCCTTTAAACGCTCGAAGTCAAGGCAAGATGCAAGACTTTATTGCTAGGTGGACGACACCACAGCCGGACACCGCATGGAGTCGTTCGGGCTGACGGTGAAGGTGGAGCGAATTTTGCGTACATTTTAAAGGTATGTTTAGTATGATTTTTTATGCAGCTATTTTGCAAAAGCATAAGTGTTCCATTTCAAGTACAAAATAGTCACTCTAGCTCACTTATGTTGCTAGCTGGTATGACATACTTTTGGATAGCTTTCTGCAAGAATTCCTTAGTCATTTTCATCGCACTAATATTACCATATTTAGCTAATAGTCCTGCCCTATTGCGACGCTAGTTAGCATAATCTATTTGAAATTCTAAACATTCATACCACCCGATCGACCAACCGTAAGGGCAAAAGGAAAGCGCAGTTTTTATTCAAACGCTTCCGAACGGTTCTTCCAACGGGGTTCGTTGTGTGTCCCAACCGCTGAGCGGGATGATAATCCAATCGAGCGAAACCAATCGTTTCCACTGTCGTACGACAACGATTATGCTCAATATGCGTCGTGGAATTAATTTGTATTAATTCGATTCGCTGCTCGAATCGTATTCGTAATGTTATGTCCCGACGGAGGAGGATGTAAGCTTGTGGATTCCCTTTAGGAATCATTCTCCTTTCTTTTTGAAATCGTCACAATCAGTAAATGGTTCGATAAGAAAGCTTCATCTTAAAGTGAAGAGTTTTTTTGTGACTCTTCAAATTCTCCTTATTGGTGCACTTTAACACGAGTGGACACCATGTTTTGATGTAAGTACTCCATTTGAGCGTTTAAATGAAAAGCGAAATCAGATACGAAACCACTCCGAGATACAACTACTTGTTGCCTAAACCAACTTTATGTCCCGAATGTCATTTTACCATAAAGTTTCGAAACAGTCACTAGCAACACGCGGCGCATTTCACAAGCGAGCACATAAATTTGCGACTGTCCCGGCCGGCAATCTTTAAAAACCCGGGATGCCGATGGGCCCGACCAGTGTAGCAAAGTTTTTCGCGAAACCTCGAGCTCCAAGACAAAAGCTCGATGATTATTACCTGCCCCGGTTGAAATTACGCTCCAAATCGCTGCTTATGGTGATTCGAAGAATTATGCTTCCATCCGACTACGGACAGCGAACGAGAGCTCGCTGAGCAGCTCCATCATTCACCTCGACGTTTGTCGAGTGGCCTCGAAATACCCGCGTCTGTACGGTTTTTATGGCTACGAACGGCACTCCTTTAAACGCTCGAAGTCAAGGCAAGATGCAAGACTTTATTGCTAGGTGGACGACACCACAGCCGGACACCGCATGGAGTCGTTCGGGCTGACGGTGAAGGTGGAGCGAATTTTGCGTACATTTTAAAGGTATGTTTAGTATGATTTTTTATGCAGCTATTTTGCAAAAGCATAAGTGTTCCATTTCAAGTACAAAATAGTCACTCTAGCTCACTTATGTTGCTAGCTGGTATGACATACTTTTGGATAGCTTTCTGCAAGAATTCCTTAGTCATTTTCATCGCACTAATATTACCATATTTTAAACATTCATTCGAAAATTGTTCCAATTTAAATCTCTATACGAGTTTCAGCTTCAACAGTCAGCATCAAATCGATCCCATGTAGTTGCTATGAATGGTTAAAATATTTCTCTTCCCTATTAAACTACTCCGACCGACCAATCATGGTGGCACTAGCTTTTGCCAATGTTCACCTTGGAGAGGCGCGCGAGGAACGGTTGTTTTATTGAATTGAAAATGACAAATAATTCAATTGTGGAAATTGGTGTGCGGTCGTTTCGGGATGACGTTGACAGTTGCGCTCGCCATTGCTGCACCACTAACGTCCATTTTCGGTCACAGAAATAAACAAACACATTCCCCCTTTCTTCATTACCTGGTGGTTTTTCGCCGAGCATATCAAATAATGATCAAAACAAATGCAAGCGCCGTGCAAATGCAGTTCAACAAAATTGATTAAACAAGCCGAAACAACATCTCCCCCTTCGGGAGACTTAATTCTGCATTCCCTCCCACGGGACTTGTGTCCATTTACTGCGTTTGCGAGTTCACTTTTGCGTACGTGCGCTAGTTGTGTATTGTGGAGTTGGCTTTAATTGATTGCCGAAATGCCGCCCAGCACGTCACAACAGACAGCGCGGTCTGCGGTTGATGCAATCATTGGGAAAATGTTCCCTTATTCACGCACCAACACCGATTGCCGTAGCCAGCAGTGATTGGTTCCCCCGAGCGTGAGTTTTACTCTGTCTACTTTTTTCGCTGCAGTTGTTTTGGTAGTAGTCGTTGTTGTTTTCGTCCCCAAATGACCTTGTTTTGGTGGTGGTATTAAACCGCGGAAAATTGTTGTCTGCAGCGTGCGCCACGTCCGCGTACCTATCGACGTTAATTTATCTCTATCGATCCTGCAGAGCAGCGCAGCGGTCATTATAATTAAGAGCTAGGAAATGAGGGTCTGTTCGATTCTCGTTGATCTTGCTGATATACCATCCGATGATGGAATTGGTTTTTTTCGCTCTCTTTCGAGATCGTGCACTACATGCAGCTCACCAAACTCGTACGCAGAATTCTGGATGGAAGGAAACACCACTGCGGTGGAACTTAGTCCATTCGGCAGCGGCTCTGCAGGCCAATTAGTAAACGATACAGATTTATGACTGACACATGCCGACCGATGCACGATCGATACCAACAAATATGTGCCCTTGTTTGGTGTGTTGATCCGATCTTGCGCCAACAACCAGGAAGGTGCCGTGATCGAGGACCAATGTCCCGGCGTTGCTACGGATGTCGAAAATTCGCAAACGTGAAGTTGTAATCGATCATTGCAGTTTGAATCGTGTGTCGTGACAGCTGCCGGAAGCTGGAACCGACGTTACGCTAATCGAACGTTGACTAAGTCACCTGTTAGATTGGCAAAGCTGAGCAAACGGCAGGTAAGGTGTATATGAACGATTAATGACGCGTATGGTAAAATTAGAATATCCACAGGGCGCTCCCAAAATCGGCGATTCAAGGTTATGACAAGGTGTTGTTTACTACGTTGTTTTATGATGGATATAAAATTGGAAGCCAATTTATCATGGTGCAAAATCGTAGCATAGATCCACTCAGGAATTCGGTTAATATCTATTGGCGAAAATCACGAACAGGTTCTTAAGTAACAAATAAAGCCTTTACAATCCATCAGAGAAAATATGTTTCTAACCCTACATTGCATTATTTGTCTTTTTAGGGCCATCATGGCACTATTGACAGTATTGAATACCCCAATCCCAAACGAAAATATATCACTTCTCTGCTAGCAGATCTTTGTGCACCATCAGTTATGCTAATCATTGAACAACTTTCTACGAACAACAGCAAGAACTTAACCCCACCTTCACATCTATTCATCGACGCAAAGGAAGAAAGGTACTTTTAAAGAATGGGCAAGAAATAGGCCATCGTTTGAACGATGCCACACCACACACACACGAACACGAGCGCCACGAGCTATTACGAGGATCCACCAAAGTTACCACCAACTTCAATGCATGAAACGTGCAGGAATCTTGCATATCATTGACCCATAAATGGGCAGACGACCCTTGCGTTGAGCGTGCGTAAGAGCTTTTGTCGCCCAGTAAGGGAAACAAAGTTTAGTTCTACAGCGTTCAATTTAAACTTTAAACAACTCATCACACGTTGAAGCAAGGGAAACAGTTCCCAGTATTGCAAATATATCGCACCAAACTAAATCAGCAAAGCCAGTCAATATGACAGCACAGATTACACCATTAATCCATTTTGTTATCCGTGACAGATGCTTTAATCGGATGGCATTGAATCGATCCCAACGTGCGAGCCGTCAAAACCGATCATCCAAAAAGGCTCCATCATTAGAACGAGTTGGATCGGGCAAACAGGTTTCAGTTCTTTGACCCTTCCCGAAAACTCCAATCTCAACGTAAATAACGCCGGTATCTCGGCAAAAATTCCTACAGCTCCAGTCTTCGCGGAGGGTGTCGAAATTCCTAGTTCCCCCATCTTACCTAGGCTGGCCTAGGTTGCCGCAAAGGTAGGCACACTGCCTGCTAATGTCCCAAAAAAAAACTTCCTTCCAATGGCCCAGCCCCAGCGTCTCTGGATCGTATCATAAATATTAATTTTCTTCAGCGCTTCATATTTTATCCGAAACATCTCGGTGGATTCGGCTCGACCCGGGCGATCCGGAATCCGAGCTCTAAACCCACGCCCGGTACTAACGACGAAAACTCAGGCCGCGTGTGCCTGAAATCCACGCATCCGCGTACTCCCTCGGGATGGAGCTGATAGTTTTGCTTGTTCCGTTATTCGCGCGACATGACACGCACCTTACAATCGGGCATCGCATGGGTCGCCAGCACGGCAAGCTGGCGTGGAAGCGCAAGAAAAAGCAATCGTACGCGCCCGTTCAGCGTTTACCGGTTTTTGTTTTCTTTTTTTTTTTTGTTCGCCAGCACGTCCGGGGGACAGGTTGTTGAACGCGTGCAATCGCCGCGGCTTACATAACACGCTGAGCTCCGAACCGTGTATGGTAAGATGGAATTCGTCTATAACCTCTTGCCTCAATAATCTTTCCGATAATAGCTATTTGGCATGTCGCAATCCCGACGATCTCTCGTGCGTACCTGCGATAATACAGACGCACAGTGCTGTGTCATCGCTTCGGCCACAAATTAACAACGATTGGAGCTGCTCATTTGTTCAAATTTGCCAATACCCTGTACCCACCCTCAAAATGGCCGATGATCGATGTCACACAGGTCACTGCCAGCTGTACAATGTACAAGGGAACAACTGTTTCCTAAAGAATTTATCACAAAAAAATCCTTCTCTCCACACCCAAAACCAAACGGGGGGGGTGAGTTCAATGTTGGAGATGACATCACACTGCGTACACTTTGTACGTTCCATTCGAACGAATATCCTCCAGACATTCCTCGCCAAAAGGGCTGTGACTTCATTTTGTCTTCTTCGAGAGTTGATGGTATTGGTATACATTTTTTTTTATTAGCGACACGCATCGTATGCAAATGAGTTTCGATAGTCTTCGGCGTATTTTTTTTTTCGAGATCTCCTTTCACCGGCCAGATCTAGAGGGGTCAACCAACTCTTGATGAAATGGCCCATTCAGAGCGCCCGTAGTAAGTTCTGTTGCCGAGAAGTTTACCCGTATGCGTCGGCAAACATCTTGTAAACGACATACCATCCGTCCGTCCATATAACCAAGCATCCACGCATTCGTTCTACGAAGATTACCGAACCCGGAACGTTGGTGCTATACCATCCCTAAGAAGGAAACACTTAAATCCTTCCAATTTACGATACTGTTCCCACTTCACGGCCCATTACCATTAGGCCGGAATGCGGACACACTGGCAGAAGTGCAGTAGGATAAAGGGCTTGCTTTTAACGGTGGAAACCCGTTCACAAATAACTGGTGTGCGTGTGTTTTAGGGTACGCTAGTAGCAAAGGAGTCTCCAACGCCACCTCATGAAACCTCATCCGGACATGCAGTCTCTGCTCCGTATTTCAGCAACCGAAAATGGGATACTCCTTTTAACGGACCGGGGTCACCAACCTTTATAGGGTGATCACTAGAAAAAGCCGCCAGTGACACCGTTGCTGTCCTGTGGAGAAAGTTCCATAATTAGATTAATGCTAATCTACTGTTTAAAAACACATGCCCCAGTCACCAACCTTCTGGCGGGCAAATTGTGTGATGTTGAACAGGCTGCTTGTGCCCGTTGTGCATGCCACTGTCATAATCAAGATGGTTGTGAAATCCAGCCAACAGGCCTAACAGAAGAACTAATTCCCTTCCACCGAAAAGACACTAAAGCTCGGCGAAAGAAAACAAAACAGCCCGCTAAACGATATTAGCGACCATTGGGTGGCCTTCCCAATACACGAAGCGAAGCGAGAACTCGAAGTCAACGCACCGCGACGGTAATCAAATTTAGACCGTCGATAATTGGAGAAACATCAAATCGATAATGACACACGGTTGACCAAAAGTTTTTTGGGAGTTGTGGTTTCTGTTCCAGTGTTTCGTTTTTTTCGCTTTGTTTTGAAGCTGATTTGCGCCAAAGTGAGGCAACATTACCGGTAAGCAATGCCAAAGAATTCATGCACGATCGACAGAAAGTTGGTGGTGCGACCGGCCACAGTGTCAATGCGTTTCGTTTTTCTTCACTAATTGGAATTTGACCTGCAGCATAACACACACACACCGCAGTCATCGTTTCAGGTGCCCAAATTGCCCACAGCGTTGGGCACTGACCGAGGCAAGTTAAGGTTACGTTTGCGCTTTAATTTTGTTTGGCAAAAATGGTTTTCTTGGGCGGGCTGCACTAGCCGAAACAAAACCACAGCTAAATGAAACTTTTTCACTAGCGTCATTGCGACATGAAATTTAATTATAAGCGTGCCCATTTGAAGTTTTAGCACAAGTTGATCGATTAAAATGAAATGGTTCGGTTTTAGGGGCGGTTAGTATGGGTTTTATTATTTAAATACTTTTTTATATTAAACATTTTTGCATTTAAATGAGACCATATCATATTAGTTTTAGAATAATTTTACTTATTAGCATAATGTTTGACCAATCCTTCAAATGATTTAATGTAAGAGGTATATCCATCAAACCATACACACTGTACATAGTGCAAGGTATTTGTAATAACAGCATTTTCCTAGGCATTTTCCGAATAACCAAAACTCACACGTGTCTCATCTAATGAGCATTCCAAACCTCACACATTAATAAAATGAATACTTTCACGCGGAAAACTGTCTCCACATTCAAAGACATCGTTTGTCGTCACGGGAACCGGAAAGCATCAAAATACGTCAACATCATCCGGCCAACCACACAAAACACGCTGTCAGTCGGTAGGTTGGAGCATCTGTACAAACGCCCCAATTATTCACATACTTGAACCTGACCCGTGATTTGAGGAAATGATTGTTTGGTGAAATTTCCATTTTCCCGGGAAGCTGGGAATAGAAATTTGGATGAAAATATAAAAATATTTTTTCTACGAAGAAAATAAAAAGCGCCTATCCATAGGAAAAGGCAAATCCATAATAGCGATACCACAAGCATCGCAAATTGTTCTTGACGAGCAAACCGCAAAAGTGACAGCGAAAAAAGAAAGAAAGGAAAACACTCAAAGGAATTGTTAAATTAAATAATGATCCTATAAAAAAAGTCCCCCCAAAGACTGCAACGAACAAACAATCAGAACCGTTGCTTATTGCCGATCTCATTATCGTTATGGGTGCTATCAACATTTTGAGCCAGCGTCATTTTGTTCGTCCATATTCCCCAGACATATGTGTAATTTACATATATTAAAGCAAATGCGCCCCTGCTTCAAGCAATTAATCGGGGACGATTGAAGGTCACACAAGGCAACTGGTAGAAATCCGCTATCAACAGTTGTCGATGACATTCACTTATGTATGTCGAACTGTTTTTTTTTTTTTGTTTTGGTAACGAAGTTTTATGACATTCGTTTCGAAAAAAGTATTTCTCGATGTTTGGATTGACGTGGACTTTACGCGTTGCATATCCAGCGGCACAATTGGGTGAAGGGATCTTGTTGCGGTTGCACACAAAACCTGTTCAACATTTTTATGAAACCCACAAAAAGTCATGCCTGTACACGAATCGCTGTCAG
Source organism: Anopheles maculatus (assembly GCA_002091835.1). Taxonomy (NCBI): domain Eukaryota; kingdom Metazoa; phylum Arthropoda; class Insecta; order Diptera; family Culicidae; genus Anopheles; species Anopheles maculatus. The sequence goes on from KZ061961.1 coordinate 95,177, forward strand.
AGCGCTGTTGTGCATTCTGTCCCAATGCTACGCACTACGGCAGTGCTCACCGAGCCAAGGTTAAGCGTGTGTCTTTCTTTCGCCTTTCCCAAACAGTATTAAGGTTCAAAGTTGGAGAGTTCTGGATGAAATTTATTTCACACTTCAAAAACATGGTGTGATAATTGTTTGACCTTTGCAGCAAAGAGGATAAACGGAGGCGAATCTTGTGAGAGAATGCGTATTAAATGACGTTAATACTTAACATTCTTTCAGGTAGGAATGACAATTACGTACATTATTTTTCCGTTTCCGTTTGCTTTACCTCATATCTCAGTTTTAGTGGATAATTTTTTCCGATTTTTCTGCAAGAACCAGTTATCAACCGGTATTCATGCAGCTTGCCACTTGGGGAGATTGTTTAAAGTGTTGATTTTGTAGCCATATTTTCGCTACTCTGTTCTGTTTTGTTTTTTTTTCTGCATCACGTCACGACCGACCTAGTCCCACCGTGCCTATACGTTCCCATATTACCGTTCTGCATCCCTCAATCAACCCTTTTTCAACTTGTTTTCTTTGGGCGGGTAAGATGGAAATGGAACACGAAGGAAACGAACCTCAGATAAGCATGGAAGGAAATATGAATCTGGAAGATATCTTGTACGAAATAATTGAGTTCGTGTTTTGCTTACAATGTATGATGGCCCTTCATCTTGTTGGAAAGCTGGAATGGAATATTTGAGACGAGGTGTGTTGTAAAGTTTTGCTGCTTGTTTTAAGTCTTTCTTAGTGGAGTTATTCTACAGGATGTCAGAAGACATACTTCATCTTTTACTTTACACTTAACATAAATAAAATATGAAAATTAATCTTCAAAGCCCTAACACTTATTCCAATTTAATGGCTACAATACCACCTGACATTAACTCAGTCCTAAGTAATTTTACAGCGCTATCTGTGAGGAAATTGTATAGCACAATTTTATTCACTTACACGCATCCATATTCCCATACAGCATGACCGTTACGTACAGCTCGCAATTGACCAAAAACAACACCATCGTTTAATTGTTTACACTATGCGGAACTCAAATTAGAATTTCTAATCAAGTTAGGAATAATTTTTCGCTCCCTTATTACACACGACAAGCCGTGGAACGCCACGGCGCCACTCGGTACGGTACAACCGCGTGGCATCTCTTGCGCCCAATCCAATTAGTAGAACATATTTCATCAACCATCCATGTACCTGGCGCCGAGTTCCGGGAAAGCCAAGACAAAGAGCGTATAAATGGACACGAAATCTCATGCTCGTTAATCAACGTTTTATGGCAGTGGGACGTACGAATCGGTGGCCCGAAAACAACACAACACCTCGCGTAATGGAGAAAAGCTATCGCTTATCAAATTTCAGTTCACATTTTCACGCCCCTTCCTACCATCGTGCCGCATTCCCGCACTCCGGAACATTCCAGGACCGGAAGATTTGCTTCTTTCGTCACACCCTTTCATCGCACGAAATAAAAACAGCTTATAAAGTACAAAACCAAGAAAAACAACAACCACCATCCAACTGGCCGATTAGATGTCGCGCGCTTATGCAGTCGCGATGTCGCTCGATGCTGTGTTTCGTAATACTGTCATCTTTCCGATCGATCGAAAACCGGATCGAAACAGCGAAACGGGTTAAAAAACTGATGTCCATTCGGAAGGAGCCGATTTACGTGCCACCGTGTACAAAACCGGATAACCGAAGCGGAACTGGTGAGCTGGCTGGCTGGCTGGGCCGACTCGCATAACCGGACTCGCACACCGGATACCCGGGGCTGCATAATCCGGGTGCCCGGCATCAGGGAACCGAACGACCTCGAGGCATCCATACACGCCCTCCTAGGCGAGCTGGTTGAAGTACGCGCCTGTTCCCAAGCGCCACGATCGCCGAGGACGTAACGAAAGAAAAGAAAGTGTCAAAAAATAGAAAGCATAGCATAATTTGCATAAAGCCACCGGGCGGGCGATCGAAGATGATGGGGACGTCACCACCACCACCGCCACCGGTCGATGATTGGATGATTGGATCCAGTGATGCTTTCTCGGAGTTTTGCGTGATGACAAAACGGCTTGCTTCGTGGCCAGCCACCTCGTCCTGGTGGGGTCGTCCCAACGGGAGAGATGCTGCGTGAGTTTCACTTGACACGTGACACTTGTAACACTAGTAAAAGCGTTACAAATGTACTGTCTAGAATTCCACGGATGGAGTATAATTTTTCGAAAGATTTGTCATAAACATTTTATACTAAAGTAATAACAAACTATAGAGACCTGGTTATCCCAGTTTGATAGTTAAGCCATCTCGTCTAAGACTCTGACCGTTTGTCAAAGTCTGACACACCTCTTAATGCGTTGAAAGATTAATGGATTTAGTCGGGCGGCGGAACATCACTGACGTTCCAGCTACCCGACCCGTGGAAAGTGTTGACTGATTGAAGATCGATAGATCAATCGTGATAAAGTGGCTTTATCCCCGCACCGGCACATGTCCCGGAAGGAGAGCCTTCTTAGTCCTCGTCTAGCCTAGCAAAGTGAGATAAAATTTTTGTTTAGTTTCACTTTCGAAACGAAAAGATTCACACCTAGTAACGCTGCTCTGTCGTTTGTTTAAGTGATCCAAAAATTAACCATCTACCAAGCTGTCGGGTCCCTGGGTCAGCAACTTTCGTTTTCGACAAATTATCGCTCGGGACGAAAAAGCAACAATACCAAACCGGAAAAGCAATCGCAACTCTAGCCACCGAACGAACGCCCCAGGACACCGTCAGGTCTTTGATGGGCATCCGTTCAAGAATTCCGCACGGCAGCGAGAGTTTGTCCAAAAATTGAAACAAAACTAGCAAAACCAAGCAGCGCTGCGAATGGCCGCAGCCATGCCTTATTGTTTTTACCCTGGAGGAAACATTCGCCAAAATGATTAATGACATCTCCAGCACCACGCCACCACCTTTGCGCGAACCGAGCGCGTGGAGATTGTCTGCATTATTTATGTTTTGATTGCTTCAAGCGCGCGATGTGCACCGTAAAGGAAGGCTGCGTGAATGCAAACAAAATTGAAGGGTTAAGACACCTACCCAGCAGCAGCTCCAGCACAAACACCACACAAACGCGAACACCACGTTCGGGGTGGCAGAGAAAACGCAAGCTCCAAATGCTAGGGCGTCCAAATATGTTCGAGCTTCCTTCCGTGATCACGCTCACGCTCGCAGACTTTCGCGCGGTTTGCGTTCCACAACACAGTTTGCGCAGTTCCCGGCATGAAGATTCAGGAAGAGTTGCTCCGGGGACTTTAAATAGACGAGATACGACCCTTGTGGATTGCACGCAGATGATGTACCAAAATGGGAGTCTTCATTGTAACTGCACCAAACCAGTTGGCGATAAGCAACAACAGATAAGCAAAAGTGAGATTTTAACTACCAGGATCTTCGGTTCCTCGAAGGTATAGCAGAGTACGCTTTTTTCTTGCGGACGAGAGTAAAAGTTCAGCATGGACCACCAACTACCACGGTAACACAACTGGTGACGTTCTGCATAGGAATTTGATGATTGATTACCCCCCGTGTTGCTACGCCATGGCGATTTCTGTGGCATTAGAAACCTTTAATGGGAAAAATAGTGCGGGACTTCCGAATAAGCTCCACTAGCCCAACCGTCGCCAGGTGCACAATTCAATTACGACCAGCACCTGCACGGATGGGTGTCCTTCAGTGGTTGGAATTTCGCCGCAACCACAACTAGGCCATGCCATACTTTGGTGTGTCAGTTGAGGGGCTTCATCTTGCAGGTGCCTTCAGATTGTTGCCGATGCGCCGAGTGACTTCCAGCAGCAAGCCCCTCCCTGTCAATCAGTGAACCATTCAATCATCGGCGAAGCATGATGATTCCATTTCCTTCTCCACACAGATCAAGTTCAGCTTCAAAGAGTAGTGCAAAAATGCATTCAACAGGGCTGCTCCCATTAGCAGAAATATCTGCAGCCAGTCCCGCCTTTTCTTATTTAAGATGAGAAAGGACGACAAACTGTCACTAGGTCAGAAGTGACAGCCGTACGTGTCGCCCCAGTCACACCAACCGGAGCGTTACGTAGGTACATCATCTAGGTGGTGGATCTTGCGCGTCAGTCGGTGCAGATTGAAGCTTGAAGTTCGGATTTGTTTTATTAGATAGCAATCAAGCGCTGCGCAAGCCATCGTAAGACTTCGTCGGGAAAGACTTGCCCACGGTTGTTATAACAAGCGGCTTGTTACGGTGAAGATTGGGTCGTAAAATTAAAGAGTGCTTTAATGGAAACCTTGCCCACCAGGGATAGGGTTTCGGAGATGGAAAATGGCATCAGTGAACCTCTTCTACCGCACGAACGAAGACGTCACCGATTCGAGCGAGTGTGTTTGTGTGTCTGTGGCTATGTGGTTGATAACGATGATGAAGCTGTAAAGTTGAGCCACTCCTAATTAGGATTAGGTTACCGTATCTCGTATGTGCGCCCTTTTAGTGTGCGGTGAAAATAGGTGGCAATCAATTGGATTATTTGATAAAATCAATACAAATAGTAAAGTGGTAGTGTTGTGGCGAGTGATACACCGAGACCTACAATTTAGTACCACTCAATCAACCGTGGAGTTTTAATGAGCAATCGGCAAAGGGTCGGCTTGCTGGTGTCCTATTTCTCCAACAAACCATTCTAAGCAAAGAGATGCAATGTGATACGTACGAGTCGTGGTACAATTATTTATCGATCGGGTTTTTCTCATGCAATAGTTATCATCAAATTCATTATCGGCTTTAGCCGATTGCCAACTACTTTCACTCTCTCTCTCTCTCTCTCTCTCTCTCTCTCTATCTCTCTCGAATTACAAAGCATACCAGCATCAGTAGTACTGTTTGCTATTTTCCTAAATCCTTATTTTAAAAAGCTTTGCTATCTTACACTTGTATCGTTAAGCCGTCGGTTGCCTTCCATACTACAGCTATCGGCGTATCGGCTGTAGTGACCCATAAAACTTTACAACCCAACAACGCTTTCCGAGCTGCTTATCTAGGACAGCACCGGCAAGATAAAGCGAACCCCAAACTGGACCATCCATCCAACCGGGCAAACCCTATGAACCGTAACGCATCCTTAATTAATTGAAAGCTCATAAATTATCACAAACACCCCTCCAACAACTCGTACCATAAAATATGGCAAAAGAAAACGCATGCAATCATGCTTCATGTACGGCTGGAGAAAACTTTAAACCGAAGATACAGGTGCACCACAGGTTCGCAAAGCGCCACCCGGGCTGCGAAAAAATCTCTCCCACCTAATGACAGCAATTTCCGATCGGAAAATCACCCACAATCGACACAACACCGGTAGCAGCGAGCAGCCAACCCAAAAGGGGTGAATTCAATTTTTCTGTGGCCCCCATTGCAGATAGCACAAGTAGTTGTCGACCCGTACCACGGCGAAAAAAAAGCGGTGTACAACACAAAAAAACAATACAAAACACATCACCTCATCTAACCACACGGTTTCGGATTAAACATGGAAACATTGGCGCTTTAATTCGACGGAAAAATTAATTTTTCATCAGCCGTGAGAAACCCAAAAACTGTCCGAATTGGGTTCACCGAATACGCTCTGGGTGGTGGTACAAAACGGCCTGTCTTTGCTTTTCACCCCAGCCATCTACGAAGAAGACCCAAAACAGACCTCTATCCACCACCCTCCACCAGCGCTCCTTCACGTCTTGTCGGCAAAACAGCGTCAATTAGCATAATAACCTTGAAAACGATGCACCACTCGGCGTGGTTGTGCGAAGAGGAAGTTTGCTTCCTTTTTGCATTTAATGCGTGTGATGCGTACGGTGGCTGGATTTGGATTCCGATTCGGATGATCGTGCCCCCGATGCCATCTATTGTTTTTTTTCGGGAGGGGGTTTTCTTCTTTTGAATTGGGTACCTAATGTTTGGAGCGAGATTTCGATCGGATCGGCCATTAACGTCCAAGCGCAATTAATCTAATTTCGAGGCGGAGTTTAACGGATTTGAAAAACGATTGAGCATCGGATTGATTGAGCTATCGAACTTTTTTTGAAACTGTAAAGTATGCTAACTCCATTACTACGCCATTAATTGTTCGCTAAAACTAACCTTTTAGAAATGTGCTTGCAATAACCAAACAGAAATAAAGAGAACTAGATCTTGTCGAAACAAGAGCATGTCAGAATGCAATAACTTTTCATGATATTTAATTAGCTCAGCAATACTTATTAACATTCCTTCCGTAGCCCCGAATTGACTGCTATCGAGAATTGCCGAGTTTTTGGAACTCTTCACATTATCGTTCCAGAATCCCTAGGAGGTATCGTACCCCATTTTATGCTACTGCTGTTTATCGATAACAGCAGCACCACAAACAGTCACATCAACGACACAAATCACCACACTTCGCACCCAATAACGTCTGAATTCCATTAGCCAAGTGGTCACGGAAACTAAGACTGCGTTTAGTGGTCATCTGGCTAGTTCAACGACATCCGCACGACCCGTTACTGTTACGGAAACACCCACAGTTCTCTCAACGTAAGCATCTATTACAAGATTTGCTCTTGCGTCTCTTAAAGGGGATACGCTAGACCACGGATGTGTCGCAATATGTCACGAATTTTCCTCCATAAAGTCACGCAAATATTTTTACGAAGAATAAACACACAAAAAAAACAGAATAGCAACGTTCCAATAAATGTCAACCCGGCGAACACTTCCGCGAAATGATATGAAAACAATATTGATTTGACTTCAGTACGAGCCTTACTATTCTTCGGAACGAGTTCTTCCACAAATGTTCTATTCATTGAGCAAAACTCCAACCATTCATGGTTGGGGGCTTTTCCGTTCTCCTAACTCAGCTCGGAAAATTCACTTTCTAGATAGCATCTCCGTACCTTCCGACAACAGCCATGCGTGTCCGGACCGGGACAACGCGAAGACAAACAAGAACGCACGTTCAATTTCCACTTCCGTTGAAAAACAATCCGCTTCGAGTGTGCAGTGGCATGAGAAATAGCATCTACTTTGCCATGGATATAGGCCAATTATGGATGCCGAAAATATCACACACCTACCCAGTCACCAGTTTGGCAAAGGTGACGCACCCCGGAGACGGAAATAAAACAGACTCCTTGAAGGATCTTTCTACATTTTTCTCGCTTTCTTTCTCTCTCTCTCTATCTTCCTCTTATTCGTCCATCCAAAAAAGATGGAAATTTAAGGCGAAAATCGGTACCATAACAAACCATCCGGTGACATTTGTTCTAGACGACCCTCCATCGAGGACACACGGCTACAGGACACGCATTAAATTGGCTACTTCTATCATATTAGTACGTGCAAAATGGTTGTCCCAACTCTGCAGGGGGCACAATTTCCGAACGGAACTGTGTTTCGGGGTAGGTACGCGTAACGCCTGACCCAGCGCAGGACATCAGCAGCTATACCTGGGGACGATAAAGCCGCAAGGAATCATTTCACGTTTGGCTGCCACCGGTACGGTAGCCAAAGGGTACGTTAAATTCTTCTACCGCCGTAGGGCTTCAATTGGCTAGATGACTTGCTGGGTTTGCTGAAACCTAATGGGGATTTACTCACCGTGCCTTTGTCAGGAACTCCGCGCGAGTTTGAGTGTCGCGCGTAAAGGGGCTTTCAGCGCTATAATTCACCTTTCGCACCGGTTCACAGCAACGAAAACAACGCTATACCTGCGTATTAAGGAAAGGCCAATCGACCGGGCCGGGGCGCCATCTTTATAAAAGTCACTTGCTCTACGATAGAAGACGAATTAGATTTATGCGTTACGTTTTCCGTTCATATTCTGCTCACGGTTCTGCCTCTAAGAGGAGAGAATGGAACAGTAACAGGCCTAGGGATACCCGCCTCTACACTTTATTTATTGGCCGAGACCAGCGTGCCTGCGAATCGTACGGCGCATTTTCTTTTGGCAACAACATCCGGATCCTTTAGGCGCGAGGCTATGTGCGGATGTTTAAGGTAGCCAATTTTCTTGCACTGCGTACTACTTCACAGTGATATCTATCTTAATAAATCGTAAATGAAGGTAGTGGGCGAGAAGAACTTCATGGAGTCTGACACGCTCTATTGGCCACGACAGTATCAATTGCGATATCAAAATAAATTCGTAAAGTAGACACTAGTACTACTTCAAGCAATGTTAAATTTTATTTGACTCTTGCCGTTTTCGGCAAACATGCTCTGGGCCGTTTGACTAGCGCACCCGTGAGCGGTGAATAAATTTGCACGGCAACAAAAAAAATGTTCCGTAAGTTACGCGTACAACGCAAATGTACAAAGTCTATTATTTTTCACAGATATATCTTCATCTTCATCAACAACCATTGCGCCATTTACAATAAATTAAACAAGGTGATAGGGAAGGATAATCTTGCTACGCATTTGGCATACATTTGGGCGTTCAAAAAGCTTTAAAGTGTGTCTTGAACATATTAGAATAGTCTTCTAAACAACCGGTTGGATTCCTTTAGCTAGGATACAGAAGCACTCTCAGAATTTCTTTCCTACGTTTCACACATCTCACCAGGAATAATGCTCCCTAATTGAAACATGCAATGAATTCTCCAGTTCTTCCAACAGTTGCCATTGGATATTGCGCTTGACAACCAAATTTTTACCCAGTTTTAGCACGTGCTAATGCAACCGTAACGCTTCGAGGGTGGCTTTCAGGCCTTTCGCTCATGGCAGTCTGTTGGCAATCCGTCGACAGCGACATCGCAATAGCACTCTACATTTTGCTTACTTCTGGTCACGGTCTTGGATTCGGTTTCAATCTTTGGCATGCATTGCCACGCGGCCTCCTAGTTTGACAGTTGAAGAATTAATGGTACACGCAACGAGCTAATTAAAACTTTTTTGACAGTCAGATTCTATTACTTTTTTTTGTTGTTGCTTTCGTCGCTCCGGGATACATCAACACCGGGGCGGGATAAAGCAAAACGATGTGATGATAAATTTCGCCCTTCTTGTTTTTGGTCTTTTTTATCTCGCAAAAATTTTCCAACAAATAAGAACTGTCTCACCTCCCCCCCGAGGGGACTTCCTAGATCAAGTTTCACCTCTCCAACGATGGCGTGTCATCCTACAGCAACGGGGACAAAGCTAGCTACAAAGCCAAGCAATCAGAACGCGTGCCGATTTAGGGCACCAAACTTCAACGTTCTCCGTGTCACACGCGAGTGTCCGTGTCTCGGCAGTGCTCTCGGTGTGCAACGCTACAACAACCGAGCCGAGACTAGGCCGTAACGAAGCTCGCAATCGAGCAAAGCGTACAAACACAACGTGAACGCCGGAAAACCGATCCAATTCAATTTCTAATGCAATTTCGATTGCGATTACTCTAACGCTTGCGAAGAAGAGCCGGGCTGCGGGCAGGGTGCGAATGTTTCGTGTAAACATACAATCGAAAGGGCGGACGAATTGGCGGCAAACTTCTGCCGTCGGCCTTGTTTGCTGCCCTGTCCTTTTTTTTGTTTACTCCCTTCGAAAAGAGGAAGATCTATCGATTGCGCAAGCACTGGCGACGGGGACATTGTTGTCTAGCAAAATATGACCACTTTCTCACGAGCCGGGGAGCAGGTTATGGTAGTTGTTGTTTGTTTGTTTGCGCTTCTCGTGAAACAATTTGCTGTGGCATTTTCTCCCGCCAAGCAGTGCCATTGTAGTGGGTGAACTTTACCGACAAATGGAATCGTCGAACGGGTGTTTCTCTCTAAATTGGAGAATATTTCATTCCACTTTGTAGCACTGCAAGAAGCAATTAAGATCAATGTTAAACTGCACTCACTAATGTATGCACCTAATTCAATCATACAAAAAGCTTTTTCACAGATTTTCACTTCCAGCTTTAATCTCCTGCATCGGTCCGTAAACTGTTCAATGAAAAATGCAAGTATCGTTTACTTCCGTAAACAATTTTACGAGACAGCAGCACATCAAAACGGGAAGCTTCCGTCAAACGAGGTTCCAAACAAGGTTGTCTGCACCACGACACACAAACGACACCGGAGACCTTTTTAAGCTCACTTTTCAATCATCATTTAGAAAGCACTCATTCGCACTGTAACCATCATTGGACTTTTTTTTTCTCTCCCCTATTCGCCCTTTACGCTGCGAGAGCTTTCGGTTACAAACTAACCGAGCGTTACGAAAACCCTTCTCAGTTCGGGGTTTTTTACTTTTTCCTCCCGTTGGTGGAAAATTCGTTCAAACGAGCATCTATTTTTTTTACGGTCAAAGCAACCGAAGGTACGAAGAAAACCTGCCCTTCGTTTTCTTCACTTTCCATCTCGTTCACAGCGTGGACCCACGGTAAAAACCGGTCTCGCAAAGGGGTCTCAAGCGCATGAGTTCAGTTTTAGTGACCAGCTGGCTCATCTGCACTTGGTATGCACTTTTGCATGGGGTTGCCAGGTTTTTGTTTTGTGTTCCGGCTCTTCCTGTAACGCTCATCAGCACGCCGAGTTCCGCTTCCGGCGTAGAAAACTGACCAGTTTTGACTATAGCAAACCTGCTTCGCGTTTTAATCGGAGCTCTGTTTTGAAGTACGGAGCTAAAAGTTTTCCTGATTTTTTTGCACTGTTTTTATCACCTTTGTAGCTACATTTACCTTACTTTATGTGAGTTATTTAACACACACACACAAACGCTCCAGTGGCCTATTAAAGTACGCTTCACGGGATGAAAAAGATCTCAGTGCCGCGTTAAGCAAAGATCATTCCTTCCGATTGGATAGCAGAATGGAGTTAGGGGAAAAAAACATCCACCTTCAAACATCAAAAACCCTTTCGCTTTCGTTGGGGCATTCAATTTCCCTCTGGTGGGGATTTTCTTTTTTCACCGAACCGAACCGATCACGTTTCGCCACAAGTTCTCAGACACTAATCCACAACAGAGACTTGCCGGGACCGGGGAAAGCGAAATCAAAGAAAAGTCTTTTACCATCCTGAGCGCTATAGAAATCCTGTGGGAGTTCTGTTTCCCTATTTTTTCTGTAGCACTGGTTGGTTGCGCTACGTTGCGAGTTTTCCTTTTTTTTCTCCTGAAAAGCGTAACTTCCAGAGGGTACAGAAAAACGTGCATTTCGGAATTGCAAACCAAAGTTTTGCACCTTCTGTGTCTACTTATGCGAGATTTATATTTCTTATCTCGACCAACAACAAAAAAAAGTCAAGGTAAATGATTGTACAGAGGAAAAAAATCAAACAGACATTTCTCTAGAAAAGCCTAACGCAAGGACCGGTCTACAAACGGGTAAAGTTAGCAATAGTAAAGTTGTATAGATTGCCGGGTTTTATTTTTTACCTTTGAAACTGGAGTTTCGCTGCAGAACGAGAAACACGAACGGCCGGAAGGAATATTTTAACTTCATCACAAATTATTGCCGCTCAAAAGTTTCTTCGGGAGTAGTGTTTTCTCAATTTATTGTTGTTTTTTGCTGCCCAGAACTAGGAAAAGACACTTGTGAAAGTATTATTAGTGAGAAAAATTGTTTTCGCATAAATTGCTGACCAAATACGCAAGGAGTAGTGTAAAGTTTTTCTTTGCTAGTGCAACGTTATTGGATGGAAAACTAGGTCCAACCAGTAGCTTGTGGTGTTATGAATAAAATCAAGTGATCAAAGTTACTGCATAAACTGGTCCCTAAATAAAATCAGAAGAAAATCTGATATCCTTATTAATTTTATAAACTCAATTCCTTATCTAACTAACTGCTGGCAACAAACCGGACATACAAGTGTTCCAACTTTGCCACTCACAATATCTGTCCCGACAGACGAAGCTGCGACTGTGTAGAGCCTTTGTAGTCCAAGTACTTACATACGCCTCTGAGACATGGACTCTATCCAAAATTTACGAAACACTCTTAGTTCCGATCGAGAGGAAGGCACCATCGTTTAGCGAATGAGACCCGCCAAGGCTCCAGTGTCATGAGATCATGTCATGAGAATGCACTGAACGATCTAGCCTGTAACACATGGAAAGATTGATTGCGTTGATGCGTCCGTCAGGACAATCGCGATATTCGATTGACAGACGGCGACGTGAGGCTTATCGAGGGTTGTTGGAGCAGGCCAAGACTGCAAAGCGGTTGTAGTGCCTGCTAACTAAGTAAGTAAGTAAGTAAGTATCTATCTAAATCCTACTCAGCCTATCCTTCCGTGTGCAGAATTGCCTATTTCCAGCTACTGGACAATCAAGTCATACAAATAGATGAGAGTCCTCTAGACCTCTCAAACTTATAGAGCAACAAACACAACACTAGTAGCTCTTCAAACTGGGCTAGTACCAACGACACAACCTGTCGATATTTATATCACAAGAAATAAGCGAACAGTGAACATTCCTTCATAAACATCACAAGACATTTTCTCCGGATATGCGAGAACAACTTCACCCACCAACCAGTCTTATGGCGTCTTACATCTCCACAACAACGCCTACGTCATGGTTGAAATATTTGCCGTTCTGTCTTCTACTTCGCATTCGCCAACAACCGCACATCACTCCATCTCGAGCGCAAGAAGTTATGCCCCCTGGCTGAGACTCACTCTAATTCTTCGCCCAAATCCGCGCGCATACCCGAATATTTGACTTCGTCGGCTTACCTTCGGTGGCAAGAGTTTAGACATCCAAACTATGCTTAGCCCGCGCTAGTGCCTCCGAGTGTCTGCTGCAACCTTGAAATCAAAGCGTGACTCAAGAAGATGTCTCTTGCTCGAGAGAAAAAACGGCCATGATTTTTACTATTAAAACTCGTTTCATACACCGAAAGTGAACAGTTTTTTAAAACTCTTTCCTTCAAACCAAACCATTTCTTTGATCTTCATTAGCAAAAGCAAAGTTAACGCGTTTTTGTATTCTGATTCTTTAAGATGTATTTGTAGCTTTCGATATTTTCGAAACGCGACTTCGCTTCGAACGCAAATTAACATAAACATTCCAACCGGGTCCGCCAGTCGGTGGCGTCAGAGATTTCGTGTATCTCTGTGTCTGTTTTTTTTTTATTCTACACTTTTGAAACAAGAGACCTCAGGACCGGTTCCGTGCGATGAATAAGAAACGACGACCGATCAGCCACATAACACCGAGCTTGACCCGCACCAAACGATCAGGTTTTTTGTTGTCCCTCCCAGGGCATACCGCCCGCCAAACAACAGTCCGTACAGATTGTCGGAATGACATTTGGCAGAGAGGAAAAAAAAGCATCCCTTCCCTGGGGCTGGGGGACTGTTGGGCGTTAAGGGGATGAATTCTTCACGATGGATTAATACAAATAAATAAACAAAAGCAGCAAGACAGCCACATTTTGTAGGATACACACCGGCTCGGGAAAACAAGTAATGTGGGTCCTCGTTTTTTGTGTTGTGTATTAAAGTAAAATTCGCATCGTTTTTGTTCCTTCCAGCAGCTTTCCAGTTGCTTTGAAAGGGAAAAAAGAGACTCGTTTACACTTTTGAGTGAGCCCCACTTTCAAGCTGAGCAGAACCAGAACCATCCTATACCCTTCACCGGAAACAGGGACAGCATGAAGGTCACCAAAGGGAGGGAGGTTGATTGGGCAGTAAGAGGGGGGATGTAGTTTTTGTTTGTGCATTTTGATTCGCCCCCCGTGGAATGTTTAACCCATTTAAAACGGAATCGTCCAAAAATCTTATCCTGTGCGGCGATAAACGGACAAAGACCTATTGCCCTTTTATTCAATCTCGGCTGCTTCTCCACGCCGATCAACACACAGCCGATCACGTTCCGGTGGTGAGCATTGCAGCCAACACTTCACCAAAGAAAGCAAACCTCAAGCAAAAGAGGCAAATCAATCAATCTGCCCAATGTTCTCGCCGATGCCTTGAATAAATGGGACGCCCCGTACCGTGGGAGGTGCAATTTAAAATGCAATCCAAGCGATCGACTCCCAACCGAAAGCTCAAGATTAGGGCATCCAATCAGGGCAAGCTTTTTCCTTCCCATAACACACAACGGTGAACGGTCTTTATTGTGAATGGTGGAATGTTGAAGAAACCCAACAGTAAAGAACCAGAATTTCATGCTTGCGTTGATTGTAGATGAACTTATCATAGAGAAAAAGGCACCGTAATTAATTAGCATGTTTGCATGCGTAAGATATAATGATAGTAATTGCAAGCAATTTTATTTTCACACCTCCGTCCAACCAACGGTCCCTGGCCGACTGACACTAGCATTCGTAAGTATGATTTATTGGTTGATTTAAGTGTCTTGCTATGAATAAAAACTTCACCCAATGAGATCATCCAATGGTGGTAGAAAAATCTGAACAAAATCTCAACCAAAATTCAATAAAGCAAAAAGACACTAAAACCACTGCTGCGTCAATGTGGAGCCACAACCGAATCGCTCGGGTATCGTAAAATATCGCAATAAATTCTCGACATTGCTTAAATCCGCAGCATTACTGCTTCTGCTCAACGGGCCAAGAACGAACCGCTAGAATCGTTAAGTTCACAGTCTCAGCCGAAGAAGACGCAGAAGAAGCATGCCAAGCTTGCACCAGCTGAAAAGAAAACTTCCGTTCGTTTTCCGAATAACAAAAGCGCACCCACAACGGGCCACTTAACGATTTTGGTTGCAGTTTTTTTTTTGGGGGTTTCTCGTGTTATGTTTTGTACGCCACTTCGTCCGATTCGTTTGGCACATTTTTTATGATTGTAATGTGAGCAATCGAATAGTAGGGAATTAGAGTAAATGATTCCAATCCAAACGAAGGAAGAACCGTTTGGGCTGAAGAAGGAACCGGACGGACACACTCCGTTCGAACTCCGTTGGGCAATCCCACAAAAGCATACAGCAACGCTCTTTTGGGGAATGAAAAATTATCCCCCGCAATGGCTCTCCAAAGGTTCCCCCAACCTACATACCGGTGTAAACAGTGGCCACGCATCGTCGCCCACAAACACACACACACACACACACGCACGCACACAACCCGGTTTAACGGTGAACTGCAAAATTGGCAGCCAAAATGGCCAAAAGGGAAAATTCATTCTCAACTTTGTGGTTTGAGCTTTTTCGCTGTACACCTGCCACCTTAGAGCCAATTGTTTCACCTGTGCGAATCAGTCAAATGAATCGAAAGCCAGCGTTGCACAAGAATCGAACACGCTGGGTCGGTAGTGCGCCGCGCACAATTGGTGACGAATTTAGATAGACAGTTAGACGATGGTGTTGGCCTTCACTTACCGTTTTGCTGTTTGCAGGATTGGCGAACTCACGCGCTAGTGAGCCTGCCCGATCTCACGGCTCACATCGGGCTTTTGGCTGGGCACCGGTTGACCTTTTCGGATTTTTTGTTTGCGAGTGTGTGTAGTTTGTTGTTCGATTACAGTGTTCGATCACGAGGCTCGAACGAGAAGGTTAAAACTCTACACGCTCGCACATTGTTATTGACATTGAAACACACCGATCGGACAACACAATACAGATTCGATTGTAACTTCGGACGTACCACTAGAGAAGCTGCAACATTTCGATTTGTCAAGTGCTTCGTCTTCTTGTACTTTCACCGTAACACAACTTCCACACGTGCACCGGGAACTTTAACACTATTTCTTCCTCGCTCGATGCGACCTTTCACTTAAACTTATCCCACTAATGCACCACCATACGGTATGTTCCGGGGCACATATACTACCACATCTACAGCAACGATTGTCACAACGTACTACAAAACTGTGCATCTGTGCACCATCGCACTAAACCAACGGCACCTTATAGTACAAAAACAAACCATTTATCCCACCCAATTTGTGTACCACCAAAAGGCTCTACGTAAACTGTTGTCACATACGATTTACAGCTTTCCTGCTAGACACGCGCACGCACGTCCGACTCCGGAACTGCAAAAGTTTAAATGAAACAGCAACGGAATCTTTGGCCCACGTTTAAACCGCTGCCCCATCGTGTTTATCGTGGTGTGCGTGTGCAGGCAGTGTTCGAATGCTTTCGAACATGTTGGTATCTCTTTCCAGTGTGAGCACTTATGGTAGAGTGTAAAAGATGGATAGCAAACACGGGCTTGCTTACTGTTGGTTTGGTAGGAAAAGGATGGCAATTTGCTGTGAATAGTTCTCGTTATTGAATAACCATACAATAGTAAATTATGTTTGTATGCATTTTTGACCATTTAGCCAGCAATGCGTACTTGTGCTGTTTAGTATTTTTCCATTAATGTCGAATGCTGTATTACAAACGAGCTACGCTACCTCTAGGGAGTTTTAGATTCATCTCTGTTATTTTCGAACTTACCACACCGCGCTTTGTATGTTCATCGGAATAACGCGCACGTGGCATTTCGCTATCTCTTTTGCACAATAGCGATAAGCTCAATGTAATCTTGGTGTAGCATTTTTTGGTGGGGAAAAGATGTTCCAAAACAAATCATTTTTCCTGCAGGATATCTCGAACATTCGTAAAACTTTGTAAAACTGGAATAGAATTTATTTTAAAAATCTTTTAACAGTTCAATTATAGTGTCGACAATTATAGAAAACGACAATACATTTAGGATTGAAATCGATTAAAAAGAAAAGAAACGCACGCATGAGTATCCTTTCTGCTTTTGCTTTGAATGTACTATCTTACTTATAAATGCAGTATAGCTACATACTTACTGTTAATAATTTACTTTTATCACTCTCTTCAGCCGTTCCGCTCTTTTCGCAGCGCAATGAAACATTTCATTTGAATAGCGTTTCAACTTGAAAACGAGAGAAATATTTCAAGCAATTTATCTATAAATCATTTCTGCTATAAAAGCCACAAAGCCAACGGTTTCCTTTTCCAATAAAGGAATCAAGATGAGTTCCAAAACTTAATATATTTACTTTTTAATACTAGTTGCAAAACACATTATGTGATATTCCAGAAAGAGATAAGTTTGTTTATGCAAATCTGATACAAAAAGATATCAAACAAGGTAAGGTACGTCCGACACGTAATTTCCCAACGTTGGTACGGCTTGCTTCAATTCTGTTACAAAATCCTCTTAATAGTTCGTTTTGATCTCTTTATTTCTATATCTATGTACAATGCTTAAGTGCGCAAGTCATTTTTCATGTTTTCCCCACCAGCCACTTCTACATTCCACCATTGGTAGCAGCTTCATTCCCATATATTTCGCCGTGAATTCTATCATGCACCTACCTAAGAACAATTTGTTAGTCTACTATCCGTGAGGGGAAATACCTTTACAAGCAGCATTTTGCATATGTTGAAGTGTTTTGCGCCCTTTCCCCCTTTAATGCACTACTCACGTTTGACAAAACTCACTACTTTCACACCGTTGTTCAACATAACCGGCTTTCCCGCAGCGCCTCTTTCACAGTCTTTCTCTCGTGTATTGAATGTTTTAGATATAGTTTTCAAAATGGGCATATAGAGGTTTGGTTGATGAATCTTTTTTTTGTGAACCTTCATCTCTTGAAATCCTTGAAATAAGTTGTAACGGAATCTTTCTCCTACTCGCCTCAATCACCATTGCTCTCGATCGCACACCTCCGTTAGTTCCTCGATATTATATGCACGTCCGACTGCAAAACATCTACGTTAAATGTCATAAGAACAACATATTATAGAGGAATAATTTCCAGTGACCTTCACACTTACTTTCTCAAACTCTTCACACTCTTCGTCGTTTTTACTCTGTTTGACGGGTTCATTTGGGCCCATTTTTATTTAATAGTTGGGATGGGTAGTAAATGCTAGTAATTAACCACTCGCTGTACCTCGCTCAATGCACTTTTGTGCATCAGATTATTATCGTTCATGTCATTTTGTAGCCATTTTCATTTATTCAACTCGATGATCCATATACAGAACGGGAGCTGCTGTAATGGTTTGTTTTTATAATATTTTCTCATTATTGTACCACTATGCTTAAATCAGTGTATATTACTAAACTTTGTCTATTGATTTTCTCCCAAGAAGTTTTGCTCTGCTCTAATGTGTGTGTTTGTAAGTGTCGTCTTTGCTTTTCTCATTTAAATGATAATCGACTCCGGGAAATGCCTTTAAGCTTTTGTTTGCAAAACAGATCAGACAAAATCTGCTGTCCCCCGCTAGCGCTCTTTCTGTGCTAGCTGTGATTTTTATTTCTATGTACTTTTTTGCTCTTTTTTTCACTCCATGCTCCAGCTGATACTGGATTCCTGCTTCAAGAAGCGTCGTTCTCTCTTGAGAAGTTACGGTATAACCTTCCGATTCGACTCTGTCTAGCCTTTGCACCACCTAGCAATAGAGACACGCGAAAAAGGGAGCAAGAAATTAAGAACCGAAATAAATTATTACATGCCACACCTAACTGGGCAACCATCATACGGGACCATTTTAAGCCTGTTTAATCGGGTTTTCCGTTTTTCATGCGATATGCTGCGATACGTCAACCCGATACGGTGCCTCTGCTGCGCTACACACCTTCCTGCTTGCTTGTGTCTTACGTACTAACCCTTAACAAAAGCCATCTCATCTCTCTCTCATCTACCTTCTATTGCGCGACGAAACATTAGCACATACGGCTGGTTTATGGGCGATACGCAGTGATGGGATCGCATCCACTTTATTTTACAGTGTTTCTCACTTGATAATGCAAAGTTACCTATGATTTTTGCAAACGCTACATACGATTTCGTATGGAGCGTTTGCAAAAATCATAGGTAACTTTGCATTATCAAGTGAGAAACACTGTATACAGAAATTAAACGAGAACCCACATCGAGTTTTGTGTATTCGTTTGCTTACTTTCTTCCATTTTTCAATTGATTTTTTTGTTGCTGCTGTTTGTTTCCTTCTTTTGCTATATATATTTGCTTTTTTTTGTTTTAAAATCATACTTCACTCAGTTCCCTCACTCACTTTTTTTTTCTCTTCGCTCTCTCTTTTTCTTTTCATGTTTTTTGCAAGAAAATTTTATCTCTACTTCTACTACCTTACAAACTACTGTACAATAGTACACACAGGAGGGGGTGGGTGAGGGAAAACTGCGGGATGAAAGAAAAAAGTACACATAAAAACGGGGAAAACTGAATCTAGGCGGCTACTACTGCTGATGATGACGAGCAGATCGATAGAGCAAAGTGGTGGTGGGTTACAAGGGCTTCCGTCTGGGAAGAACTAAAATACGATGGTGTGCACTGTGTGTGTTTGTGTGTGTTGATTCTTAAGTTGAGGGGATAATGTAATGCGAATGACGCATCTCAGTTGTTTCATCAGGCGCATTCATTTCCTTTGCAATATGTATTATTCAACTTTGAACATAAGCCTATAAACCTAGCCGTAGGATCTTCTTCGCTTGCATTGTGGCGCGCTTCACTGTTCCAACTCGATCCGATCACTAGTTACATTACTACTGTGAAGAGGTACAAAAATAGCATAGAGGGACCTGAATCGGTAAAACAAATCGGGGAATATATGGCTGGAAAAGAGGTACAAAAACGAACAGAATAAAGCCACACACATTGAACAAAAAAGCCACAGAATGAGTGATTCGAATCGAGCCAAACCGAGACACATACGCGACCCCACCACAAATGCTTGTGTTGTTCCACTCATACGTTCCCTCTATACGCGGTCCTTACGTGCTACTACTACTACGTCCTACGTCCACTACATTCTTCTCACCTTCCCTATATACTAGCGTACATCGATCTCCTACTCGATCTCTTGCTTCTGCAGGTTTATGAGCGCCCCCACGATTACGACGATGTCGTCCAGCAGCTTGAGCGTCCGTGCGTCGATACACGTCTGCGGGCTTAGCAGCTGATGGCTCTGGAAGTTCTCCAGTATGTTCTCGATGTAGTTCTTCAGCTTGAACGTTTTGCTCTTGCTAATCTTCTCCGACACGATGTCCTCGAAGTTGTCCACACTATTGCTGTTGCTGCTGCCACCAAGTACCCGCTCGAGATCATCGTCACCGTCCGCCATCCCGCCGGACCTGCTCGCGGACGTAACCCGATTCCGCCGACCGTGGCCCCCATTGTTGTTGGTGTGATCGTGCCCGTTCGCTAGCTGGTCCTCGAAGTTGTGAAAGTTTTTGCCGGCGATCAGGTTCGTGTTGGTCTTGAACTTGGTCAGAAAGCCGGACTGGCTCAGCACCTGCTCGTCGTCCGCCTGCACACCGAACGCGCGCGACACAAAGCACACACACCCATCGAGCGTGGAAGCGACCAGGTACTTCAGCTTGTGGCACTGCTCGTTCGGACAGAACGAGTTGGCAATCTCTTCCGCCGGCAGCTCCTGGACGGCATTCTGCTTCACGCGCACCACCAGATAGTTCAGAATGAGGTGAATCCGCTGGAAGTGTTGCCGCAGGCTGATCGGTACGTTCAGCTTCATCGTGATGTCGTCCGGCCACACGATAAAGTTGCGCAGACAGTCCGCAATCTTAGGCACGTTTTTGTGAAACAGCAGCTCGACCTCGGTCGACCCCAGGCCAAACACACCACCCAACCGCACGCTGCTCTCGTTCTGCTTGATCTTGCGCAGCGTCAGTATGATGTCGCGCTGGTTCAGATCGAACCACTGCGCCAACGAGTTCACCAGAAACATCCGGTTGCGGCGCAGACCGAGAAAGAGCATCGGAAACTCATGCACCATCTGTAGCTTCGCCTTGGACGAACAGTTGGCGGCACTATCGCTGCCGCCACCAACGCCACTTACTGCAACGCCGCCACCACCACCGCCACTATTGCTTACGGTGGTGTTGATGGTGTTGGTGGTGGTGGTGGTGCTGACGCTGTTTGGCCGGACCGGTAGTTTTCGTTTCACTTTCTTCCGGAACAATCGGTTGCCCGCCTGCGTACCGTCTGTGTCTTCGATGTCATCGCTGGCGGACGCACTGCCGCCCACCACAGTCACCGTCGGTTCGTAATCTTCCATCGGAGCGTCGTCGTTTTGCTGTTGTTGCTGTTGCTGCTGGTAGTCATCCATCGTCATGGTGAGTGGATCGATTGAGGCTGCGGACGAGTGCGCTTTTTCCTGTTTGCTGCCACCGCTGTTGATCGTGCTAATGCGACCCTTGTTGAAACTTTCCATCACTTGATCGAGCGTCTCCTCGGCAGAGACCGTCGACGAGGACGTGCGGTCGTCCTCGTTGAGGTCCTCCACCAAGCTTTCGGTTTCGGCGTCTTCCTCCTCACCAACCGCCGTTTCGGTTGTGTCGTTCTGCTCCTGTTCGTTGTTTTCTAGCTCCGATGCTGCTTCTGCTGCCTGCTGTTTGTGATTTGGTTCTTCCTCATCCGTGTGAATAGTATCCTGCTCGTGCCGTTGGGCCGCCGACCTCCTGGTCAATCGACGCCGCTTTACCGCACCACTTTCTTCCACCAGCACTTCCTCCTCCTGGCTTTCGTTGTTCACTTCCTCCTCCGTCTGTTCCTCGTGCACCTCCTGCTGTTCCTTTGGCAATCCGCGTCGACGGCCCCGTTTGCCCGCTTCCAACGTTAACCGGCTGGTCGTGTTCTCCAGCTCCGGACTAAGCTTGGTGACCGGAGCGGACGATGTAGCAGCAGCTGCTTTCTGTTGATTCGGCTTCTGTTGCTGCTGCTTAGCGGAAGCACCTCCACCGAAAACTACAGCTCGCGCTGTCCCGTTCGCCTGTTGCGCTTCCTTGCTGACGACCGATCGAGTTCTCACTTTCTCGTGTGGTGCGTTGGTGTTGTGATTATGAATTTTCATAATACCGGCCTAAAAGAAGAACATCGAAGAAGGATACAGTTAGTACAGAAGCACAATAATATAGTTTTATGCGTAAAACAAATAAACCATGTTGTCATACAATCACTTTCTGTAACCTTTCTTTCTCGCTCGCCCTCTCTCAATCACAGCCCATCCAAAAGCTTAATATTCTTATCGCCACCAATGGCACCGAAACGATGGAGAAGACATGCGTTGATGATTCATACAGTCCCGCGTCAGCAAAAATACACAAATGAGGTCAACAAATCTCATTGGAATGGTGTATCTTCCCTTAAATGAAACGGTGAACAACTTCAACAAACAGGGGGGGGATAAGAGAGAATGAGAGAGTGCGTGCGATGAAAACCGTTTAATAGTCACACCATAATTTTGTACGCGACGCGCGCTGCTTATGTGCTAATATGATCGTGTCCACCATCTCCTACACTTCGTGTCCGCGTGATTAATCGCTTCTACCGCTTTGTATCACTACCTATCTGCGTAAACCTGTTGGGAGACACGATGCGAGGACACGCAATTGGTGGGGTAGCAATGATCGCGATTCGATTGATTCCATTTGTTGCACATGCACATCGACGGCGTGATGTACAGCATTACGTGAACACCGTACGGGGTGAGCGCAAATGAATAGAAAACAATGCGCATATACCGTTGGAGAGATACACGAACACCACCGAATGTTTGTTGTAGCAGAGATGATAAACATAGACGCGGTGGAGCCCTAAAGCAACGCTGATAAAACAATAGTGTGATTGCTGAGAGTTGTTGATGCACAATGACATGCCTTGCATTCTTCTCTGCAACAGGTTACACACTTACTTTGTTTTTCAACATCATCAGTGCTGACTAGTATGTGGCCCGAAGCGAACACGATCGCTACACGACACAACTGCGACTCAGTAGTAGTAATATGCGCGACCAATGTCCATAAAACCGACCAACACCAAAAATCTGGTTAACCTGTCGCCCAAAAAAGGGCCTACCCACTCTCAGACGCACACACACACACCGCACCCACTTCTACGACGCAACCTTTCCCCAAACGAAACAACCAATAGAGCACTTTAATAACCAACGTTGAGGTTGAGGCGGACCAATTCATCGACCAGGACGCTACACTTCGCTGTTCTGTGGACCGCCCGCGTCTATTTCGAGCGCGTGTGGTTTTGTTGCACGAACCGACCCCCGGGGATGCGGGGATATTGTGACGAAACCCGAGTTCCTTCTCCCGGTGAAGTGTGTATATGTGTGTTTGTGGTACGTGCTTCGATACACTCGCCCAAGTACGAATGCACGGCGCTACTAAATCCAAAGTGCACTACACAACACCACGCTGTTGCATTTATGATAGACTAACACCGAACAGCTAACGCACAACGACACACCCAACGTGATCGTCTGTTTTCCAACACTATCCCCGACTGGCCGAGTGGCTAGACGTAACGACAAACTCGACATGCAGATAGATAGTGCGTCGCAGTTCCACTACTGACTGAGTGCATCGACGACTGTGCTCTGCTGCTGTTGCACCAGTTATGTGTGTTTGTTCTATCTCTCTCTCTCTCTCTTTAGGGTCTCTCTTTTACACAACTAAATTCGTGTGATCCCATCGAGATCATACGAATACTCACACGCCCTTGTAATGCATCGAGACAACGAGCCCTAGCTACACTCTGGCCCCACAGTAATAATAATAAACCACTTACAGCAGATCGAGGAACGTTAACTTTACGCGCCATTGCAATGACATTCTGGTACGCACAAACACGATAACAACGAACGCTACAACCAGCCGCAGCCGCCGCTTGGGGAGAGATACATGAACTGGGAAAACAATCCCCAAATAAGGATGCAACAGCACAGAGAACTAGGTGAATTGAAAACCGTTCACATTCGCACCGTAAAAGTGTGAGTGGCCCAGCCGAACACGATAAAAGATATGCATGCGAATCGAAAACTCATAAACCAAGAAGCGCAGCAGTAAACATTTTTCAACTCGTAATTTCCGCAACGGAAATCAAGCGATGAACCAATAGAAATGATGCTTTTGCGCTTCCCTAGCATTTTCTCACCGTGTTTTTTTGCACAAAATCTGCTGGGATAATTCAACCTCTTACGGGCAAGGAAAACACCAGAAATACTTTATTTACTACCGAATATTAAAACGCATAAAACCGCATTGGGATTGGGAGACGACGCTTGGCGATGTCCTCGCATTTACTAGCACACATCACACCACAAACAACGAGATGTTCAATCTCGTTCCTCTGTGCGATGCACTTATTATTATTGTTGCTGGCTACGGTGCGCGTTTTGTTACTGTGACGATTTGTCGAGAGGAAGACAGAGAGAGAGAGAGAGACTGAGACTGAAACACGAGTTTAACAAACACCAATGCAGCCCAACAACGGCGCACAGAAAAAGGCGCGCATTTTCCGTCATGCTCAGTAAGTGCGCGATACTCGCCGCCGCTGAGTTTAGCGATGCGCAGAGACAGAGCAACATGGGAGTAAGCGCGCGCGTGCGCCTTCGTTTTTCGCTCTTAACGTGACGACGAACGAACAGATCCGTCTCGCAGCAGTTGCGGTATGGGAAGGTAGTGCAGTAAAGGTGTTGAATCTATGCCGTGTGTTTATAACACGCGATCATGAGATGATCT
This sequence comes from Anopheles maculatus, assembly GCA_002091835.1. Classification (NCBI taxonomy): domain Eukaryota; kingdom Metazoa; phylum Arthropoda; class Insecta; order Diptera; family Culicidae; genus Anopheles; species Anopheles maculatus. Next base: position 119,663 of record KZ061961.1, read on the forward strand.
TCAACGGTTGCGATAAAATTGTTCGCCTTTTCTTATCATAAATGCCTGTAACTAAATTATGTTACGATTTACAAAGTTTTAAAGAAAAGCATTTTGTCCCTTATCTTCATGTGGTTGTGTCAAAGATACTTTCCGTCATTATCATATACACACCTATATTATGAGGAGGTGAACTACTTCCCCACTGGACGATTGTTTTTGTTGAGCGTTATCGCGTTACTTACAACAGCAGTGCTGCAGGTAGCTAATTATTTCCATTACACTTGCTGCTGCTGCTGCTTCAACTGCTGAATCGATCGAAACCGGGAAAATTGCACGATCGTATCATAACAAGCTTGCTTCTTCGTAATGGGGTTGGGAATGGTAAGCGTAAGCAAAACATCAATTAAACCAAAAACAGGTTTAATACTGAACAGCAACAGAAACCTCGAAGGGAAATCAATAAAGTAAAGTTCATGTTATACTGTTGTACTAACAAAAATTACATAGAAGCGTGATTCTAACAAATAATAACATAAAAAAAAGTCCTGGTTGCTGCTGTCCTATCAAATCGACCAATTTCAATCGTTTACCCGTAGCGAGAATCCAACTACAAGGTATAAATAAATATAGTAAGCCAGTAGATTATCGGTCGGTGAGACCTAACAGGATCGTTAACCCAAGAAGAAGAATTGCTGGATTAAATTTCTGTGCTAATGATAGATCATTCTTATCATTAGGATTCTCAAGACAGTACGAGGCTTGGGAGAACACCTCTTATCCCGCCGAAATCTTGAAGCAACGTGCGTATTTTCGTCGTCTATTGTGTCGCCTAGAATTGAATAATCCAACGTGTTTAAGTGTGTACTGCTAGGAGCCTCAATGCTTTGGGCCATGTGTTCCGATAGTCAGTCATCGTCATAAGTTGTTTAAACGTTAAAATCTACAAAAAAAAAGAAAATAAGTTAAAAATTGCGATATACACTTTGGTTTTCATTTCAACACCAAGATCAATAAATTATGTGCATCAATTTTTACCTGCTCATATGAACAACATTATCATATGTTTCTTTAGCAGCAAAGAAATCTAATTCTTCCAACGAGTCTTAGTTTCTTTACACGTTCTGTGAGTAAGCTACCTTCGTGAATAAGTAAAACAATTAGGCCAAGAAGTAAAAGATGATACATCTTACTTAGTTACGCACAAACGATCAATTGAACAACACCAGACGCAACAAAGAAATTACACTTTTACCATCATACTCATCATAAAACAGGAAGTGCTAGAATATAATGCTCGGAAGAGAATTGCCTTTCAAGTGTAATACTTGCCTCCAGCGTACGCTTTCTGAATCCGAAAAAAAAACGAATGAAATCTACAGCAAAGAACGAAAACACTACCCCTAGAAGTGCTCGATCGATCAACGAAACGAATGGGTGGATGATGATGATAAAGAACGAAAACCCATAGCTGGCCAACAGAAGTGTATGTGATGGAGTCAGCGAAAAACTAACCCCGACTCGTAAACAGCAACCACACACACATACACACTTGAAAATGATCGACACACCGGAACAGGGGCGTCGTCCTCGGAAGCTAACTTCCTATCCATCCAAAAACCCCTCCAACCACCGCACATACATAGCTGCATGTGTGTAATAGCATAGCGATATAGTAAACATTCTACCCCCATCGATTCAATCTGGCAACTTACGAAACAGTGCTATTATAAGAGCAGCTCAGAGAGACGCTATTACTTCAACTGTTGGCTTTGATATGAGATAGCGAGAAAGATCACTCACGAACACGATGTGAGTAGTAGGGTTAATATTTGCGGTATGTTGCTTTTCGCTGCCATCATATAACACATAGCTGGGATCACGGAACGACCTGCCCCCTTTACGGAGCGCAAATTTATTGTGCTGGTGAAACATGATCATTCGGCACGTGATAATTACAGATAATAATTTGTATCACATCACAAAGCAGAGCACGTAAATAAAACAATCAAGCGCAAACATACTGTAACTACTGCTACAGAGATACGAAGATGATGAATAGTTACAGATTAAAATCTTAGTAGATTAAATGCGCTATCAGCAACGCCAAGTGATAGGTAATATTTGTCCCAGAATTTACAACAACACGGCTGCTTGTTCTATTACCTTGTAAAAGGAGTGGTTGATTTGTTGCCTTGAAGTGGTAGGAAAGCAAAAGAAATCATATTAGCTCTTAAAGAACAAGAAATGGTAATAAAAATAAATAAAACAATAATTTAATAATAAAAAAAACTGGAGTCTTATAACAACTAAAATTTGCAATAGCAACAAAATACCAGAAATAATAGTAAAAATGAGATGTGGGTAGGACGGACCAGGAGAACCCCAAATGGTCAGCATCTTGAATTAATGTCTTTTAGCCATAGGGAGGCATGATACTCTTAGCCGTTGATGATCATCAGCACCACATGTGGCTATTTATCACCCCCTAGGACGATTATTTACTGTCCTACTATACATACATGACTGGTTGCACGTTATGCCAACGGTAGCGGTAAGCAAAATTGCAAAAAGAAAGTCATACTCCGTAGGATAAATTAACCACAATTACAGATAGATGACGAAACAAAATTGCCATCTCGTTAATTGATTTATTTGTTCTTTAAATAATAAAAAGACAGTATAAAATAACGCAGAATATAATAAGATATTTTTTAAGACTTTCTCTGATGAAATCATAAACATATTATACTCAACAATGGTTTGGAGGAAGGAATGGTACAATGGAAGAGGTTTTGCGCCTAGAGGGTATGCGATAAGTAATGTGTCAAAAGGATAATCTCCTTGGTAATACACCTAAAGATAGGCAATATACGACACTTCGGTTGGTGTCTCGGATAAGAATCAAACAGATTTATTGCAACCTTCCTACCAACCGCTCAGCTAAAGAATCGATCTGAAGTCCTGAAGAGTTCTCCGCTGTCTTTAGTTACCATTCCTTTCTTTCATATCCCAAAGCCTTCCCTCCAGCTTGCGACCAGTACGGCACAGTCCAACGGCTCGCGACATTCTCTCCCATTCTCAGGACGTGGCCTGCCTGTTCGGCCATTCCTCCCCAATAAAAGTCGGCCGGTTCGGCAACGTCCAACGGTTACTATCGTGTTTTTCCCGGTATTGTGGATCAATACTACCACCCAAAGGTCCGTACCATCTTCCTTTCTCCCTTCCCATACGAAATCCACGGAGTAGGCCGTGCCCCTATAAATATCCTTTAAGAAAACAACCAATCTTGCTTTAATACTTCATATTTTCTCCTTTGATTTTTTGTTTGTTTGCATTAACAGTAAACCGGGTGAAACTTGATAATGTATCACGAAATCCTAAGTGCCAATTGGTTTAATTTTTCGATCTTAATAAAAAAAAACACTACCACAGAACTTTTGGTGAATTATTTTGCGATTGTCTATACAGTTACGCCATACAAATGGTTGGATAAAGATAAAAAACAACCAAATTGATGGTGGAGAGTTAAGAGAAAATATATCATCTAACATCGCTTCCAACATCGAAACACAAAAAAGTCTTGAACGTAATCGGTTTTATAGTAAACAGTTTAACAGCAAATAATTTAAATACAATTATTTTGTTATTAGTTACACAAAAAGTCCTCTAACAAGAAGTAAAATTGAAAAAATCCCAAGGATTCAAGCTCATTCACGTTTATTTAGCATTAGAATGTATGCTGATTTCAACAATTACTATGCATAGTTGTACTCAATAAAAATGCATTTTAAGCTATAAAATACCTAATCTATACCTTCAAGCTCGAGGAACTCTGCAAAGCTTCATGTACACTCTTGACACGACCATGAACGTAAGCGTGCTTAAGAAGAGAAAAACCAAACCTTAAGACAAAGCGCCCAGTAACTTACATATACATTTTAGTGCTTTTTTAGTAATTCAGCAACACCACGTTGGCCTTGGGGGATGTGATTTTTTTTCTTATATTACTACAACCCCATACTTATGGGTTGGTAAGAGAATGATGGCCTCCGTGTAAGGTAAAATGATTAGGGATTGTACCACACACGCAACCAAACAACGATGTGCCGAGGCTACAAATCATCCAACCATCCAATATATGTCTGAGCTTTTCGATCGAAAGCTTCGTGCTTAAATCGAACCCTTCCGAATAATCGTTTACTCCAACAATGCAATAGAAAAAAAACACACGTGCCCTTGAGATATAGTTCCTCTATTAATGTATAGAAATAATGTTACTCGCTCATAACAATTTCCTTCACAAGACCTCGCCAGCGATGCAGAAGCGATGGAGCTGGTGCTAAATATTCTCCTATTATCACAGCTTTTACTGAACCCCCCTGGAGTTGACTTGCGGAAAAATTGTAGCACACACGAAGGTCATCGGAGCTTAGAAAGCTGGCCGGTGTGGCAAATTTGGGTGATATTCCAAGGTCTTCCAGAGGCTTTTTTTCCTATCAAGCTGATGCTGTCGTGAAAGTGTAGCACACAGCTTTGCATCACTTATGATAACCGTTTCACATGCTTTTCCCCATCCGGTGTGCTAGATAGATCAGCGATAAGAAGCAGGTGAAGGGTATGATATCGTATGCTTTCTTACAGGATGCGGCTTCTTCGTTTTTATCAATCCTGTGCGCGCACAAACACACACACACACACAATCACACAGCATTAAAAAGGGCTCAGCAATTTGGTCCTTTTTTCTATCCTTGCCACTTACAAACAACGTCCGGTGCAACAGAAACGCTCATCACCCGGTCACGCTACCCCCCGTCCAATAACACTCACACACATAAACACACTCCTTTCCTATTGCACACGCACACATATTTGCAGATACAAGCTTCCACACGCTGTACCGTATGAGAATGAAAAAGGAAGCGTGCAGCGTATCACCAGGCGAACATGAAAGAGAGCTCGAACAAAATTTCTCTCTCTCTTTCGCTCTCACCAACAGTTGCGCTTTTCTTTTCACCTTCACTCACTTTCTTTCCCTTTCTTTCATAGGCAGACGATTGGGGGGTATGCTTCACACAGTATGAGGTGAAATAGCGCTTTACACCGCCGGGGACCAACTTTCGCACGCACGAGCGTTTGTCTGCAGCACATTAACACGAATAAAATTATGAAAACTGCACGCTGACTCACGTACTGAAAAACGTGTCACGCATTATCTTGCGCTCTTTCTCTCTTTCTCTCTCTCCCTCGCTTCCTGTACGATTCTCATTCGCTATCACGATTAGCGTGCATGATACTGTAGCATGCGAAAAAGAGAAGCGCAATCAGCGTGCGAGCAGGATAGGGAGTGATTACGTTACGATATAGCAGGCCGCCACCGCCGCCGTGGCGCTTCTATTAGCGCGGCGATTTGCTTCTGCCTTGCCGTCCCACAAGACAACAACGAAGAAAACGAATACTCCATCGGATGAAATAAGCACACACACACACACATACACACACATACAAATTCACACGCCCGCAGCACTAATGCTTCTTAAAGAGGACGACGGGACGGGGGTAGAGGGAGGAACGCATCACTCTTTCGTGACGATACAAAAACGCGCCATAATCGATGCTTTTAATCGGGGTAAAAAACCGAGGGAACCATCATCTCACACTCACATTGCTTCTTCTTGCACGGGACTTATCGTTCTACGTCGTCGTTTACTGCGATGAAGGTGTTTTGCTCACACAAAAAATGTGTATTCCTCTCGCTATCGCCGCACGCCGCCGTTGTGTGTTTTTTTCGCTAGTGCCGTCGCAAACGTACTACACACACCGCCGCCGGGGTTCGATGATTCCGCCGTTGCCAACGTTCTCAGTTATACGCACGCAAACACACCCATACACACGCACGCACGCGGGGTCACACCACAAGAAGCGCACCAAGTTACTGACTCTTGCCTTCTCCCTTTCTCTCGCTTGCTGTCTACTTTCCTTTTCGCGCTAGTTATATCGTTTTCACTTACACACTCGCTAGCGATCGTTCCTTTTCACGCACGCTCACGCTGGGGTAGCTGAGAAAGCGAACGGTCGAAAAAAAAATGCGTTTCAAATTGCCTCCCAGCGTAGTACGGGCCCCAGAGAGCAGAAATGCGCGGGATGCGCTTTTTCTCGCTACCAAACACACGCACACACTCTCAAACGTTGGACCGCGAACGGACAACCACCATACGGGCAGATACCCACATACCGCGGACGCGTACTCTTCTTTTTTCCTTTCTTCCAAGCGTGTTAAGCCGGCTAGCCTAGCCGTTATGCCTTATCCGAAGAATGTCGGAACCGTCTCGATCGGCGCAAAAACGTTACTCACGCAGTACACCAAGCACATAACACGGACACGACTTACTACCGGGGGGCGAGAGCACCTTCTGCCACAACACGAGCGTCGTCTTTCATGTGCGAAGCGAGGAGGTCATCGCAGGACACACCATTCCAGAACCACAGCCGACGACGGAAAAAGCTAACCTACGCATCGTCGCCGCGCGTTCCAAAATCTTCACGGTGAACACGTCGGCACGCACACGCTCGCAAACGCGTGGCGAAAGAGAAGGAGCATTTATGGCTGCGTGTGTACGTGAGTAGCGCTGTCTCACAAACCACATAAAGCAGCACACGCACACCACTTGCAACAGTCTGTTCTATGCAACCTTTTTTTTCACGGGCGTTCGCGCAATTGGGGAATCCGTAGATCAACCGCCTCGTGGCATCGGTTCCGAAACGCGAAGAATTGTTGAAGCACGCTATAAAGCGGAAAACACTGCACCAATGCCGCACGAAAAACTAACCTTCCCACACAACGCACCAACTCTGGGTGGAAAACGATGCAGCTATTTGCGTTGTTTTAGGAGGGATGAAATTTTCACACTTACCACACGAGCAGCTCGCGGTCGTTCGCTTGTGTCGCCTTGGCGAACAAAACCCGTCCGGTGTGTGGCCGTATTTGACCAGCTCGTGAAGACTGTGTACGTGAGCGCAGTCATCCATACATGGGCTTTGCTCGCGGTGTATATCGCGATTCGTTCGCAAGGAAGAGCGAGAGAGAAAGAATGTCGGTAGAAAAAGAGACAACCGGTTTTTCGCTCTCCATTCTGAACACGCACACAAATGCAACAGGCGTACCAACGCCTAAACTGTGGCAGTTTATTTTTTGCACCTTTATGTAACAATTTGGTAAGTTACAACAACTGGAGATTGTTTAAATGACCGATGGATACTATAGGGGATGTAAAAGAGCAAAAGCATTCATTTTTCTTAAACAATTCTTTCTTAACGGCATTTTCGAATTTGTGGAACATTTGAATTTGACAACGATTTCAAAATGTCAAATTTTCTTCGTCAAGTTCGTTAAATTGCTCTCGGTACATTTTAGCGGTTACTTTCTTTCCCATAAACAAATTTTCATATTTTATGTAAACTAAAATAACATTAATTTCACACACCCTTCCTGAAATCGGTAAGATAGAAGTCAAGTTTATTGTTTTCATGTTAGTCTGCACCCACTCTTTCGTCTCGTCAAAACTCACATCATGCGAGTGAAATAGTAGATTATCACTTATCTGGATGATTACCGGACATTTCCTATTTACGGTGTCCAGCTTACATGTTTTACGATTGATTTCCTCCATTTCCACAATCCCTTTCTGCAGGTTCTCTGTTCTGTTCTGTTCTGTCCCTACAAAACCCAGCTAAAGATCACATGTTGTATGTCTCACTTTTCCCGCACATTTCACACCGTTCCAGTATTACTTCTCGGTAGGTTTACTTTTCCATAATGTTTATTAACACCCACGATTGATGAAAGATCTCCCAGTAGCTTAATGTAAGAATTCTAGGAATTTCTTGGACAACAAACAGTAATGAAAGGTTAAACGAATTCACAAGCATTATCAGTGTTGTAGCTTCTGCTCGAACACAGAAAGAGATATGAAACGAAAGCGAAATCGATTTTTCTCAAAAGCTTGCTTAGAAAGATTGAACATGGGTTTTATCAAGGTTTATCACGAAACGAAAGCACATGATTAATTTGAAACGATGCACAGACGTAATATATATCCTACGGGTACACTTGATAAGATAGTCAATAAACAGCTTCACAAGACCTCGCCAGCGATGCAGAAGCGATGGAGCTGGTGCTAAATATTCTCCTATTATCACAGCTTTTACTGAACCCCCCTGGAGTTGACTTGCGGAAAAATTGTAGCACACACGAAGGTCATCGGAGCTTAGAAAGCTGGCCGGTGTGGCAAATTTGGGTGATATTCCAAGGTCTTCCAGAGGCTTTTTTTCCTATCAAGCTGATGCTGTCGTGAAAGTGTAGCACACAGCTTTGCATCACTTATGATAACCGTTTCACATGCTTTTCCCCATCCGGTGTGCTAGATAGATCAGCGATAAGAAGCAGGTGAAGTGTGTACCAGGGTATGATATCGTATGCTTTCTTACAGGATGCGGCTTCTTCGTTTTTATCAATCCTGTGCGCGCACAAACACACACACACACACAATCACACAGCATTAAAAAGGGCTCAGCAATTTGGTCCTTTTTTCTATCCTTGCCACTTACAAACAACGTCCGGTGCAACAGAAACGCTCATCACCCGGTCACGCTACCCCCCGTCCAATAACACTCACACACATAAACACACTCCTTTCCTATTGCACACGCACACATATTTGCAGATACAAGCTTCCACACGCTGTACCGTATGAGAATGAAAAAGGAAGCGTGCAGTGTATCGTATCACCAGGCGAACATGAAAGAGAGCTCGAACAAAATTTCTCTCTCTCTTTCGCTCTCACCAACAGTTGCGCTTTTCTTTTCACCTTCACTCACTTTCTTTCCCTTTCTTTCATAGGCAGACGATTGGGGGGTATGCTTCACACAGTATGAGGTGAAATAGCGCTTTACACCGCCGGGGACCAACTTTCGCACGCACGAGCGTTTGTCTGCAGCACATTAACACGAATAAAATTATGAAAACTGCACGCTGACTCACGTACTGAAAAACGTGTCACGCATTATCTTGCGCTCTTTCTCTCTTTCTCTCTCTCCCTCGCTTCCTGTACGATTCTCATTCGCTATCCCGATTAGCGTGCATGATACTGTAGCATGCGAAAAAGAGAAGCGCAATCAGCGTGCGAGCAGGATAGGGAGTGATTACGTTACGATATAGCAGGCCGCCACCGCCGCCGTGGCGCTTCTATTAGCGCGGCGATTTGCTTCTGCCTTGCCGTCCCACAAGACAACAACGAAGAAAACGAATACTCCATCGGATGAAATAAGCACACACACACACACATACACACACATACAAATTCACACGCCCGCAGCACTAATGCTTCTTAAAGAGGACGACGGAACGGGCGTAGAGGGAGGAACGCTTCACTCTTTCGTGACGATACAAAAACGCGCCATAATCGATGCTTTTAATCGGGGTAAAAAACCGAGGGAACCATCATCTCACACTCACATTGCTTCTTCTTGCACGGGACTTATCGTTCTACGTCGTCGTTTACCGCGATGAAGGTGTTTTGCTCACACAAAAAATGTGTATTACTCTCGCTATCGCCGCACGCCGCCGTTGTGTGTTTTTTTCGCTAGTGCCGTCGCAAACGTACTACACACACCGCCGCCGGGGTTCGATGATTCCGCCGTTGCCAACGTTCTCAGTTATACGCACGCAAACACACCCATACACACGCACGCACGCGGGGTCACACCACAAGAAGCGCACCAAGTTACTGACTCTTGCCTTCTCCCTTTCTCTCGCTTGCTGTCTACTTTCCTTTTCGCGCTAGTTATATCGTTTTCACTTACACACTCGCTAGCGATCGTTCCTTTTCACGCACGCTCACGCTGGGGTAGCTGAGAAAGCGAACGGTCGAAAAAAAAAATGCGTTTCAAATTGCCTCCCAGCGTAGTACGGGCCCCAGAGAGCAGAAATGCGCGGGATGCGCTTTTTCTCGCTACCAAACACACGCACACACTCTCAAACGTTGGACCGCGAACGGACAACCACCATACGGGCAGATACCCACATACCGCGGACGCGTACTCTTCTTTTTTCCTTTCTTCCAAGCGTGTTAAGCCGGCTAGCCTAGCCGTTATGCCTTATCCGAAGAATGTCGGAACCGTCTCGATCGGCGCAAAAACGTTACTCACGCAGTACACCAAGCACATAACACGGACACGACTTACTACCGGGGGGCGAGAGCACCTTCTGCCACAACACGAGCGTCGTCTTTCATGTGCGAAGCGAGGAGGTCATCGCAGGACACACCATTCCAGAACCACAGCCGACGACGGAAAAAGCTAACCTACGCATCGTCGCCGCGCGTTCCAAAATCTTCACGGTGAACACGTCGGCACGCACACGCTCGCAAACGCGTGGCGAAAGAGAAGGAGCATTTATGGCTGCGTGTGTACGTGAGTAGCGCTGTCTCACAAACCACATAAAGCAGCACACGCACACCACTTGCAACAGTCTGTTCTATGCAACCTTTTTTTTCACGGGCGTTCGCGCAATTGGGGAATCCGTAGATCAACCGCCTCGTGGCATCGGTTCCGAAACGCGAAGAATTGTTGAAGCACGCTATAAAGCGGAAAACACTGCACCAATGCCGCACGAAAAACTAACCTTCCCACACAACGCACCAACTCTGGGTGGAAAACGATGCAGCTATTTGCGTTGTTTTAGGAGGGATGAAATTTTCACACTTACCACACGAGCAGCTCGCGGTCGTTCGCTTGTGTCGCCTTGGCGAACAAAACCCGTCCGGTGTGTGGCCGTATTTGACCAGCTCGTGAAGACTGTGTACGTGAGCGCAGTCATCCATACATGGGCTTTGCTCGCGGTGTATATCGCGATTCGTTCGCAAGGAAGAGCGAGAGAGAAAGAATGTCGGTAGAAAAAGAGACAACCGGTTTTTCGCTCTCCATTCTGAACACGCACACAAATGCAACAGGCGTACCAACGCCTAAACTGTGGCAGTTTATTTTTTGCACCTTTATGTAACAATTTGGTAAGTTACAACAACTGGAGATTGTTTAAATGACCGATGGATACTATAGGGGATGTAAAAGAGCAAAAGCATTCATTTTTCTTAAACAATTCTTTCTTAACGGCATTTTCGAATTTGTGGAACATTTGAATTTGACAACGATTTCAAAATGTCAAATTTTCTTCGTCAAGTTCGTTAAATTGCTCTCGGTACATTTTAGCGGTTACTTTCTTTCCCATAAACAAATTTTCATATTTTATGTAAACTAAAATAACATTAATTTCACACACCCTTCCTGAAATCGGTAAGATAGAAGTCAAGTTTATTGTTTTCATGTTAGTCTGCACCCACTCTTTCGTCTCGTCAAAACTCACATCATGCGAGTGAAATAGTAGATTATCACTTATCTGGATGATTACCGGACATTTCCTATTTACGGTGTCCAGCTTACATGTTTTACGATTGATTTCCTCCATTTCCACAATCCCTTTCTGCAGGTTCTCTGTTCTGTTCTGTTCTGTCCCTACAAAACCCAGCTAAAGATCACATGTTGTATGTCTCACTTTTCCCGCACATTTCACACCGTTCCAGTATTACTTCTCGGTAGGTTTACTTTTCCATAATGTTTATTAACACCCACGATTGATGAAAGATCTCCCAGTAGCTTAATGTAAGAATTCTAGGAATTTCTTGGACAACAAACAGTAATGAAAGGTTAAACGAATTCACAAGCATTATCAGTGTTGTAGCTTCTGCTCGAACACAGAAAGAGATATGAAACGAAAGCGAAATCGATTTTTCTCAAAAGCTTGCTTAGAAAGATTGAACATGGGTTTTATCAAGGTTTATCACGAAACGAAAGCACATGATTAATTTGAAACGATGCACAGACGTAATATATATCCTACGGGTACACTTGATAAGATAGTCAATAAACAGCTAGTTTTACATCAGAAGAAGCTCGTTCGCGACAGAGTTTATGGCTCCGTTTCGGTTGTTATATCGGTTGAATATTGGTTGTTTGATATCTTGTTCATTAACATACTTCGCTTAAACGTTACAAGAGGAAAAGGAACCTGAACAAGTACACTCCTGCAAATGCTACCGCCCCCATCCGCCAGCCATGCACGTTACTGTGGAGGGCTGCGTGTACAACATTCATAGAGGCCGAGGAGTAGTAGTCACCTTCGATTGTTTTACACCGTTGCGGGAAAGGTACTTTCGGTAAGTTTGCTCTACTGTCTGCTCCTCGTTCGACATGCTGCTGTCTCTTCATTTGGGCCCACCAGCACCTGTACCGGCCGGCCTCTGTCACTGGACCGGACTAAAAACGGTGGACTAGTACGTGGGACTATTAAAACTACGCCTTAGAAATAGAGCTTGAATTACAGCAATATACTGATCACTTAGCTACGTGTTAACTAAGGGTTTGAAGTAAAAACGAATGTCTCCAGTACCACACTATATTTACAAATATCGCAATGGACCAAAGGTGGCGCCACCATAATAGGTTGGTGGTGCGCACCGTTTCCCGATTTCGATTCTGACCAATTCCGTCCGGCTGGTATCCATTGTCTAGATGCTAGAAATTTGTTAAAAAACTGTACTATCTAAAAAGATTCCACCAGCCTTTTTGGTGGAGGACTAATTTCTTTTTCTACCTCCAACAGAGGCGTACCAGGACATTTTGAGAGGGTTGAAGTTTTGGAGTGTAATAACACACCTGACTGGAGTGTGTTTATAAGTGAAAACGTGAATGTATGTAAGTGTGTATAGTTTGAATAGTTGTACGCACTATGTATACGGTTTGTTAACGATCGCACGGCACCTCGGTATGGAGAGAGAGCCGATGCCGCGGGTTCAAATATCTGTCATGTACCATACAGAAAATACGTAACTTCCAATCAATCTTAAACCCTAACAGCGTTTTTAAATGCAGTGCATTTAAACGATTGCAATTTCATCGATCAGGGAAATCATAGCTGTAGTTAGTTGTTCTGTTGTTTTGTTTTGTTGCAAATTGTAGTAGTTTTGGAGTTGAAGATCTATTAAATGGCCAACGTGGACCTTCAGTTGGTTTAAGCGAATATTACAATAATATCTACAGAATCACTTCTTTTCCCATTAGATGTGTGTATGCGTCGGGGTGTACATTCGTGTGTGTTCGTCTGTTAATGTATCGATCGGTTTTGGCCACTTCTTTGGTGCATATTCTAACCTACGATAATTTCAATAAAATAAACCAGATTGTTCTGATATCTGTTCCTTTGCCCATTCTACTGGCTTTCTATTTCTTTCTTCGTCTCTTCGCAATGGAAAGTAATGTGCACTTTTGCGTTTCGAGCACGTCAGTTCGGTTCGGTACGATTGGTGTGAACCATGCGCGGTGATGATGTGTACACATATTTAGCTTCAGCCTGTCACGACCAAAAACACGACCGACCACAGTTGCTTCGGAAAAGTGTTAAGTACCAATCGCAACACCTGTCCGACCTATCGTACGACCATTGTCCTGCTGGGGTAATGGGTACCTTTAACGAGTAAGGATTTTAAAACGGTGATCAGAAAATGTGAATTTCTTGCAATGCTGATACAGCAAGGTCGATCTCTCTCAACGACGCGGAAAAACGCAGCACTTTATGGGCCTCCCCTAAACACCCAGACGGAGAGTTTCTTTAGCCAGCGCGGCACCATCAGCGAATGTCCGGTCGCGATCCACTCTTTCTACACGAGCCAACTGGTAAGCTGTACCAGGTTCGTGCCACCGTACTTCTTCCAGTGCCGGGGCGGGTGGATTTTTCCTTGCCTGTGTATGCCATGTCAGTATCTGCAAATGCGAAACATTCTTTATAGTCAAACGTATTACAAAGACATTCCAACAATAAACTCACCTCCGTACAGTTTGAGGCCAACAGTTCCACCTCCTTTAGCTCGAGCGGTTCCAGGCTGCGCAGGAAACCGTCCTCCTCGTAACCGGGCTTGAACGGCATCTGGGCCTTGGGACGTGAGTGCAGAAACTTGACCGATACTGCAAATCCGGCCATATCCAGTGGGTACTTGCGTCCACCGAGCCATCCGTCGTAGAAACCCGTTATCGTACCGTTCTTGACGATCGGTGAGCTGACCTGGTACTTGGAGATTAGTCCTACCGGGAACATGGCCACCTTGCGTACGTGACGCAGCTATCGGAAGGAATAGTTGACAAAAGCCGAAAGTTTCGAGTTGGAAGAAATGAACTAACGCAAATTATTCTACGCTTACCTGCTCAAATAACTTCAGATTGTACGTGTTGTCGTCGTCAGCAAAGTACAGTGTTCCTTCCGTTGCGTTCGCCCGGATCCACTGCAGCGCTCGGTTACGATTCGACACACCACGTGGTTTAACCTTTTGCTTGCGGTATTGAGCGGGCATGGGAGCTGTGCAATAGGGGGAACAAAAACAGGAAAGCTTAGGACACACTCTACAAACCTATTTGCGTTAGTGCCGGGGCGGGTGGATTTTTCCTTGCCTGTGTATGCCATGTCAGTATCTGCAAATGCGAAACATTCTTTATAGTCAAACGTATTACAAAGACATTCCAACAATAAACTCACCTCCGTACAGTTTGAGGCCAACAGTTCCACCTCCTTTAGCTCGAGCGGTTCCAGGCTGCGCAGGAAACCGTCCTCCTCGTAACCGGGCTTGAACGGCATCTGGGCCTTGGGACGTGAGTGCAGAAACTTGACCGATACTGCAAATCCGGCCATATCCAGTGGGTACTTCCGTCCACCGAGCCAACCGTCGTAGAAACCCGTTATCGTACCGTTCTTGACGATCGGTGAGCTGACCTGGTACTTGGAGATTAGTCCTACCGGGAACATGGCCACCTTGCGTACGTGACGCAGCTATCGGAAGGAATAGTTGACAAAAGCCGAAAGTTTCGAGTTGGAAGAAATGAACTAACGCAAATTATTCTACGCTTACCTGCTCAAATAACTTCAGATTGTACGTGTTGTCGTCGTCAGCAAAGTACAGTGTTCCTTCCGTTGCGTTCGCCCGGATCCACTGCAGCGCTCGGTTACGATTCGACACACCACGTGGTTTAACCTTTTGCTTGCGGTATTGGGCGGGCATGGGAGCTGTGCAATGGGGGGAACAAAAACAGGAAAGCTTAGGACACACTCTACAAACCTATTTGCGTTGATGTAGGACATGCATAGATTTTTTTATCCTGCATTATCCTTTTTTAAGACCTCAGAAATATTAAACGCTCCTTAGTTGTAAATGTTTCTGCTGATTGATCCTTCACTTTTCTGCATGTAAAAGGTAAACTTTTTCCGTACTAGGTACGTTACTTAACTTATCTAGGACAACGGTCCGAATGCTTACAAAGTTCATCCAATAGCACGCCACGAGAGTTTGGATGAGCACTATCAATTCCTGAGAACCTACCAGATGGAAAGGCTGGTATCTCTGCCATTTTAATTTGCCAGCTCTAATGAACATCTAAGCGAGTCTCAACTTAATCAAAAGCGTACGGAACGAAAAAGCTGGGTAGGGGATAGAGCTCACCTCAAACCACCGGAAAATTTCCCTGCATATTCCCTGCTCCACCCTACCTTTATCACACTATTCCCATTCGGGTTGGATAATGCACTTCGAGATAGATAGTATCACCTACCGGCAAGCTGCACAAATGGTACACCGATTTCCTCCAGCAGCCGTGCGACACTGGCGGTACGGTTCTCCGAGTCCTCGACCACAATCCACAGAACGTTCTGCACGTGTTTCAGCGTGTAACCGAGCCGGGTAAGCTCCGGTATCTGTTCCGGCCGTCGGTACGTCGGCGTGATGATGTAGAGCGGAGGCAGCAGTTTCGTGTCCACCGGAAATCGATACGGCACCTGCGGAATGTATGCAAAAAACAAGGGGAATGGATCGGATCGCGTCCATGAAACTCGCATTGCTCAATGCTGGTGGAAGTTGTCTAATTGTCGGAAAGAAAGTTAGTCGTACTGTTAATCAGCAATTTGTGGGGGAAGGTTCGCTGAATTGCGAACGCCAATCGAGGAATGGTTGCTATATGGATCTCGGGGTTGGGCAAAAGTTTGATAATTTTGGAAACATAATCTAAAACTGCCCCTCAGTTTCTCGTGTTAGATGGTTCACGTTCCATCCAATGAAGCACGGGAAATGGTATTTTTCAAACACCACCCCGGAAGGGGACATTTTTAGATGAATAAATTATCGTTCAATTAATTTCATCAAAAAGTGCTTCTCGGCGGACCTCAACGGTACTCGGCACGGGGAGTGCTTTTTTAGTGGTGCAAAATTAAATTGAATGCCCCGAAGCCGGAGTAGTAGAAGGGCGAAGGAATGTTGATTTTGACCGGAGCGGACTGTCGAATCGATGCAACGAAGGATGCGGAAGCCAACGAAACCAACTTCCAATCAATTATTGGACTGCGCAATTGGTGTGTGGTTTTATACCAATCAACAAACGCTTTCCAATCAATTATTGAAGTGAAAAAACAAAAAAAAACATTACACCATTTTTACATGACGTCCCCAAATCCGAGTTTCAACACTCCAATAACTCTAGCAGTAAAAATATGTTTACAGGGAGCTTTAAAAATTGACTGCATTGCACATCAAACAGATGTATCGCTTTTTTTCTGTGGCGCGTTACGCGACTTCCGTACATGGTCAGGATGCCCGGGACGAATAGGCAAAACACAATGGCCGACACTATGGCTAGCCATTCGTTTGACTTCCGGCACGTTGTACGATGCTACGCTTTATCACTTATTCATGGAACTATTTGCGCATTTGCTCCGCACGCTCGTTGTTCCGTTTTGTGAGTGTGATGTCTCCAAAGACTTCTCGCCGTCCAGCGTGTTTCGTGCTCGGGCGCGCCGGGTACGGTCGTTGTTAATGGTTCGGAAAATGAAAGTACAAATGGAAAATGCCCTCGGGAAGGTAGCTGTTTCCATTATAAAACAATGATTTTTCGTATAATATTGCCGTTCAGTTGAGATGGAAACAAAGTACATTAGGGCGCGCTTAATTATGTCCGTCGGTTCGGCGAAGCGAACGACTCGAAACGTTAAACAAGTTGGGTAGCAAGGATAAAGTTAATCTTATTTTTTGTTTGTCCTACCTTAAAACATTGTTTTCAATTTTCTCCAAGAATATACAGCGCCACCCACAGGTGTACACTATTGAAATCGACCAGAAAATCCACATTTGTGTTTGTTTACTGAGCTGTTGTAACTTCGTCGGAAGCGTTGGGGTTTAAACTCCATCCAAACATCGCTGCACGTCATGGTTAGGGCATGAGTCGTCAGGCTGGGAGCATAAATTTCCCAAGAGCAATGTAAAACAAAAACACCTTTACATGCCCACCTACTCGCCTGTGCAGTGAGTGAAATATTGTGCTGGCAATAAATTATAGATGCTACCGTCGCTCCCTAGACCATACCGCAGTGGCGTGTGCAGGAGGATGGATGCTTGTTTGGCGATTTGCTGCTGCACGACTAATCAAACCTCCGGTTCCAGCGTTTACCGAAGACACCAGAACCGGCAGAAGCGCTTGTAATTGTTGGCAGGCAGCAAACCTGCACCCCACCGTAATGCATATGCTCGCTTCAAAGCGACATCCAATTGGACCGGCAACAACAACCCGGGACATAGAAATGTGCACTACGTCACGGCATCCGGGTGTTGTGCATCACGGTTTCGGTCTGATGCATCTGTTTCGCTCCTTGTAGAGTGCATTCAATCGTGTACATGGTGCTAGAATCCGGAACTATCCTTCGCTCCAACTTCTGAGTCGCCCTATTCTGGTTTGCCCCACACGATGCAACCGATTACTTCCTGTTAGGAGGATCCCCTACTACTCGTTTGATGAACGGAGCAAAGCTAACCCTACTGCACGCGTTTAATCCTGATGAACGGTTTCCACCGAGAGCGGAAAATGAAAACCAATCGTTTCGGTTCTGCACCGAAGCACGGTACCGGCATTAGCAAGAACGCTTTCAGCTCGGTGCTTGTACCGATCAGCAATCTAGCGCTTTATCGAATGACCAATCAAACGAACGCTCGTAACCATCCATCATACACACATGCCCTGAATACACTCGAGGCAGACCAGAAAATACAATTTATTTACCCATCCCCTTCCGGGTTTGACGTGGCATGATGGGGGAATTTTCAACGGGCATTACTGATACCGCAACCCCAAAATCCTGTTATGTTCCTGTTTTGGTTCTTTGATTTGGGCTGTTTCAAGGGATGAAAGCTAAAAGTAACACACAGTTAACACAGTTGATGCAGATGCAGCGAACATTCCAGGAGTTGTAATTAGAACATATTTGTGCGTGGATATAAAAAAAGGACTTTCAACTGTTTTTAAACTGATGCATCAATGGCATCTTATCAATATCACATCAAAGAGAATTCCTACAATCCCTTAATTTGCTTGGCATGCCTATATGTTTAAGGTATTTCAAGAACTCATGGTATTCTCTGCAATACTTAAAAAAAATCGCACGAAGAATGCCCCGAATTAACTGCTTCAGTAATTACGATTACAAAGTGTATAAAACTATTCAAAAGCGTTATATGAACGAACAACGCTTAAACGCAATACTTACATCTGTAACTCTTCCTATCGATCCAGTGTCGGATGTCTTCGGTATTCCATTCGCACTCGTCGTTGTCGCTAACGCTTTCGTGGTGGTCGTTGTGGGTGTCGTCCTGACCGTACTTGTCGTTGTGGTTGTTGTCGCCGCCGAACTACTGGTGGCGGCCGACGTAGACGACGAACGTTCGTTCAGCTTCAGTGGCATATCCTTAAAGTTAAGGCTTCTCGAGCGGATCTTTTCCGCACCGAGCGAAGGCTCGGAGTCACCGTACAGCAGCTCAATGCCATCGTTTCCCACACCGAGCGCTTGCAGTGGTGCCGCAACAACATCCGGCACGCCCAGCGCAACATCATCTACGGACGCAGACGAAGCGGCCGCCACATTGCTGACGAGGCTCGTGATCGAACCCTGGTTCTGACACACGATAAAGAAGATCGAGCTAATCAGCAGCATCAGGTACAGTTTGTACGATCGGAGCATGCTTGCGAACGGTAGTGGACCCCGACGACAATACGATTCCTGTTCCTTTACCGGCCGGTAATGTCTCTGCATGAATGCTCGAGCTATGCGGCTTCTGGCTGTATCAATTTCTCGCACTTGGTACTCTTTTTCTATAAGCTATCTATCGGCTTACGTCGGTGCAAGCGCTCCAGCGTGACTGGAACTATAGTAAACGCGAAGTAGAGAAGGCGCGCGCCCTCTGGTGGTAAGCTGTTTGTTTAAACCTAACTACGAAGCAATGGTAAGAGTGGCAACTCCCTGCAGCCACCGCTCATCGGGATATGATTGTGTAGACGGATGTGGTCGACACTGGGTGATGCTTTCGCTGGCACCTTGATACATTCGCTGCTCTGCTGAAACGTGCTGGTCGAATGTTAGTGCCATCGGGAACGTTACCATTGGGAGTGAAGAACACCAAAACGGTGTACCGATGTCTCCTTGCTTTTCAGTACTCTGTAAACGAAATCAACAAAAAAAAACATTCAAACTAGATCAGTACTCGAACGACTTACAAGCGTATCTCCATTAGAGGTAAAGTGCTTATTTGCATTAACAAATTTAATAATCAACATAGCGTACGTAAAGCGTACTATTTTTTCTTCTATCCCAACCAAACTCGCAACTTCTAGCTAGCCGAATGGTAACTTTTGCTCATTGCCAACTCCTGCCAGCATGCACTGTTTTGCTACGTTTATCGCAAACGACGATCACACGCACATGTGTGCTGTAGTCCGTATTGAGGAACTTCCGGTGTGTGCCGGTACGCTCACAAACACTAAGACACCATCGGCCCTAAGTCTATCGTTAGTCTACCCTTGGGCTTACTTTCTGCTTGATGTGACTAACGAGACTGTAATTGTATGTAAATTTACCAACAGCTTCCTCCACACGCTCCACACCACCGAGCGCGGGTCCAGAATTCGGAGAATGAATATTTATCGTAGCCGAGTAAGATTGCGTGGCTGTGCGGGTTTACTTCACCACTGCGAGTCCAAGCTGGATGGAACCGCAAAATACACGAGGAACAGCGCTAGTGGTTCAGTGGTTGATAAGAGTGGTTATTCCCTGCTGGGTACGATAAACGTATCTCTAGCCGTTTTATAGCTGCCTCTGACCACAGTTCTCAAGGAACCGGCTGGTCGCTAGTCCGATCGTTTCGGTATTCTGTGCGGTACAAAGTAAACTATCAATTCATCCTCATCATCATGGGGGTTGGGGCATACTTTGGACCTGTTACAAACGTTTTTATACGAAAATTGGTATTCTCCATCCTGCAGAGCTTATGTCGTCCGAAAATTGTGCATAGATCAAAGAACAGTCAGAAACGAAATTTCCGGATGTGTTGCGCACCGGAACAAACACAACCAATAAGTCGCTTGCCGCGATGAAGCTTCGACAAACACCCGAAACAGAATTATAAACTTCCGATTCCCTTTATCGTGGAACCATAATCGCTTGATCGGATTATGCGTAGCTGTTTTTGGGGTTGGAAGCAACACAGAAAAAGGAGCTGTCCGAAGGACCTGACGAAAAGAAACCTTCAATCTTTCCAGTGAAATACGAATTTGTAAGCTAACGATCTGCTACATATTCAATTCATACTCCGATTAGTGAGCGCAAAAAAAGCCAAAAAAAGACGAGCACATTGATTGGAAATGGAGTCGTTTTTTTTTCGTTTCGTCTCCGTGCTGACATCGTTCTCGTTTGGGAGGTTGCTTTACTTTTATTACTTTTCTGTTTTTGATCAGTACATTGCATCAGCCAGCGTAAGAAAGCATGGTTCATATTTTATTCATCCTCTAGGCCTATCACGTACATTTGTCGACCTTGTCTGCATTTGTTTTATTTTACTTTCGACGCTCAGCCTCGAACTCGTCTTACGGTGTCATGGTACAAACTATATGCAAGCATTTTTGGTTTTCCTTTTGCCGTAGGAAATAAATAATATCGAAAATCTTTTGGCATTAGTGTAAATTTTCCATCAGAACGAATTCACAGCTTCCTGTTTGAGCGTGTCGGACTGGGTCGGTGTTTCCAGTTCGTCAACCATTTTGGCACATTTCATTTCACTCTGAAATAGGCCTCGGTGGTGTCTGATTTTTCTCAAGTAGCTTTTGATACGGTGGCGGAAATGTGGCCGGCAGAAGAGAACATAGCACTTTAGCGATCTCCACAGTAAAACGATGGGAAATCAGTTTGTGGCTACTTTGGTAGGCCTATTGAGCTTGGTAATGAATCGAACATAATGTGCAAATGTTGACCTGAGTTGGGTTCTATTTTTAGATCGTCACTCAACGACATTCTGCGGATGATTATTGTTGAACGTTACAACAAGAAACGAACGAAAGTAGTTAGCAGAGCACCAATATTTAAAGTAGTTGATATTCTTTATGTCAATGGTAGTAAGGTGTTGTTAAGCAACAAACCTCTAATGTGTAATTGATTTTCTTCTTCTTTCTTGGCCTAACGACCTCTTAGATCATGCCTGCCATTTCTGGCTTACTAGACTTATTGTTACCGCATAGTTGGGTCGAAAATAAAAGTACGAGCACGTTGTTGTATACCCAACGATTCTTGGTATCACCTGCAACTACTAACCACAAAGAAGCCGGAAGATATGGTAGAGCTAAAATTAAACCTTCGTTTTGATGGTCGATGATTTGCATTTTCATTCTTCCCGTTTCTTTCAATTTATCTATCCACGTGCACTTACCACCGCTGCCCACATGGCATACCTAGGAAGCGGTCTAAAAACATAATCTAATAAAACCCATCCTGAAACTAGTGCCGGTTTCTTTACGTTCGCCAGTCTTTTATGCTACCGCACCAATACTTTCCCGTGCCAGACACTCTAGGTGCCACAACATAATTTATGATTCGCCATATTTTTCCCACCTCAGACATGCATATTTCGTGCCGTTTCGTGTAGGTACGGTTCGCTGTCCAGACGCTGCTAGCCCGGGTTCCATCGTTCCCGGTACACGTTACCATGCATCGTATCTCGTTCTGCATCAGCATCCGTGAAACGACTTCTGAATCGCGACTTCCCCCGTACGTCTGGGAGAAAAACTTTTCCATCGAAGAACGTTGCCCGAGATGGCTGGTGCCCAAGCTACAACGGGTTGCTAATGGCTTCAATATCCGGCCATATATGTACGGCCGTCGCGGCTGCTGCTCATGGTGAAAATTCTCGCGTCGAGAGTGAAGCAATGTTTGATAGTAAAATGGAAGCGCAAAAGCACCAACTACGATGTCACCTGGTGCGCTAGGGGTTGTGACATGTTTTATGAATGGATCGTTGCAATGTTGCACAAAAAAAAAAGGAATTTTCCTTCTGGATCGCGTTGGTAGGTATACAAATCACGAACCGCAATGTCGGCACTGAGACTGAGATGCTTAATTTATGTTGCACACATTGCCCGAACCGCTCGAGACCCGGAGCAGTGACAGTGTTCGCGGTTATGTTTGATTGCGTGCGTCCCCTTCCCATTCCGTCACTTTCCGTCTCTCAGGCCAACGGAAGACATTGTTCCGTTTTTGCAGCTTTATTTTTCACCACTGGCGTTGTTGCGAAATTAGCTGCGACTTCTGTCCACTCGCATCACAGAACGCACCCAAACCACAAACAGTGCGAACTGCCCGCACTGAAACAATCAAAACAAGTAGACCCCACACCTTGCCTAAATACTGCCCCATCCTCCCAACCCAAGCAAATAGAGCTTTCCCGCTTCGACCCTTCCGGCCAGGGTCGTGGTACGCGATGGAAAACGTTTCATAATTAAGTGAAAATCATTTCATTAGCATAAATCAATAGTTTAGAATCGGAAGCTCGCCAGCTGCACGTCCCAGACGGTAAGTATTCTACGATGGGTGGGTGACCGAATTGATTAAACAACATTTGTCAAACCCGTGCGCCAGACCGGAGATGGGGTCAGTGTGGGAAGCTAAATGGGGATGACTGCTTGACGCACGGGACGGCAAACCCGTGTGCTAAAGCAAATATAATAAATTGTGCCTTCGTTTTAACCTTCCTTGTGGCGTTGCTGATCGATGGAAATGTTTCATTTTCTTGGGTACTTTAACAAAACAGTGGGTTGAAAAAAAAAAACAATATTGAAGACATTTAAGTCAGTGACAAATTACAGCCTTTGCCAACCTTCTATGATGTTCCCATGTAGTGCTGTGAAGGGCTTCTATACTCCTTTGTAGTGCAATCAAGGGTTTCTCTAACAGTACAGCAGTGAATTGAGTGTTTACCGACTTTAAATTACACATTTTATTTTTATGTCAAATAAATACAAAACAAATTAGTGCTTATTGCATAGTTTAAGTTTCAGTAAATTTAACTAGCTAAATTTAACACACTATCAAAACGCCCAAATGTATGCAATTTTAAAAATATTATTCAAATTCTTCCAACAAAAAACGCACACACATTGCACTTGTTTTACCATCCTCTCAAATCATTTTAATATGTCAAACACCATCATTTGCGTTATCAAATTTTAAATACACTGATTACTCATTAGCAAGTCAACAACTTAAGCCCGAACCTCAGCAATTAGTAGATTGCGTACGCAGTTAATTATCATCTCTGACCTTCCCACAAATGACGTCTCGAAAGAGAGTAAGTGGTTGCTTGCTTCTTTTTGTGTTTTTTACGACATCTAATTTCGTTAATACTTTGTCAGATATTTTTACCCACCACAGCCTATGGCAGCACGTTGGCAGACGTCAAAATGTGAAACGAAATGAATGGATAGCAGAGAACCGGTGGCAGTGAGCCGGTGTAGATTGGAGTATGGAGCATGAGCCCGTACCTTGCGAAACTCTAATCCCGGGAACGATTTTCTCTTTGGGAGGTTTGGGAATTTTTCTCATTCAGGGCTCCCGCAAACGCGAAACGCTCTCATACATAATTCAACCATATTCCCGTAAACCTTAAACATGCTGTGCTACAGCACCACCGCTACGGAACTTCCTAGCCGTACCTCATTGCATCACGCTATTACGGTGGGAAGCTTGTCACTGTGGTTGATCGACTGACAGGGCTCGAAAGGAGCATCGGTTGGAAAATTTCACATTAGATAAAACATTTTTTTTATACCATCCTTTATCCACGTCCTGGTAGCTCGTGAGCAGACCGATGGTACAGACCGGCTTTGTAAAATTGGATGTAATGAACGGAAAATTATGCCTAACGCTTAACGTATACCAGGTAGAAGCGATTGCGATTGTAATCCACTGATTTTACCGGCGATGGTGTATTGGCGTGGTTTCAGTTTGGCGCTGCTTGAGATTTTGGTGGAAACAGGCTTGATTTTCTAGGGCTTTTGTAATAGAAATACGTACCAGGTATACGTTATCTTATAGATTAGAAACGCTCACTTAATGTTTCATCTCCGTCCGATCATCATCATCAATATCGTGGTAGAAATTCGTATGATAAATTGAACACACAGAAAATCACAATCTTTTCCATGAATTGAGCTACGAGACCAACAAAGAGAGTGAGGCCAGATGAAAGATTGTGTTCTAATTAATACATGAAGATGTTTTAATTAAAACACTTCAATTCATGAAGAGGTATAATAGGTGCTACAGCAATGATGATTTAGCTAAGCTGATATTGAATATTCGGAAGAAGAAAATTTTGCATTAATTATGTTGTGATAATCCGAACGTTTAATTAATTTTAATATTTTTGTGGAAATTTACAGTATATCATACATTACTAGGCTAATTTACGCGATCCGAGATACACCCAATAAAGTTGTACTACGATGAAAACCATTAAGTAACTTCATATCACTACTTGGCGAATCTAACGCTAAAAAAGCCCCAAAAACTTACTTAGGTTTACATTTTTTCCTCAAAGTTCAAATAGAAGCAGACCACACACGCGGAAAGGAAATGTCCTATTGACACCCTAATACTGGTTATCATATCACAAATCACCCACTGACAGTCATTAGCCTGCTGACGATGCAGTTCCTGACATGATGAAAGTACACTACTCACCAAGAACTGCACTGCAATCGAGACTCGAGAAAAAAAATCGTGCTTGCGTTGGAACATTCCGTTGACTCGTCCATCAATGGACCGGACATGGACACGGTGACCATTAATCTTGCAACACAATCGCAAACTGATCGGGAATGGTACGCGAATGTGCACGGGGACGATATGAATCCCACGTCACCAAAGTGTCAAGTGACCGGGCTGGCACAGTGACGCATTCGGTTCCGCGGTGGTACAGTTGAAGGCGTCCGTATGGCTCTGGTACCGAAAATCCATTAGCCCATTGGAATCAACCAGCCAAGTATTACGCAGACAGCATGGGCAGTTGCAATTGCACGACCTCCTGCATAGGCAGATCTGTTTTACACTAGCACGCGAGTAGAGCCATGCATCCGGCACGTTGAATAAATGCTGACAGCTGGTGCGGGATCTCATGTTACAGATGATAACTTCATAATGCACTCGTCCAAGAATGGGAAAGATAGTTCTGCATAGCTCGAGCGGCTCGCATTCTTGCCGGCTGGTTGAATGAAAGGACGGATCCAAGTCGTAGAGTGCCGATAGTATCTAATTATAGTGGTGTCTAGGGCAGCCACTCTTTGGAAAAAGGGAAAAGGGCAATCACGCTTGCAACAGGCATGAAGCGACGTTCCTCAATGGCGAACAGATTTAGAGCCATAGAAATGTTCTGATTTTGAAACCACAGTGTGGCGACGTTCTCGGAAATGAAAAATCAACCAGCTGGTTTTATTTTAAACACACAGTTTCACACACTCTTCCGCCCAGTTGCAACAGTAGTAGTGGTCCATATTGCATTAGCTTCAAACCAGAACTACTTAACGCTTCCTGGAAAGTCTGGAAAATGTGTTTCCATCACAAAAAGCCCCCCCTAAAAAAACCCTTACCGTAGTTGGAACATTTGGAAAACTTAATTTCGTCGAAAGTATGGCGCCAAGATGTGATTGCATAAAACTCTTTGCAACATCTTCGACCGAGCGGGTAAAAGAAAGAATGCAGCAACTTACTTTTCCGGTTGGCCAATATGAATTCTGCTTCCCGGCGTAATAACGAAACCCAACTGCACACCGATCCGATCCGCCTCAATATACAACACCTCGCCACGATTTCGTTTGACAATCTGCTGTAGCGAAAATGCACGGAAATGCAGTCGTAAAAAATGTCGCTCATACCGACAAAGAGAAACGTACCCTGTCTCAAGACTCATGCCGCAACAAAGCGGCACCGACCGCGCTTTGGCAACCATCCGATGTGGGTGGCCGTGTTTGTATACCGACCAACGCCATCCAGAAGGAAAATTCCTTTTTTTATGTGCAACATTGCAACGATCCATTCATAAAACATGTCACAACCCCTAGCGCACCAGGTGACATCGTAGTTGGTGCTTTTGCGCTTCCATTTTACTATCAAACATTGCTTCACTCTCGACGCGAGAATTTTCACCATGAGCAGCAGCCGCGACGGCCGTACATATATGGCCGGATATTGAAGCCATTAGCAACCCGTTGTAGCTTGGGCACCAGCCATCTCGGGCAACGTTCTTCGATGGAAAAGTTTTTCTCCCAGACGTACGGGGGAAGTCGCGATTCAGAAGTCGTTTCACGGATGCTGATGCAGAACGAGATACGATGCATGGTAACGTGTACCGGGAACGATGGAACCCGGGCTAGCAGCGTCTGGACAGCGAACCGTACCTACACGAAACGGCACGAAATATGCATGTCTGAGGTGGGAAAAATATGGCGAATCATAAATTATGTTGTGGCACCTAGAGTGTCTGGCACGGGAAAGTATTGGTGCGGTAGCATAAAAGACCGGCGAATGTAAAGAAACCGGCACTAGTTTCAGGATGGGTTTTATTAGATTATGTTTTTAGACCGTTTCCTAGGTATGCCATGTGGGCAGCGGTGGTAAGTGCACGTGGATAGATAAATTGAAAGAAACGGGAAGAATGAAAATGCAAATCATCGACCATCAAAACGAAGGTTTAATTTTAGCTCTACCATATCTTCCGGCTTCTTTGTGGTTAGTAGTTGCAGGTGATACCAAGAATCGTTGGGTATACAACAACGTGCTCGTACTTTTATTTTCGACCCACTGTTTTCAAATGAGCAATCACATGAAGAAGGGCAGTATCAGAGTGTTATGTTCACTTTTTTATCAGCTCAAACCGAGATTCAAGTGGGAGAACGTACAATCGTAACTCTTTTCAAATTGCAAGTCAAAACCAATTCTTCGAAAACTGACAATTAGTCCCGGATATAGAAGCATCTGTCCTGGGACCAAGTGCCTGAGCGAAACCCATCGAGCGGTCGGTTCTCTACATCGACCAAAATATTGGATAAAGGACCATTCATGCCAGGCCACTACGAGGAACGTCTGTCGCAATATTCACGTTTATGGGTCCTCCGGTAGCTGCCAGCGTTTCCCATAACGTTCTCTACCCTATAGTCTCATTCATGGTGCATTGGAAAACGGTCTGCACACTTTTTACAGATCAGCAATCTAGCGGAAAAACTACCAAATGGTACGTGACCGGAACACTGACGCCAACCATTGCGTTAGGCTAGAATAGGGAAAAAAATGAACCAACCCACTAACATTCGAAACCATAGTCAGTGTAGCCCAGGATACGAGCCGCAGTCCAACAGTGGCGTGGTATCAGTAACCCACGCTAGTCTTTTATAAAGCTGCAGTGTTATCATGCAGGAACACGAAACACGAGACCACCAACTGATAAGTTTAAATGAAAACCTCCCTTGGGATCGGATCTCTAAAGGTATTCCCAAAACGAATCCCTTAAGCACAATAACGCATATACAAGCTCGCTTTGAAACTATGGGTTTAGAAATGTTAAATAAAAACTTTAATTTATCATCTTCGACTTATCGTACCTTGTGGGTTACCCTGTTTTCTAAGCTTCCCCGGGCAAAGCTGCCCTTTTTTTGCAAGTCGAATTAACTTCTCCTAGCAATACGGCCAGGCCGTTCTATATGAATAAAAAAAAAAAAAACTTCTCCATCTCGACAGAACAGTCCCATTTTACCTTTCACTGGGTAAAAGCACTTTGGCTCTGGTGAATAAATAAACGTGCAGCATATGGTAAATATTTGCTGCAAGCTTTTTCCCTATCGGGAAGTGATCCACCACAAACGTCTGTCCGGTGAGTTCCAGATGTTGTATCGTGTGTATGCAAAGTGTGAGACTTCATCTTGCTTCTTTCCCTGAAATCGGTCCTCATGCGAAGAAGAAAACAGTTCTATTTCAAGACAATTCTATTCCAAGCGGTAAGTACCAATTAATTAAATCTAATGGACAGGTCATCGCAATTGCGTAACGAAAGGGAAAACCAGAGAATTTACTCTAACGATACGTACTCGAGGTAGAAAAATTGGATCGCAAAAGCTTACCGGAGGATACTATGTTGCCTGAAATGGATGTTCAGTGGTCGGATGGCTCTGGGATCGAAAGCATCCTTGATTGAAGATTAGCTAATGTAGGTTTTGCGTTTGCCGTAACGCTTTTCCGATTTCCGTGAGGCAATGGGAATCTTAGGTTCCATCCCGGACTGCTGCATTCTTGCTAAAGCATCCGAAGTTTGTCGTTTCCCAACATCTGGAACACTTCCGATGGATTCCAACAAAATGGAGTACGCAGAAGACAGAGTACTGCACGCAATGGTCAGATCATCAACGGTCGATCATTTATCATCCGATGATATCTGATCCAGCCCATTCCATTCCAACAGAAACAAAAAAAAAATGATGTCCCATACGAACGAACTGCAGTGTTGGTGCTTTTGCGCTTCCATTTTACTATCAAACATTGCTTCACTCTCGACGCGAGAATTTTCACCATGAGCAGCAGCCGCGACGGCCGTACATATATGGCCGGATATTGAAGCCATTAGCAACCCGTTGTAGCTTGGGCACCAGCCATCTCGGGCAACGTTCTTCGATGGAAAAGTTTTTCTCCCAGACGTACGGGGGAAGTCGCGATTCAGAAGTCGTTTCACGGATGCTGATGCAGAACGAGATACGATGCATGGTAACGTGTACCGGGAACGATGGAACCCGGGCTAGCAGCGTCTGGACAGCGAACCGTACCTACACGAAACGGCACGAAATATGCATGTCTGAGGTGGGAAAAATATGGCGAATCATAAATTATGTTCAGGAGCTACTTGTTGCTTTCCGAGCATCTGCAGCAATTCTAGTTCCCCGGCCGTATGCGGCTCGTTATCGCCTAACGACCTAGATTTGCGAAATGTGTCTGTCCAGACCTTCGGGCTCTAGGGCCCGTCTATTATGCACGTAAAACAGTGCTACGCAGCCGATGTGTGACGCATACGAATGTAAGAGTGTATTTCGTGTATATTATTAAACCACTTCACTCTATAGTTTTCAAAGCATCTCTAGATGCAAAAAGTGTAACGCAACTTTGTTCGATGCGATACTGACAACAACAGAAATTAAATTTGCAATCTTTGAATCAACGCCAACAACTGATGTGCCGCACTGTACGGTCCGTGCTCAGGAAGAAGGTCAAACTGGCACCCGGCGGCGCAAACCAAAACCGGAAACATCCAATGATGATAAAATTCAATGCGATACACGCAGCATCAGCAGCAGTAGCGGCAGCAGTTATACAGCAAGTGTCTAGGCAGCGGTTCCGACACACGTACGGTTGTTGTCTTTTATTTACAACGTTTTGTGCCGCGCCTTGTGGGCAGCTTTGTCTCTGGGCGGAAAGCAAATCATAGCTGAGATTTGAAACGATTGTATCAAAACAGACCTTGGCTTTCTGTGTTGCAGTCAAATGCGATAATTCTAATCATTTGGGAGATAGTATGGAATAGTTTTCTTATGTACTCTCGGAAACGTTTGCTATTATAAAACACACTTTTAAAGAGTAGTAAGGTACAGCTCTTTTAAATAATTGTAGCCCACAATACACGATCTAAAATTAATCCCACCAAACTCTGGCCTCTATTGTAGAATCCATCGTTTCGTACAGCAATCTGCTGCTCTCTTACCCAAACAAAACTCTGTCAAGATGTTATTCCTCGAAACAGAAAATTATCAAGATATGTTTTTCGTTCAACATACTAAAGCATACCTCCAGAATGGCACATGTGTGTCACATTCACACCAGCCGACCCATAATGCGATGCAGATGGTTTTTGCCCAATTCACCAGGCAAATTGCTTCTTGATGGACACCGCATGTGGTAATCTTTACCGATTCCCATCGGCCATTCCCATTATCACCCGAAGTCGTCGAGCTTAAATGATGTTAAATTTTCAACACGAAAAACGAAAAGTTCAAGTTCAATTTCTGTTACCGAAAGGGTGTTCGTCTTACGTTTGCGGGAACGGGCCCGCGCATGGTTACGGAGAGGAATCGTTAACTGAAGGCTTACCATCAAATTACCATAATATAATATCGCCTCGTATTGCGCAAAACCTCATCTAAGATACACTCACACCGCCACATACATGTGTATGATTTCCAATGCAGACGACGACGACGACGACTACGGCGCCACGGCATAAAGCAACCACCTCACTATCTTCCTCCTCTTAGTTGGGGGCCACAACCAAAAAAGGGCGGTCGAAAAATCGTGCCTTACAGACGGGAGAGGTCTTAGCAGTACGAACCACCGAAGAACAAGAGCATGGAAGATGTGTATCGCCTGATAAACTCGCAGCTTCTTCTCCGCCAAACTTTAAGACGGAACGGTACCGGCAGCAACAAAACGGCAACCAAACGCGAGGAAATAAAACAACATTTTGCTTGAAGTTCCTTTTTTAAGGCAACAGTATACAAAAAAAAAACAGATTTGAAACGATTGTATCAAAACAGACCTTGGCTTTCTGTGTTGCAGTCAAATGCGATAATTCTAATCATTTGGGAGATAGTATGGAATAGTTTTCTTATGTACTCTCGGAAACGTTTGCTATTATAAAACACACTTTTAAAGAGTAGTAAGGTACAGCTCTTTTAAATAATTGTAGCCCACAATACACGATCTAAAATTAATCCCACCAAACTCTGGCCTCTATTGTAGAATCCATCGTTTCGTACAGCAATCTGCTGCTCTCTTACCCAAACAAAACTCTGTCAAGATGTTATTCCTCGAAACAGAAAATTATCAAGATATATTTTTCGTTCAACATACTAAAGCATACCTCCAGAATGGCACATGTGTGTCACATTCACACCAGCCGGCCCATAATGCGATGCAGATGGTTTTTGCCCAATTCACCAGGCAAATTGCTTCTTGATGGACACCGCATGTGGTAATCTTTACCGATTCCCATCGGCCATTCCCATTATCACCCGAAGTCGTCGAGCTTAAATGATGTTAAATTTTCAACACGAAAAACGAAAAGTTCAAGTTCAATTTCTGTTACCGAAAGGGTGTTCGTCTTACGTTTGCGGGAACGGGCCCGCGCATGGTTACGGAGAAGAATCGTTAACTGAAGGCTTACCATCAAATTACCATAATATAATATCGCCTCGTATTGCGCAAAACCTCATCTAAGATACACTCACACCGCCACATACATGTGTATGATTTCCAATGCAGACGACGACGACGACGACTACGGCGCCACGGCATAAAGCAACCACCTCACTATCTTCCTCCTCTTAGTTGGGGGCCACAACCAAAAAAGGGCGGTCGAAAAATCGTGCCTTACAGACGGGAGAGGTCTTAGCAGTACGAACCACCGAAGAACAAGAGCATGGAAGATGTGTATCGCCTGATAAACTCGCAGCTTCTTCTCCGCCAAACTTTAAGACGGAACGGTACCGGCAGCAACAAAACGGCAACCAAACGCGAGGAAATAAAACAACATTTTGCTTGAAGTTCCTTTTTTAAGGCAACAGTATACAAAAAAAAAACGGAAACAAAACGCAGCAACTGAACCACGGAAGCGTTCGTTCCAGCGGCACGCCAACGCCGATAGCATCGGAATCTCGAGCGCCCGGGACTCGCTGTTTGCATTTTTGGCATGGAAATTGTGCAATCAGTTTACAGCTTCCTTCTGCTTCGTTCGCTCTGCGGCAGTGGCCGCACCGTGGAATTTGACTGAACTAACAGGGTTTCGCTCTTCTTTTCTCTTTTTTGGGAAAAAAGGAGCCCCATCGGGCAACGCAGCATCCAACTGGAATAGAATAAAATACACGAATTTAGTGAGCCACCACTACCCGGCCGGATTGATGATGATGTTGAAGTAGATCATCGTCGACCGTTTGTGTTTTTATTTGTTCTTTTTACTTCTCCCGGACCGGCGATACAAAAACCTATGTACGAACCGGAGGAGGATATATAGTGAGCGAAAAGTTGAAAATCAAATTTCTACAGCTACGCGCGTACAGCAATTCAATCAAACTACGGTTTTCCTTTACCGGCTTATGGAGAGGAAAAAAAAATGGTGAGAAAAAGGAAGAATTTATCCGATGATGGAAAATCTTTTGGCAGTGCAATTTTATGGCTCGAACTGGAGTATTACCGAGTACCGTGCTGTATGTGTGTTTACATTTCGTACCTCGAATCGTCGTACCATTGTCTGTCTTCTTCGAGGAACAATGCTGTAATCGTGTGCGTAGCCGTCTGAACAAGTGAATAATTTAATTGAATTGTGTTGAAATTTATTTATACCAGCATGTTCTACAAGATTACACGTGGTCTATTGGTAAGCAATGTTATTTAACTGTGATTATTTTACCGTACAATATTTTCGTTTTCGTACATGTTAAAATTCAGCAATTTTTTACACAAAAACAATTGATCTTCAATTCATTTTATTCATTTTTCAATAATCTAATACTGAAGAAAAGGAGGCTTTCTCGTTAGTTAGTTTATAAGGCTTCTATTTTGAAACTGTTATAACATCAACTAGTCTATTTTTGAGCGTAGACAGGTGAAGATGAAATTCCAAACATGACCTCCGGAACTGCACGTTGTAAATGTTGCTCCACATGCAAAAATCGTGCAGAGGAAATATTCCGATAGTCAATAAAAGCAATTGTTCCGAAAAATATAGAGTAAAATATTTTTAAAATATATAACGTTTTCCCAAAATATCAGAAGTTCTTTATGTCTTGTGCATAAGCTATACGTAAAATATTGTATACTACCAATTTAGTCACCATATAAAACTTTCTCGTTTGGTCGCCGGAGTTATACCAACTGACATATCGACTGACATATCTCGGTAGAATGGTTATGATACGTTGCTATAATTTCATGCTACGTACCATCACCATACTATCAACCAGCCTACCCGCAATGAATATTCAGTTCTGGTCTAGAAACATAAAGAAAATACTTTTTCCCTGTCACCACGATCAACACCGTACGTAGTGGGAGTAAGAGTAGCACAACTTTTACGCAAAGAATATTTGAATTGAACTGACTTTGCCTTCAAACGAAGTAGCAATTGCCTAACCGTCCAACGATGTAAAGTTTCGGCCAAACTTTTGTGGTCTTGCAAATTGGTTAGACACACAGGGCGGCCACGTGATCCAATGCAGCAAAAAGGGGAAGTTTTCCGTCTTCGCAAAAGCCATTCTCTAGGGAACACACAAAAATAACACATGCAGAAACTTATGGAAGCCGCATAGTTCCGGAACAGGGTGAACAGATGAATAAAAAGGCGTTCCCGGCAGTACTCAAGATGCGGTAGTACACCGGGCCGCCGTGATGCTGGGCACAGCGTCTAATACACTCATGTGCGACGCTACGACAAAGTTCATCGTATTAAGAGCTGTGTACCATTTCTACCGTCAGCATATATGCCCATACACGTATGAAATTCAATTTCCTTGTTGAAAGTTCGCCATGACGAAGTAGTGCGAGTGAATCACTACGTTCCAGCACTCTCTTGGCAGTGCTTTTAAACTGCACCCGGAGAAAATGCTGCCAGCAGCTAGGTTTTTGTACTAACTAGTTAGATTAATATGATAAGACCAAGCCAATCCGCCGTACGATTCGTCTAAAGCAGCGATGCGAAATGGGAATGGAGATCCAAATCCTGCAAGCACTCGCTAAAGAGTGTAAATGCTAATCAGCACTTGACGATATCCTTTGCACAAGTGCTACCAGCAGGGCTAGTGGGGCGAACTGATTAATATCCATAAATTTACGTCTGTCCCGACCTATCTTTTCCGCTGTCGTTTTGCGTTGGTTAGCAGCTGGAAAAGGCAGCAAATTCCGGTGCAGTGTGCGAAACTGACTCACTAACGGCGCCTACCCACGGCACCAAGGCACGTTCGAGACTCATTCATACCGTAATAGTTTCACACTAAAATGCAAATAATACAGTTGTGCATTACGGTCTGTGGTTTGCAGATCAGCCGAGAAGCTGAGGGAAAATTGAAATAGAACAGAAAAATATTCGCGTAGTCAGCATCAGAACAAACACCCACCAAAATGCTGCATGAAGAGGCTCGAAAGCGCTGAAGTGAAGCTGCTTTGTACTGAGAGTCATTTCATTTTCTTCGTGTCTGGTTTTTTTTCTCTGCCTGAAATCTGAAGTTACAAAGATTTTGAAGTGATGGTTTTGCGATTCATTTTGGGTGTAAGATAAAAAAAACAACAACCATCATTAACAGGCAGACATCTTGAAGATGTTGAGCAAACCCGAATGCTTGAATGTGGAGCAATGCCTATGTACTTATCGATCCGTTGCAGCATAGCGACGCAAAGACATTTTGAAGGACCACATTTAAATGATTTTATGCTGTACAAGAATTATGCTACGAAGATGGAGAATGAAAATGCAAATTTTGCACCGAAAAAGTGTCAACCAAGTGGAGGATGGATTTTTTTGTTGTTGTTCCGGGATTCTCTCGCTACTTGAGAACTACTGAGCGTTTGCCGAATTACTTATTCAGCGTACTCGGAACCACTTCCGTTTGAGAAACAGAATTAAGCGTGGCAAACTTTATTTTTAAACTTCTTTCCACTCACACAACGGTGGGCATTATTTTTATCAATTTTCACGAAAGAAGCTTCATTGCTTCACATTTATTTTGTACATCTTTGAGAAACCTCCTGAGAAAGAAAAGGGAACTCCTAAAATAAATGGAAAACAAAAACTTAAGCGAAAGTCACACGTAAACCATCGATCGTCTCTAAAAGCATTGAACGGCGCAACGAAATCAATCAAACTAGAAAAGTGGTGCGAAGAATAAAGGAAACTTCCCATTTACCTATCTCCAAGCCGCATTTCACATCCTTTTTCGACGTGTATGTCCCGGTTGTGGAGTTCCGCGGGACGGAGAGCTGTGACTGTGATGTTCCATTTCGCCGCAGATTCATTTTCTCGCGAGCATCTTGCACCACCGTGCAAGGTCCCGAAAGGAAAGTGAAAATTCAATTTAAAAGTCATCATTCACAAGGCACAAGCTGTGGCACCGTGAAGATGATGAAAGACGTTTTTTTTTTTGTTTTGGTACTCCTTTTGACCTCCGGGAGAATTGAAAATGGCTGACGCTAGACTGAAGTTGATTATTTTCCGGAAAGGTTTAGTGATTATTTTTAAAGAGTGTGCAACAAAGAATCGAAGAGTTGCTTGATCCGAAAATCGGGATTTAAGCTACATTTTAAACCACTCGCCACCTTGCGGTGTTACCGATATAATTAGCTAATGATTTCGAGCGTAACCCGTGATCACTAGCGCCGTAAGTTAATCAACTCTTCAACCAATTTTATCCAATCACACTAAAACGCTCACGGCGGCAACAAACTTCGTGCCTTGCTTTCCGAGAGTTTCGTCAAAATCTGCTCACTGCTCGACCAGGATTTATCACATTTCAGTATCGTGGCAATGTCGCCCAAATGGAAGGCTCCTGGATGTACGTGGTGATGTGGTAAAAGCAATTTTCGCCGATACCGAATGATATCCTTGATTATTTTCCGGAAAGGTTTAGTGATTATTTTTAAAGAGTGTGCAACAAAGAATCGAAGAATTGCTTGATCCGAAAATCGGGATTTAAGCTAGATTTTAAACCACTCGCCACCTTGCGGTGTTACCGATATAATTAGCTAATGACTTCGAGCGTAACCCGTGATCACTAGCGCCGTAAGTTAATCAACTCTTCAACCAATTTTATCCAATCACACTAAAACGCTCAAGGCGGCAACAAACTTCGTGCCTTGCTTTCCGAGAGTTTCATCAAAATCTGCTCACTGCTCGACCAGGATTTATCACATTTCAGTATCGTGGCAATGTCGCTCTAATAGAAGGCTCCTGGATGTACGTGGTGATGTGGTAAAAGCAATTTTCGCCGATACCGAATGATATCCTCCCGACCGGGACGTCACCGAAGGCTTGTCCTGTTTGCCCGGTATAGATTTCATAGCAACGGTCTCACTTTGCCTCGATCGTCTATCTTTCCGCCCAGGAAAAGTGCAATTTCTCGGAAATATTGGTTACGTACACTCTACGCCGCAAAACTGACTACGGATAGGTGAGAATCGCTCCAGTGCCGACTGTCGAAGCTGCGAATAGGGGTTTCTTTACGTGAAGTTTTCACAGCAAACGAAAGGTACCTTCCTCTTTCGTTTCTTCTTAACACTGTTCCGTACGCAATGGCGCTCTGTTGAAAAACTTTAAGGTAAAGTTTGAAGAAGATTGAGCTACTTGGGAAATCGTTGACGGACATTGATGGGAGATCGATGCAACTTGGGAATGAAAGTGTAAAAGTTTCTGCGAAGCAGCCGAGAAACTATTGAGCCCGACATTTTTCCAATAGGATGTTCAAGAAAACCAAGAGCTCTCGTTTAAGCGAGATTGATTGATTATCTACATTAGCTTCCGATTGATGTAATATGCTTTATAAAGTTCGATACTGTTCGGTTCGGCAAAGTTTCAACAGCACTCCAAATTGCATCAGCATACTCTCAGAGCACACAGTACTCTTACAATATTCACTAAGAATTCTCCTTGGAATGGACACGTGGAGCTGTTTCGATACTGAAGTGTGTAAAAGTTGTACAACAAAAAGCAGCTCGACGTATCGGGTACGTGCCGACCTCTAGGACACCTGATCCCATTTCTTCGTGGTTTGAAAGATGCCAACACATGCTCAACATAGGCACGTTGGAAATGGGTTGGAGAGTTTTCTTGCCAATTTTCCACCTTTTTTTTCTCAACAACATATAATCTGGCTAACAGAACATCCGTGTGTAAAGAGAGAAACCAACACTTAAAAATCAAATGGAACGCAGGCTGTACATTCCTCTGGAGAGCTTCAGCTTGGTTTTGTTCAGTCTCCTGGTGAAATGTACCACAACAGACAGACAGACATACGAGTTGAACTGAAAAATATTCGGCCCTTCAGAGAATGTTGGACTGCCAGGCACGCGAAATGTGACCTGTGCAGCACAACATCGAGACCCTGAGCTGGAGCACGTTCCAGACTGCGAGGGAAAACTATCTGCCACCGTAGCGACGTATAAGGAAAGCTCAATTTCTACCTGATGTTTGCACTGCCATCTAATCGTCCGTACCGGAGAGAAATGGTGGCGTTCAAACGTGTACCAAAGGGGACCGCAAACGGAGCCTACAAAAAAACATGGCCTCCGGAAAAGTGCAAAGGCTACAATAGCATACACACGACAAATGAGTAAAGGTTCTCCATCGCCCCGCCGTACGTTATTCTTTTTCCTCTACATGTTTTATTTCAGCCCAGCCCCGACACAGCGTCAAGTACACGGAAAGCGTTTCCATGTCCCTGAGCAAAAGTATGGTGTGCTGTGTTAGCTCTTGTTGCTCTTATGCTGGGGCTTTTCCTCCGAACCGTTTTCACTGAATGGCGATGAGCGGCGGTTTCATCTACCGGAAAAATGGAATGCTAACACTCGTGGCAAAGCCGCTTCTTGGCGGGTGATTTTCACAACTTGCTACAATAGTTCGGCTTGCCATTCACGTTTCGCTAGCGTAGGTAAACATTTTCGCCGTTCAAGTAGCGAAGCGGTAGTACAGCTTGTTCTTGAACTTTTATAGTTTGCCCCTCGACCTAACCGACACCGCCGAAGCGGTCAGGGCTCGGCATCGTTGACATCGAAACAAAATGTGATTCTATGTACTTCCGAACGAGCAGACGAGAAATTCACCTTTGGCCCTTTGGAAAAAGGCACTTTAATTTTTGTTCCATTTATGTCTACCGCTAAAACAAATGCTCACGTACATGTGCGGTGATGGTAGACGGGCTGTGGGTTGTGCTAGGCTCTACATGCTACCAGAGTTTCCAGATAGTCTACACACCCGCTGCATATGGAACAAGCTCCTCCAGAATTGTAACCAAATTTCTAACGAACTCCAACAGAATTCTCAAAACGACAAAACACCACTCATAGCCGAACCGCACAATAGTCGTAAAAGTAATCAACTTCATTCGCAATTATGTGCCGCGGCACGTGGTTCATTTGCGTGCGAAATTTGTCTGCGAGGACCACGCTGCACGCTGAACGCGGGCGAAAATGTAATCAAGATACTCCAGCCAAAAGCGCTCGCCGAATAATCTATCCAAAAGCAACTGACGTAAGAGCTGCTCTGCAAAACTTCGCTGCTTTTCGCGGTCGACATCTTCTCGGCAGCTTCTCGGCGGCAAAAAGGGCTGACGACGTTCGGTGTAGCAAAATCGTAAACGCAGCGCATCAAGCCACCAAAATGGATTCCGACATTCGGGCAGACAATTTTATTGTGCCCGATTACGGTGACTTTAGCTCGCTGTCTACTCATCGAAAGTTCGTCTGCAGCTTCCGACCATTCTTCGCCCATCCGACCCGACCCGACTGTACTGCAACAAACTCTCCGGCAGCACGGGTGAAACAATTGGCCAAGGCTAAGCGTCTATCGCGCGAGCTGTTTGCGAAAGCGCTCCTGCCAACCATCACCGTGATTGCTGTGGGAGATGAGTGTGGGCAACTCCACCCAGCTAGGACAGACTTTACCATTTTGGGATCATAAAAAAGCACTCCATCATCGGCTCGATGGAGCCTCCGAAAATGCCGCAGGAATGTGAACCTTCGTATGAACCAATTTCGAATTTATTACTTCCGCTGCTTCCGGCCCGGGGAAAAGCATTCACGACCAGGTCACAACCTCGTCACAACCATCGCCAGCACCTGCAAACGACTGACATGACAAAGAGGCAAAAGTTCCGACTTTTCGACTTTATCCACCGGCGATCGTTTTTTAGCGCAAAGCGTTGCATCCGTGAACAAACTCATTTTGGCACGGTTTGAAACTTTATGCGTCAAACTTCCCGATATGAATGCACCGCGAATGACTGCCAGAAGGCCTTGGGGGAGAAAATTCGGCATCGCGAGCATTCAGGAATGGATTACGAACTGTCCACAGAACGGTGAAACGTACTCGGAAAGTTTGCCACTGAACGAAGAGTTTTATGACCCTCGGTGGCATTACCCGGCCTAAGATTAGCTGCCTTGGTAGGCGATTGAACCAAGGCAACTGCAACAAAAATGTGTAGGTCACATTCCAAACCCAGCAACAACGTGATCGTAGAACTGATGAAATTTTGTAGATTCTTCATTCCGTTTTTCTCTTGCGCACTTGCTCCATAATCTAGCCTCTCGGGGCATAGTGCTCAGTACTATCATACTTCATCGTTGGTATCTACAACGTTGTCCAAGGATGGCTAGCCTGCTGCCGTGATATACTACACCCTAGTGTCGTCAGCAGGGACACTGTCAAAGAATTGTACACGGCTCTGGTAAATGGTACTGACACATTATACACGCCTTTTGGAACAAAG
Source organism: Anopheles maculatus (assembly GCA_002091835.1). Taxonomy (NCBI): domain Eukaryota; kingdom Metazoa; phylum Arthropoda; class Insecta; order Diptera; family Culicidae; genus Anopheles; species Anopheles maculatus. The sequence continues at coordinate 159,647 of KZ061961.1, forward strand.
ATGGTCCCATTAGTAATTCGTTCTTTTTTGGTTCTTAGTCACCGACTGGCTGAACTTTGGACGATTGCAGCTGCGGCTGGCTTTCTAAGCAAAAGCAGCCCCCAAAAGGCGACCTCCTAATAACTTTGCACCATAGCGAGAGACAAGCGGCGTTGCATGTCCGGAAAACTAGACCATTCTGCTTGCAGCTAGCGACAGTGGACCACCCAATACATAGTCAAAGTTTTCTGCCTGCAAATTTTCCATAATATCAAGCCGGTAACTAAAGAAAGAAAGAGAGCAAAAAAACAAGACAATCACCAAGGTATTGGGAGTTACTGTGTGTGCATTTGCTCTCCATGCAAAACCATTTTGCCCACATCTGCCAACTGCAGTTTTGCGTTTCATAGCAACTTTTGGCAAACAGAGCATATAAATCAAAAGCTCGGAAGCTTCCAAAAAGGTCGCGCCTGTGACATAAAAGGATGCTTGAAAGTGGAAATGATATGAAAAACACTAGGTTTTTCTTTTGCTACCACAAAAAAAATGTTTCAGTGTGTTTGGGGTTTTTGTTGTATCCAAACACGTCCATCAAATTACCGCTCATGCGTGTGCTCAAAAGTTAGCCCACAGTGTGAAGGGACCTCCCGGTTCTCTGTGTTTTCCTCGCGATAAAATTCATTTCTCAAACCTTTCTGGCACATCGTCGTCAGCATAAACCCGAAACCCTCGCCTGATCCCCATCTGTTGCCGATCTGTTCTTAATGACTTCCTGACGAAGGTGTACGGAAAAGGTGATAAACACAACGGTTGCACAACATGTTCACATTCTCGTGGAATGGGTGTCGGCGACAATCAGAGAAAACGTCTCGAATATTGGTTGTAGGAAAAAAGTTGCTTTACGTACCTTCAAAAAAACGAAACGGAATGGAAAAATAAATTAAAATCATCATATTATTCGCTTTGCAACACAACACAGTCACACAACCCATTAAAACGAAAGCAAAACCGAAAACAATTTTCCATTTTCCGCTATTTTTCTTTCGCTTCACTGTACGCTAAAAGGGAACCCCAATTAGCGAGAAAAATAACAGAACGAACAAACGAAGGTTCTCGTTCCCAAGGGTTGGAAAAAGTATTCCTTTTGTCTACCCTTCACATTGCGATACATGCCAACACACCGATTTACTGGGCGAAAAAAGAGTTTTCCTCAGGCTTGGACTGTGATCCATCACGGAAAACGGAAAGCCACCAAGAAACTTCCCCCGCCAAATGCCAAAAAAGGGGGCCAGACTCGGACAGTTTTTTGGCGCATTTTATGGATTAAGTAAAATGAGATATTTCTTCGTACGGGTGTACCGCTCAAATCGTGCGCACATAAAAAGGTAAGCTTGCAGGCGAAAAGGTGTACGTTTTTTCCGGATTTTTTGTCGGACTCCACCCGAAACATGCCAACAGTGAAAAACGATACTAAATTACGTTGGCCGGAAGGCCAGATCGACGGTAATGGTGGAAATAAAGACGGAGCATTTGGATCGTTCGGAAGATTTAGAAATGCTGCAGTGGGTTTGTTATCTTTTTCTGCGTCTGTTAAGTACTATGTGAAAGTTTTTGGTTTTCATATGAACATTAGTTTTTTTTCATGCTTACAGTTATAATGTTGTAATTTTGACTGCAGAATCTACAAGTCTGTGTGCTTTAAAAGGCCAATAATCGACTATATCACACGTTGAAATCGTGGTAAACGGACACTAAAACGAGCATATTCATATTGTTCCTGCACAAAATCTACATGTTTGATTCTTTAGCTTTTGTGGTTTGAATTGGACCCGGGTCACCCTATACACGGTTTCGCTATCCAATTTGGACATTTGCCCAGGGATTCGTCCTTTTTTCCTAACACACACACACATACAAAAAGGCACACTGCTGAGACACACAAAGCAATCCGGTACGATGTAATACAACCTGCAGTAATCCGATTGTCATTGAAAGAATTATTAGGCAAAGGACGGTAGCTACTCTAACGTCTGGTAGCAGGGAAAAGATTTTGCGTAACGAATGGCTCAAGTTTAAAATTCGATTCAAACCCCCCGAGAGGAGTGTCATATTTCATCCTATTTTATTGCTTTTCACTGCAGCACCAAGAGGCGTTCGTAGCATTGGCACTGTTTACCACAAACCAATATGTGTTGCTGGAGCTAAATGTGAAGTTCGAGATGAAACTGGCATTAAGCCTGACTTCTGTGATGGTGGGGTAGCTGTGAGTACATGTAGCCATTAGTGGGGTAGTTAGTACAGACAACAAATCTCCTGTTTTAAGTTCAAACACCGTATCCTTTGGACAGGTAGTTCAAATCAATTTGCCCCTACAATTATGCAAAACATGAGACAAGACCCCACAAATATTATACTAACATGAAAATAGGACAAAAACAAGATCATAGACAGATAACCATCCGATCATAATTTGATCTAGTTTTACTGTTTTATGTTGAAGACTAAAAACATTTACTACACTAGGGCTTCATTTGTTATTAAATTAACAATACAAAAATGTAAATGTATATAATGTTGAGAATGCGTAACTACGCAAACTCTTATTTTATTCCATTTCTTCATTACGTGTTAACGACACAAACACTCATAAAAAAAAAAACAATTTAAATCAATATACCGTTTGCCCGTCACTTCGCAAGCCTTTTTATATAGTTTCCCATCAACAATGCATGAACCGTGCCAAACGCAACGCTAATGCATTCCCAGCTTTCGCAAACTCTTTCAGGGTCAGCACATGATGTTCTGCAGCAGCAAAATGCCACCATATAGTACATAGCAACAGAGGCTTAACAGCATTCCGCGAACATTCCAAAGGCTATAAATATTGTCCACCACGTTGCCATCGTGTATGTACGGGTGGGTGATTTCGGTGCATAGGCCCTGCAACCCAATATCCTTGCTGCTGCTGCTGCTGCTGACAACAGCATAACACAGCAGCAGCAGCAAAACAAGCACCATGTAGAAATGGAGTGTGTGTGTGTGTGTGGGTGTACAATAAGAAAAATCCCACCCGGAACCGGAAAAGAGGAGTGATGATTTCGGAAATAGAATATGCCAAACCAATGGTGTATAGAATTGTGCCTCCTTTTTCAACACATCCGCCAGCCAGCGAGCCAGTCGCGATGGGGAGCGGGAAAGAAAATCAATTCCATTTTCACAATCGTTCATTAAGGTGATTATCTGAACCCTTGTGGGGAAAATCCGTACGTAAAATCTGAGCGTATCGGTCGGGAAACTAAATGCACTCCAGTTTGCTGGCTTCAATAGTGCAAAATCGGTATTTACGGCTTCCTTAAAATAGAGTCAAAAAACTAAGAAATCAATAACAGGGAGATAATGTTTGGTGCGCCTCTTATTGTTCGCGTTTACGCCAAGGTGACGATAGCCATAAATCGAGAAGAATCGCGGGAAAAGCATACTATACATGATAATTTGTTTTCCCTCTAAAAAAGCCATGTTTTGTACAAAACAAAATATGAGAACTGGAAGCAATGGTGTGTTATTTTAGAACATCCATAAGAAACGTTGATAGATCGATTCGTCAACCGTACAGCACCGGCATGGTTGGCCGTCAACAATAAGCTCTCATCACTAACGAATGCCCGTTGGGCGTGTTCTAAACTCGATTCGAAAATAGAGCAACCGGGCACAATGACTTCCACCAACACTGCTTCTCCTACCAACACGGGGTGGAGAAAAGACAAAGTTTTTCTTTCCAAAATACGCGCACCGAACTACCAGCCTCTCAGTTGCAAATTTAATTACCAAAGTTTTGGCGTATTATTCATTCGCATTTATTCGCGTAACGGACGGCGCACGTGGAACCTACCGGTGCGCACCACACACACGCACACTCACTGGTGCAAAAGCTGAGCACAATTTTCCAAAAACCCCCCGTTCCGAAAAAGCAGCTCGCAGTTTGTATAACTATTTTTTACCGATTCCACTGTGTTTCTGCCGGCTGGCCTGACCAACACGGTGCGAGTGCAAAAAACAAAACAAAAAAACTTCACTTTAACGGTGAAATAACAATCATGCCGGGTGAATTGTGCAGCGCCCTTGTTTGCACTGGTAGCCGATATTTGTTTGTGTTTGTTCCTTTCAAAACAATTGTTTTAGTTCTTTTCTTGTTTTGGTTGTTGCCTGCTATGGCCTGCCCGAAACCTACCATAAACTAGCATAAACTACCCACACCCATATAGCACGCGGTGGCACTTTTAATTATGAGTTAGCTCCCCATATGTTTCCACCTGTACCGTGCTGCCCGATATTTTTTTTCTGTGAATGAAATTCATAGCACACCACCACCCTGTGTAGTGGGCCACCCCAAAAATGTGTGTCCCCCTTTTTTGGTGAAACGGTTTTCGAACGGTGTGTTTTTGTTTGGATGGGTGTAAGTTGGTGATATTTTGCATGCGGCAGCATTAACGTGCGAAGTGCAAGCGAGACGGCTGGAGCCAGCGTGAGGTAGGTGAATTACTGAAGTGGGTTGATGTTTTTTTGGGGACTTTATTTTCTTTCGCATTTTATGCTCAGCATTTCCACGATAAATTAGGATTCAAATGAAAAATAAGGCATATACATTCAACCATGACACTTCTACAGATACAGAAGATAAAGTAAGGAATCAATTCATACAAATACTGTTGAATTTTCATTATAAATTAGACCGACAGCCTATCCACGAGTAGTGTTGGGTAAAGTAGCTCAAATTGGTGTGCTGTGCGCACTCGCTTGCACACCAAGGTGTGCTGTGCGCACACCTAGCACAGTGCGCACACCTCACACACCTAGCACAGTGCGCACAGCTATCACACCTAGCACAGTGCGCACACCTAGCACACCTAGCATACCAAGCACAGTGCGCACACCAAGCACAGCATGCATATAAAAAAGCAACTGAAGAAAAATCCCGAGAGTTGAACTCGGTTAGTTCAAAAATCTACGACGCAAGTCCACGCTCTATGAACAGTGCTGATTGTACTGGTAGCTTCTACTCGCCAAATTGAGGATACTTTTGCATCGGTAGAATTAGAACGAATACCATTGTTAAGCCAGCGAACAAATGTGGTAAATTCAACTTCCCCCACCACGCTCTCACAGTATCTTTGGTCGGCTTCTTTCCTACTAAATTTGTTCGCTGGCTCAACAATGGTATTTGTTCTAGTTCTACCGATGCAAAAGTTTGAGTCTGGTTTTTATCCTCAATTTGGCGAGCAGAAGATACCAGTACAATTAGAACTGTTCATAGAGCGTGGACTTGCGTCGTAGATTTTTGAACTAACCGAGTTCAACTCTCGGGATTTTTCTTCAGTTGCTTTTTTATATGCATGCTGTGCTTGGTGTGCGCCCTGTGCTTGGTGTGCTAGGTGTGCGCACTGTGCTAGGTGTGCTAGGAGTGCGCACTGTGCTAGGTGTGCGCACTGTGTTAGCACTGTGCTGTGCTGTGCGTACTGTGTTAGCACTGTGCTGTGCTGTGCGCACAGTCAGCAGTGCTGTGCGCACTGTGCGCACAGTAGCACTTCACCCAACACTATCCACGAGTTTGCTTTTATGTTTACAGTGAGAAGTTCAGAGATCTGCACGAGCTGTAGAATTCTTCAACTTATCACGACCAACAAAACAAAAGCAACGAAAACTCAATCACGAACTTCATTTTTAAAAATAGACCTAGACTAAACAAAAACTTTCCTCAAAATTTTTATCAAAAATAACTAGTAACTATTTATAGCTTGCGTAACTTTAGACCGAAATAAACTTTAGCAAGGACGATGACAATCACGCCGGTCTGTCCATGCTAGCTTTTATTCATTCCAAGGAAGTTTGATCACACAAATCAAACTTGAAAAACTATTTATTAACTATAGCAACGATCACCGAGGTTAAAATATGATTCACATTGATAATATGGTCTTAGTTGTAATAGAATTTTCAAATCATTCTCAGATAGTATTAAACCAGCCGTATTATCATTTCTATTAAAACTTTTCCAACAAAATTTAAGCTTATCAAACCCCTCCATCCACAAATCGCGGGAAACGAGTACCCCTTCGCACCTGCTTTACTTAACCTACTCGCAATCGTTCTGACTCTCGCGAGTGCACAACAAACAAACGGATAGCGCGAAGATGCGTACACGCTCGTAAAAACCCTCCCCATATTTACGACAGCATTCATTCAACATTGTCGAACTTTATCCACGTACGCCAGAGTTAAAGGTAGCAGGCCTCACGGACCAACGAACGACTTGCTGGCAGTGATTTCGTACGCCCCAAAACATTTACACCGCCTTACGTTTATGGGCATCTCGTTTTATTTCTTCATCGTTCTTCATCATTGCTCCCGTCGAGAGCATCCTGCTTCGGCTTCGGCTTGCAAGGATTAGTCCTCCACGTACCGGGTGTACGAACGGGGGAGCTAAAGCGTTCCGTTGATGTACGCATTATGCAAAGGGCCATTCCAAACAATTGCCATCTTGATCCATCTGGCGCTCGGCGGTGTGTGAGTGGATACTTTTGGGCATACTTTTTGCAGATCCGCTAAAGGCAAAGTGATGAAACTTCCGGGATTTTTTTTACCGACGAGTTGAAGATACATTTCCATTGAATTGCAAAGACGATTAAAAATTGTGTTTTAAATATTGTATCAAAGCTTGGTCTAAAAATTGTTCTAGAAGCAATCTGTAGTTTCATTCCAACGACTTATTGCCATCTTTTAAGGAGAACGCATTGAAATGCAACAAAAATTGGAATCGACATTAGTATTTGTTTTTCACAAATTTGTTTGTTATGAACACTTTGCTTGTTCTGTAAAGCGACAGTTGTAAAACAAATATCTACACCAGAATCAACCAGTCCCATTGGAAATCACTGTCAATTTAAATTTACCAAACGAAGTTTTGCCAAGATTGGCACAACTTTGTGGGTACTATTTGAGCAAGTCTAATAAAGTTTGTAGCATACAGGATTATACCTATGTGTAAGCTACTTATAGATAGATTAAGTTTTTTAAGACCTTACCTTTCTGATGATACGATTAACTGCTTCATTAGCTTATGACTTTTTGTACTTCCAACTCAGGAGTTAACAGTCCTAATGAACCAATTCCATATCTAAAACACGAGCCCAATTAACCAATCATTTGCTGATACTCATCTTAGCGGAAGTCCAGCATTAACCACATCGAATTTCAAAGCTCTTTAGCACCGAAACAATAACAAAAAGATCCACCATGCGATCCCAATTCAATGCAATGTTTGTAGGTGAAGTGACTAACAATGGCGAGCATACCCGTGCTGTTGCATTAATTAATAGTCAGCATAGGCCAGCAGAGACTACGGCTACGGTACTGTCGTACGTGGTCCAACACTTTGCCGAATCACTGTATTCATTACATCAATTTGCGTTCGTCTCTACCACTATTTCGCGCTCGCATGTGAGCGAAGAGGCTGATGGTGTAACACTGATCCGCTGGACGGGGACATGTTGGGAAAGTGTGCGGTGCGGAAGGCCATGATGCTCTGGAGTGATCTAAATCATGCAAATGGTGGTAGTTTGTGGGGCATAGACCGTTGACGGACGTGTGGGTTTTGTTGTAAAATTAAGCCTAATCGTAGGTTGCATTATGTTTCACTTAGAACCGGGATGTCTAGATCGTTTCCAGGCAGAAATATGACAGCCGAAAAGTCGTTGTTTTTTACGATAAATTGTGTAAATATGGCTTATCATATCTGCATAACATAAGCTAACTAGAATAAAACATTTGTTGGTCTACTCAATTTACTGACACTAGAACTTCAGCAAGTATCGTTAAATTATTACCACTGTAATTGTTTATTAAAACATCAAAACAATATCCACTTCCGGTCGTGACAACCTATTAAAGCATAAATAATTCACTTTCGCATGCGTTGTTCTTGAGCGTGCAGAATTCGTGTTCAACGCAACGCTCGTCCACTATCAGCCGGCCTGGTGGATTAGGTCCATCACTCAGGTCTGGTATCAACCCTGGTGTTCCTTGCGGACTAAAATAGCATTACTGATTTCAATTGAATGACATCACGAAGATGCGCTCGGTTGTACGCTTCGCGAAGCGTACATTTTCAGGCATGGATAAGCTGCCAGTTTTTGCCATCCCCGCGCTGCTATTACAATTTCTTAGCCCTTGCAGTCACGCGAAGATATTGCGCATTGCGCGCTCGGACAAAATGACAACGAAGCGGCCGGAGCAGCGGCACAAGGCACGCGTTCCCGTCCGAGGTCATAAGGCTTGGCAAATTGTTCGTACGGCTAAAATAGTATAATAAATACTAATCTTCTAAGATGCTTTAATGGAATTAGCCAGCCCGATCCGACCTGGCCTGCATGACGCAAACGTTTCGAGCGGCGTTATAGCTGCTTAGCTAAGGGATAATACCTGCCACAGATGATCTGGAAACGTGCAGCAAATGACAAGCGCTCTGTAATATGACTGACGATTTTTGTTTCTAAATTTGTATTTGTATTTGTACAAAGCAAAACAATTGCTACAGTGAAACTGTCTAAATTATTTACTTAAAATATCAATTAAAGTTCGTGCATTTAATGTGTTTTTATATCGCTAAAGTACATTAAATCTTATTCAACAGCACATCTCGCCTACTGCAGGAGACCCACGGATTATACCGCATAAAAAAAAGGCAGGAAAGAATCAGCAACCAAATCCCAACCCACAGATTGATGCCGTAAAGATGATGATTGATGAACATAACTTTTCTGTGTCACTGTCGACGGCGTCGTTGTTGTCGCTCGGTATCCCTGGAGGGTGCGGAACCAGTACGCTTTCTACCGTTCCCGTACTGGCGTGGAATGCCCTTTCCAGGGAGAAGCAGCGAGCGATATAATTAACTTCCTTCTTAATGGGGAAAAATGGAGTCAAACATGGGGCAGTCCCGACCGTGCCCCAACCAACGACCGGTTGTCACAACCATTTGCATGTGAAGTAAGTGAAATGAAGCTTAGCGTAGCGATTCATTAGCGGGCCGCGGTGTTTCTGGAACAGGATGCATGTTAAGATGTATTTTAAGCATAAACCATCCTTACTTGCGCCAGCACTATCCTGGCCCCGGACACGTGATTAGCATTTCAATGCTAGCAGCTTGGTGTTTATTTTTCTTGCATTGAAATTGTAAGTAAAAACATAGCCATAACGCACTACATTGGAAGGCGAGCGAGCAGCGCATTGCTGCATAATTTATAAAATAACAAAGCGAGCATAATGTCATGGTAACGTGGGGTGTGCTCTGCTGTTCGCTCTTAACAATGTCACGCGAGTATGGTTTTTGCTCAGTAAAAATGTCCATTGAGCTTGATCGTGTAACAAGATCGTAAAACAAGTAACAAAAAATAAACCATAAGCTCGAAACAGCTGGGTAAACAATTCACATACTGTAGCTGTTCTTTGAAGCGTCAAACCATTCACGAGACATGTTTTCATTTCTTTAAATGAAATATGATATGTTTTTTTAAACTCTTTTTATCCATTTATCGTTTCAATCTACGTACTTATTTTGTGTTTGTGTGTTTTTAGTCGATAAAAGAGCCTATCATCAAAAGATAGCGAGCAAAACACTCGACTCTGTCCAGCGTTTTATACAACAGCTTTTTGTCTTACAGAAACAATAATACATAAATAATAAATCTAATTACATTTCATTAACTCATCATCCTCAAACCATCACAACATTTATTCCAAGATCCAATCTAAAGTTGATCCCAAATAGATGCTGTTGCTTTTAGAAGCATCTCTTTCGCAAAAAAAAGCTTAAAAAGGAAACCTTGACTACGAATTGATCTTTCCTTAAAGATATACTTGCTCACGGCCTTCCAACCTTTACTCAAATTCACCCTTAGCTTGGAGCATGAAGTCAACCTTTTGATCTGTCTTATACCATCCGAATGGGTCGTTTGGTTTTCTCAAATACCCTAAACATTCTTTACTCGTTCCCAAAACAACAGAAAATCACAAACCTTCACCTAAATCCTTTCCGTCCTGAAACCTATTATGCTGTCTTCTTGAGCATGGTACCAGAACGTGTCCTCAGCTTACATCGTTTAAACATTTTCGGCCAACGTAACGATTATAGTAACGGCACCGACGATGATGTCGGTGACACATCCTATAAAACCGACAGGGATGTGCACCAGATCATACGTTCCGGGAAATGCTACGGACTGTTGGAAATGATTGCAAATGGCATAATGCTTCCATTACGGTAATTTTAATAACATCGAGTAAAAGCTGTGTCTAGTGAACGCGTCAACAGTTAAAGCATTGCAATCAATTATTTTCTTCCGTGAATTATGTCATTATCTATAAAATAATATTGCTCTTGTCCTCTACTTTCTTAGAAGATGAAAAGCACATTAATCACTTCTCGGAGGTAATGAGCGAAACGCGAAACAATAGTGTAATGATTGAAATTATTTAATAGCTCAAAAAAAAGCATTTTATTTCGTTTGAAGGACTGCACTCCATTAGGCGCATGTGCATGGTAAGGATGTTTACGTTAATATGCAAAGTATAATACATCAAACAGACCAAAACATTTACTGTGTAAATTTGTAGATGGATTGTTTGAAATTCATTTTAATATTCAAACGTTTTAACATATTTTGATAAACATGGAAGAAAGCAAATTGTTGCCTGTACGTTCAGCAGTGAAGTGTTTGTTTTCGATTTTCTCGTCCACTACAGGTAGGTGGCCAATAAACATGCAATGTTTATTTGAAGCGCAAATGCTATAATATGATAGATCAGGAATATTTAATTCGTCCTACATGAACTTTTCTTCATTTTTATTAGAACTTCTATATCATATCTAAACTAGTGAATATATTAAAAATAAAAACAATTTTTGTGTAAAAATTACAGGTTAACAGAGTCCCAAGTACAGGCATTAAGTGTCCAAAGAAAAAAAACTTTTTTCGTTAATGTGTCATGCTATAATCACCATGGTAATTCATTGCATTGTTTAACAACTATTGAACAACGAAAAGGAAGATGATACAATTTTACGAAATTGCCAACCCACATAAGCAGCAACACTTGTGTACGACGACACTTAGCAGTAAAAGAAGTAAAATTATCTCACCCCACAATGATGCACCGGAAGGGATTATCTGCGTGGGAGGTAAATGACGCAAAAAAAATCCAAATCTCCTATCTTACGTGTGCGCCATTGTGCCACAAAGCAGAGCAGATTCGCACCGTAACGAATGTTGAACAGAGCCATAATTTACGGCAAATTTCAACGGAAGCAATTACATCTAACCGAAGCAAAAATCCATCGTGCGAGCATTCGCGGCCCATTTTCCTTATCCATTTTACCACAATCCGCTCGAAAACGGTTCCCCATGGAGCAAACGCAAAGCGTACGTACTTGAAAAGGAGTGGCGAGTTCTTACCTTCACACAGATACACACACACACACACTACTACTGCTCACTGTTGGGAAAATTTATGGCAGTAAATAAAGATAAATAGATAGCACACATATGGTTGGAAGGTACGCAGCGGGATCTTGGTACCCCGTGTACCGGGTACCTTCGGGTGGCTTTGCTTGTTGTTTAATGGATTTACGCTGTCCGACAGCAAACGATTGTGGTCTGTATTAATGGAGCGCGCTCGGGATAAGCATTGCCACACACACACACACACACACACACACACACACACACACACACACACACACACACACACTCACATTGTTCTGTGGCTCCATATAAACGTGACGTTTCACGCGAAATGAATGGGTTTTAAGAACACAAACAAAACTTTGAAGAAGAAATGTCCGACCAGGAAAAAGCAATGCCTTTCACCGGGTGTAACTCAGCATGACAGAAGTGTGGTACACAAACAAAAGCTCTTCACTGAAACTAGTGCACATACACACACACACACACACACTTACACACGAGAAGGACCACATTGTGAAAAGGCAATGAATTGTTTTCTCCATTCCATTTCGGTCGGAAAACCCGAAGACAGACCATAAAACCAATAAAGCGCACTTAAAAGAAAACATACACACACGCTGGACCAGTCCCGGAAAGGAATGGTTTGTTGAAAGAAGGAAAAAAAAAGTTGCCATACATACATCTCGTACGCTACATAGCCAACCGCAAGAAAGATAGTTTCCCATTTCCACGAAAAAAGGTACATTTTGACTTCTGCTTACTGGGCGCATCGTGGGAATCGAAACGTAGCCCACAGGAAAATACTTTCCCTACCACACTTTGGGCCAAAAACCCTAACCAGTGTGGGAAATTAAAAGTTTTTTCTCCACCACCACCTGACCGGCGGTGGACCTGGTGTGTACGATATATGCTTTTCGCTTTGGCACGGACTCGCATTAGAGGTGAGCGTAGAGATTAAGCTTCTATTACTTAGTTTGCTAATTTATGGCTTAGTATATATTCTTCCGTGATGGCGATTTTCCGCGCACCCGGCACGCACACTACTACTGCTCACTGTTGGGAAAATTTATGGCAGTAAATAAAGATAAATAGATAGCACACATATGGTTGGAAGGTACGCAGCGGGATCTTGGTACCCCGTGTACCGGGTACCTTCGGGTGGCTTTGCTTGTTGTTTAATGGATTTACGCTGTCCGACAGCAAACGATTGTGGTCTGTATTAATGGAGCGCGCTCGGGATAAGCATTGCCAATCTGTACGCGAAACTTACCGACTGCAAAAGGGTTCAAATAGTGGACGTAATCTAGGTGAAATCTCACAATCACACTGACTCCGTAAAGGTCTTTATCGACTCAAAAAAAAACACATACACAGAAATTAAATACGATCCGACACATAGGTCACAGACCTGTTCCGAAGAAGGTGATTTAACAGCAACCCACCACCATAATAGTATTAACGCCGAAAGGACATTAATAGTTTATTGATGAACGGTGGACCCAAAATTTGTTGCGTTTCAATGCCACGTCGGGTGTGTCAGTGAGGTTTAATTCTTCATCGCTAAGTAGAATGCTTCGGGTTGGTTTTCCACCACTTGGTTCCCGGGAATGATGATGACCCTACACATGCTTTTGCTATCGCACCCGTAACTCACATCATAAGCGGATTACCATCAACGTTTGCTGCCATTGACCGGCCTAGCTTTTTGTTTTGTTTGCGCTTATAAATTCTTCTGCCGCAAGTATATCCACTGTAGCAAAAGTATAAGGCACAACGCCTTTCAACGTGCAAATGCGTCAGCAAGTATAAAAAATAAAACATAATACAGATTAAAATAAAAGTATATGCAAGGGATATGTGAGTGTTCTGACAGGTTAGTTTCACCAGCACAGCTTATCAACAGTCCTGGACATTGAGATGTCTTGGTGGTGCACTTAGCTGCCGTTTTCGGACACACTTTGAAAATTGGATTTCTTTGTAACTGTTGCGAAGTGTTGTGCATGGAGACGCCTGGACAATTGTCAGGTCTGCACATGGAGGCGCCTGGTACGTGGTGCTCACTTGCTTTGGAAGTGTTTCCAACTACCGGATACAAGGTTTTTTTACTCACCATCGTTGCTAGTGATACATAATTAAAGTTGAGTTAGCTTTTGACGACTTAAATATCTTTTTTGGCTTATGTGCTACACGCGAGAAGCGACAGTATCGTTTTGTTTTAGATGCCCTCATACATGTATTTTTAATTTTAAATAAAAGCAGTTCAACCGTCAAACGATTTATCCTTACACATTTGCAAAAACCAAACGAAACGCTGGATTTACTACAGGAATGACTGTTCAGAACATTCCTAAAGGCAGCCAACTCGCCCATTAACGAAGAAGAATGCGAAAGCAATTTATTCTAATAGCTAAACGTACGCCGGCAAAGTCCGTCGCAGATATGTGCCCTGCATAGTTTTCGCAATTTGCGAGCTCGAATATCCTTTTGTTCCGGGCTGAACTTTACGCTCATCCTGCTCTTCTTCCCTTTTTTGCTTGTCCCCCAAAGCACCAACGTTGACAGGAAAGCAGGCTATTAAACCGACTGCATCCAACCCACGACAGCCACGCCCTAGCACCGAGTATGCCACCGGTTGATGTTGGCCGTTGCCTGAAGGTCCTGTAATTCCTTAATACCTCTCAAAGAGCCGTGCCTAGGCTAGCCCAAATTTCATCCACCCACCGATCCGACATTTGGGTTTTGTACCGCTCATGATGGCAAAATGGTGGCGATGATGACGATAGCCAGGGCAGCAATGAGGCAATCTTAAAATAATGGACATCAATAGGTAGCCGCTTTTACTACTGCCGTGGAGTTTCCTCTAGGGTAGGGAAACTTGGACAATCCGCCACCACAGGAACTGTTCCCATATGACCTACTCTGCAGCAAACGATTGGCCATTCTGGCGAGCTGCCTAACAGCACCATTAGGAAGCATTGCGTGCGTAAAAGCCGTTCGTTGCAGGTGTGCCCCGGCCCGTGTATGGGCCACTCATACAGTGCGCGGTTGGAGTGTGATGTACCTTGAAGCAAAAAAAACGTACTCTCCTGGAACGGACCGACACAAAAGCAGCCGATCGGTTCCTTGGAGAAACGCTTCTCACGTACAGCGAGAAAAAAATCCGTTCCTACAGCAAATTTTCGCCAATATTTCCTCCCGTACGCACACGTGCTCCGTCTAGCCCGGTGGCACCATTTTCGAAACATTAAATAGCACTTCATTGTCGAGGCTTTGTCCAACCAACGGAGGCCACCTGCGTTAGGGTTGATGATTCGATCCGGCGCCAGAGCTCAACCGGAAAAATCGGAACAATCGCACGTAGCGTCATTTCATTTACTTTTCACGTACTTGTTGATGACGGTGCCGTTTCCAGGAAAGGCAGGACACAGAAACACATCGTCATCGGTACATCGGTTGGGTGCGATAGCATCAATCGATCCGCCAATGCAGCATAATTGGGTAAGCAGCAATATACACGGAAGGAAGCCAATAAAAGAAATCGGCCCGGGGAGGCACAAGCTCATTAATCAAACGTTTTTGATCATTCAAAACGCGCTTCTTATTAGGTTGCGATAGGTAATTGTTTTTATGTATGAGATTTTTTGTAAAATTAAAAATCAATCAAAATTGATCGCAAAATTAACAAGAAATAAGAAGGCAACAATTTCCGCTCTGTAACAACAACATCGCTCTGTAAAACAACATAAAATGTTTAAAATACATTTAGCATAAACTGCCACCACAAAAAGCACACGCAGAAGAAAAAGATCTATCTGTTTGCACAGCAAAAGTTCCCACCGTTGTAGTCCCCGCTAGGCGAAGATTTAAATTCACGACAAAGTTGATGAAATATTTATTAGCTGCTTTCAAAAGTTCAACGTTGAAGCCGTCGTTCCGTGGCGGGAAAATGTTACCTCCAAAAACGGTACAGAAATGGCACTTGAAATAAAAGCGAACCTGTGCGTCAAGCTTTTCACTCATCTACACGATTGTGTAGTGCCACGTACAGAAACGGCTCCCATCGGGCCGATTGGGGCTGTGCAAAATCACACCAAACAGGTACCAGATTCACCTTAAAGCTAGCGCTTTATTACATCGCGAGCACCACCTGGTGGTAATGGCTAATTGGGGTGGTGGTTCTTCGAGCGTAGAGCTGTTGGTCCGTTGGTGAACTTTTAAAATAAAATCAGTGCCTAAAAACATAAATTGTCCCATTGCAAGCTGTGGCTGTATATTTATATTTATAAGTTCAAATGGTTCATAAACTCATCTTGCAATTTATCACACCGTTTTCCAATTATTTTAACACACAAAGCATAATTCTTTTGTGGCAACATTTACGATTGGAGGACGTATTCTTCCCTCAATGGTGCAAAACAAAATCATCTTAATGATGTGCAAGGAGATGCAGATTGGACGTGCCGGGTAGCTGCAAAGTAATACAAACTGCCTTACATCGCGCGTACACGAACAGGTGAAGCATCCGGAAGGAAACAAAGAACCAACTTACAAAAGCTAATGGCACTCGCTTGGCCCGTTGTCATCTTAGCGTAATCATCGCACAGTGAACAGTGAGCTGGCGGGACATGGCCTGCAGTTAGTGGGTCGATGATGCTGCTAAGGCGAAAAAGATATGATAATGGAATGGGATACTCGGGTCTTTTCCTTTTTTGCATCCGGCGTAACTACTTTGCTACAATTTTTAATCCATTTCCAACGCTCTCCGTGCTATCGTCGCTTCTGCCGGCAGTAATCTTGCTACCCGTGCCTGCCTTTACACAATTCATTGAGTGGAAAATCTATGTAAAAGAACTGTGCAACTACTAGTGCATTGAGAAGTAAGCAAAAGGCACTGTTATTAATGTTTATTGCTGCACTGCACTGCGCTGCAGAAAATCAGTTCAGGAGGAAAAAAATCGTTTTATGGTATTTTTATGGTGGTGTCTCAGAGTAAATGCTTATTAGTTTTTGTAACATAAACTACAGTACATCCGTTTACATTTCTTCAAAGTGAGTTATGCAAATAAGATTTTGGTCTATTTTGCCTTATCCGAAAGCAAGAAAATATATTCAAACTATAACTGTTTTCGGTCCAGTCTGGAGATTCGAACATACGATGTTGGTTTGTGCATGGTGGACCGGTAAGATGCCAAGGTTACACAGTGCCGGTCAGCGAAATAAGCTCTTATATTGAAACACCCAAAAAAAGAGGTAGATTTTCAATGAATCAGTTTTTTTTTGTAAAACTTCAAGAAATCAATCTTAGATCTATGTTTACCATTTTGATGAAAATATGGCCACATAAGAGAACTTGCTTAATTATCAGACGCTACAACGGCTTTCTCGATACCGCTCACGGTCTAATGGTGTCGTCTCCCAATCCAATATCTCGTCCGTTCTGCCATGACTTCATTTCAGTTTGGGCCTACCAAGCCTCCTCTATCCGTGTGGACAGCCTAAAAAGACTTTATGGGCTGGGTCGTTCGGTGGCACTCTCATGACATGACCAGCCCACCGGAGCCTGGCGAGCCTAATTCAGCTCGTAGAGCTCGTGGTTGTAGCGGCTCCTCAATTGTCCTTTCACACTTACGGGCCCAAAAACCCTTCTGAGCATCTTCCTCTCGAACGCGGCTAAGAGGGTTTCGTCAGTTTTTGACAAAGTCCATGTCTCAGAGGCGTATGTGACTACTGGGGGACTATAAAGGTTTATAAAGGTTTCCTCAGGCTGTAGTATGACCGGTATAAGACAGCTTGATTCATCAATTTTAGAATCCAGACAATCTTTTAATGGCTACAGGAATCTCCTCTTTACTTTTATCAACTTTGACATGACATTGACATTTAAACAAAAAAATGTTTTTTGAGTCTCAAAATTTTGAATGATTTTTAAACGAAAATAAACTTACTATACACAGTTCATATGTTTGGTTGATGGAGCTTTTATCATGTTTTAGAGTGGTTATAATTATCCGAAGTATCGAAAGCAGTAATTTGCAATTGGATATGAAGATGGTAGTAATCTGTTGCCCATCACTGAACATCCATTTAATGATGTTAAATATGTTTAAATATGTTGAGTAGAATATAATTTCTACAACATAAAGCATCTACATGACGGCGTATAATACTTCCAGTGCAACTTAACCGTAAAACTCGGCTCATTAGCGACCCTGACCGCATCCCGCTTCAATAGTTATGAAACAAAACAAAGCAAAACTCATCGCAAAGATTCCACAAAGCCATTGATTTATATTTTTTTCATATCGCGAATAAGAAAAGCTATAAAATCTCACTGTGTGACTGCGGGCGGTAGAAAAAGCTTTTGTTTTGGTCTTAGACGTGCTGTGCGGCTCGTAGCTTCCTCCTCACTGCTCGCATCTTATAAATAGAGGATGATCGTAAATCTAACTTCCCGCACCACACCAAAAGTGCACGGCCACAGATTCCTTCAATAAGTCTGTTTATTTTATTGGCTTCGGGCAGAGGTTAGCTAATTAGCTATTGACACGATTTCGCACCGGTGTGAACATCTCGCCGTAGGACCGAGCACGGTGAAAAAAAATATAAAACCGATACGAGATGTGGGATCCGTTACTTCCATTAGCACCTTATCAAAAGAAGAAGATGTGTTTGTTTCTATCTGATCTTCGTTTTCTACTGTTCTTTTTTTTTGCTCGTGTAAGACAAGGGCCAGGTTTCATGCCCGTGTTTTACAGTGTATAACCGTGGTTAGTTTATTTCGCGAACGCACGTTAAGTTATGACAGATAAATTTGTTTTGGCACAGACGTTTTACGGCTGGCCGTAAAATACGTCTGTTTGCATTTGAACATGCGTGACACGGTAGGTGTAATAAAGAAGCTCGGTGATAGAGCACGCCATTTATAGAATACCTGTACACGCGAATGGCATGAAGTACGGCTTGCTTACTTGGTGTCATGCAAGTGAATTAACTTGATGCTATATAAAAATGGTGCTGTACATAACAATCAGCATTTGATGATCTCTCTTCACAAGTTAAGTGATTGAGATAAATTTATGCAACTCGTATTAGTAACAGTGATTAATTTGTTGAACAGTATGTACACAAAATTATAAGATTATTGTCTTCCGTTTAAACAGTACCGGTATTAAATATCAGATTCTGAAATTTGATCGAATCGTGGCACATAATTGAAGTTCATAAATATCCATCCCACGATGGTACACAATTCAGTAGAAGAACAAAACGTGAGCCACGTTATCCACAAACCAAACTTCAAAATGCCATTGATAACCTTTTTCTCCCCCCAGAGGTCAATAAATAAGCTTATTATTACGGTTAGGAAATGGTAACCTTACGCATAAGCGTGGCATGCCCTACACCATCAGGCCTTTGGGGTACACAAACCTCATCCTTCGCGCGGGTCCGGGGTCACTTTAACGACCGGTTCCGGTTACCGGAAGTATCATCTATCATTTGTGCGGGGCCGCACCACTATCCCAGCCAAAATGATCCACATTCAAACGACCACCCGGATGTCCTTCGGTACCGGAAATCGAAGGAAACGAGGCAAAATAATTCGTTTTTCCGAATCGAGTTCAAAATGAGGGAAACAGCGGATTTCGCGCAGACGTGAGACGAGATTGTGCTGGGCAAGGTTAACCCTTTCCTTGGACTTTTTTCCGACCAGAATGGGGGGGGGGGGGGGGGGGGGGGGTGCAAGAGTGGGGCG